>JASTWL010000041.1:0-600000 GCA_035220575.1 Temnothorax rugatulus
TCAGTAATTTCGAAAGCGACCAGTAATACAATTGAAACTGTAATAAACTCAACGTAAAATTGATCTTGAAAATGACGATATTTTACGTAAGAAGAGGAGAACTATAATATTGAAAAAGAAAATGGGGAGACGTCTAATATTGAAAAAAATTCAATTGATGTTGACGAAGCCTATAGTAAGAACAGATTAAATTTACAATAAAATATTTTCATAATTTCACTACAACTTGGGACAACTTGGCAACCGAAGAATTTTGAAATATTACAAAGGACATTTTACAACATAATAAAAATTCCAAGCATATTGGTAAATTTTAAAAAGTTATTGAAATTTTCTAGATATATTTTAGAAATAAATCAAACATATTTCATATTTTAATGTAATAGGTATCAATACTTCTTATTATGATAGATATTAATCAGAATAGTTTGCATAAATTCTTGTTGATACATGTTGTCCTACAACTATGATTTCAGGGTTCTCTTAAATTTTAAGAGAAAATTCTTTCCGTTAATATGTACAATTTTAACGAATAAATTATTTGTGAATTGCCTGTGCAAGAGTTAATATTAAAATCCTACAGCATATATCCGCACAAATAGCGAGACTTTCAGGACAAATCACTGAAATAAATATAAACAAAACGAGATTATTTCTCTCTTTGAACACCCTACCGAAATATCAAAAAAATCATCAAACTTTAAAAAATTAGATGACTTTTTAAAAAAAGAAAAAATTGAATCAATTCCTTTTAAGACATTGGATCTTTCAAGGTTTTTGATGAGGAATTAAAAAGGATGAAACTTTCGTGAAGATCTTGTAAGTAAACATCAGAATACATAATTTATGACATTCCCTGGAAAATTCTACCCCTGTTTCAATTCTTTAAAATTTGGTCAATTATTTCCCGAAAAATTAGAAAAATTTTGGATACCGGTTTCAAAAGATCGATAACGAAAAATTATACACTTTGTGACATTCTCCAAAAATGCTACCCTTGTTTCATACAATCTTTAAATTTGGTCAATTATTTCCCGAAAATTAGAAAATTTTGGATACCGTTTCCAAAAGATCGGTAACAAAAAACTATACACCCTATAACACTCCCCGAAAAAAATTCTACCCTTATTTGATATACTTTTGGTAAAAATTTGATTAACCGAGTGGCGATCGTGGCGCAGAGAAAGGTGCGCTGCACTGACGAGCGAAAATGACTAAGATAATGAAAAATAAAATATGATTATGATGATATGTTATTTATTCCTTTCGTTACAGAAAAATTGTATGTGGAGTTCAATAGATGCATCTCAACCTGTAATGAAAGCTATAACTAAAATTGTTAAAAAATTTATGTGTCGCGATGTCGTTCTAAGCTACACAGCCAAAAAGCCCAAAGGTTGCAAGAAAGCAATTAAAGATACTACTTTCGGTGAATGCATGAAAGGTAGATTGTTTATTAATTTTGTTCATTAAGGGAGATCGGGTTCGTTGGCACCGTTTTCACAATTTCGGCATTTGAGTTTTTAAACAACTAATTTTCATGATTAAACAGTACTAGAATATGTTAGAGAGAACCTTTCTCTACATTTTCATGCCAAGAACGGTTCTATATACTGTATAGCTTCTTTGTAATAAGTGAAATACGAACATGCTGCACTGTAGCCAACTTTCCCCGATAGTAGGGTAAGTTGGCTATGCGACAAAAGTCCATGTTAAATTAATGAAAACGTAATAGAAACACAAGATGGGTAACAGATATGCACTTCTTGATAAAGATTTCATCTTTTAACGTTATTTTATAATGATCGAATAGCAAATGCTGTTGCTGAAGAATAATTGTAAACTATTTTAGATGTAGCTTTCTTCAATAGAAAAATATTAATATAAATATATCTAGCTTCTATCAGCATTGTAGATAGCAAATCACATACTTACACAGGTCTCACGCGCGCAGCAACAACAAGTCAAGCTAAGCATGCCCTGATATGAGCCAACATACCCCATTCCTACATACGTTTAATTTCAGTCGTTTTCTTACAATAAATTACTGTTGTTCCTTAAATGGACATGTCGTATAGTAAAAGTACCTTTTCTTTTAACTAATAATACGTCACTTTGATTTACTTCTCAAGCTGAAGCGCATTAATACGACGGTGGAAACGCTCTATATTTACTTGCCACCTCTTGAATTAGAGTTTTCCCTTTTTCTATTGTAATATTAATTTAAATAAAACTTTGAGAAAATGTACCTATATCGGTAAAAGGACGGCCTTTGTGATAACTTTTCCATTACTTCTTTCGCTATAACCAGATACATAAAATTAAACGCATTGCCAACTTGCCTCTTGTGCCAACGAGCCCCGGACGCGCACCAAATTTAAACGCATAAGATATAAAATTTAACTACAATATTAATTCCAATTAAAATATGTACTGGCGCTAGTGTACAGAGGTTTTCGACGGTCCCATGAAAAAAAGACCGAAAATAAGTTGGCGCTGAAAGTTCATATTTTTTAATGAATTATAGCTCAAACGATTGCTCCTTAATTGCTCCTTCAAAATCAAGAATGCTCCCCTTTTAAAATTAATATTTTTTAAAATATTTACAAAAAACAAAATTAAAATTTTCACTCCAAAACATATTTCTAATAGCTTTGTGCAACTAAATCCGGCATCAAACGATTGCTCCTTAATTGCTCCTTATTGCTTCATCATTACTTTAGTGATTTATTGCATTTTTATTGAAAAATTAACAAATTAAATGCTGGAGCACAGACTTTTGCATAACGCAAATAGGTATCAACCAATCATAATTCTTTATTTCTATTCTGTTGTTAGAAATAGGGTGGCAAGAAGCGACGCGGTAGCCAATAAACTTTTTTTACGGAAAAGCTGCACGTTGATTGGCTACTGCGTCGCTTTTTGCCGCGCGGCAAGCGTTTCCGCGTCCCGTGTGCTGGGGATCGATCATGTATCTTTTCCCCTAGGACGGAACGTGAAAAGTGAAAAGTTCATCTCTTTCTATTTAACACCAATAGAAAGAGATAGATACATAAAACTTTTCACTTTTCACGTTTCCGCTCTAGGGAAAAAGTTACATGATCGCTACCCTGGAGCCATAAGTAGAGACCCTCTAATCAGAGTTTGGCCATACGGTAGCAACTTTTGATTGGTTCTCGTCATTTCTTGGCAAAAGCAAGGAAACAGAAAGAGAAAGGGATATAAAAAAGAAAAAGAAAGCGATATGAATATATATCTTACCAACTTATTTCCGGTTTTTATTAAAAATCGTTTGTACATTCTTAATAATTGATTTACTTTTCATTTAAATATATATTTTTACCAAAAATATAAATAAATAATTTTTATTCGAATTCAGCGGGTAAATGGTTTGGCCGCGTAAGTGCGTCTACATTGGCGTCAATTCTACTACCAATTTTTTATTTTTATTTTTATTTCTTTAATTAACCAAAAATGTACAAACAATAAAAATCATATTACATTCATGTACAAACGATGTACAATCCAAATATATTAATTTTTTTGCCGAATATACTTGGCCCCTCATCTACGACAAAATGCAAAAAAATTAATATATTTGGATTGTACATCGTTTGTACATGAATGTACTATGATTTTTATTGTTTGTACGTTCTTGGTTAATTAAAAAAAACGAAATAAAAAAGTTTTACTAACAAGATCTTTAAAAGTTAGCCCCTCATTATTTCAAAAATAATGATAAATTAATAGATAGAGCTGTCATGTTACGTTCGAATATTTCCGCCGTTGGCTGCCGTACCATATGTATAGTTATGATAGGCGGCCGATAGGTAGCGGCGTTGTCACTTGTGAAATAATTAATTTGTTTATTTTTCAATAAAAATGCAATAAATCACTAAAGTAATGATGGAGCAATAAGGAGCAATTAAGGAGCAATCGTTTGATGCCGGATTTAGTTGCATAAAGCTATTAGAAATATGTTTTGGAGTAAAAATTTTAATTTTTATGTTTTTTGTAAATATTTTAAAAATATTAATTTTAAAAGGGGAGCAATTCTTGATTCTGAGGGAGCAATTAAGGAGCAATCGTTTAAGCTATAATTCATTAAAAAATTTGAACTTCCAGCGCCAACTTATTTCCGGTGAAAAAAAGACCGGGATGGCCTCCTCTCTCAGGCTTCTCTCTGGTTTCGCGCGACAACGCGCGATGGCGCGACGTGTCGCTCGAACGGGGTCGCGCGCGGCGGCCGCGAGCGCAGGCAGCGCAGCGCGCTGTCGGCTGTCGCCGCGATGTATGCGCGCCTCGTGATTTACGGGAGGAACGTGACGACGACGGCACCGACGGCACGGCAATGCGCCGCCGTCCATGCATGGCGACGATGAAATAACGCTTTCACGAGCGCACGAAACGGTAACCGTGGGAAACCGATCAGCGGAGAACACGGCAATGCGCAGCGTAATTGTGATGTGTCCGTGCGATACTGTCAACGGTCAATCCTCGCTCTTCTCTGCAGATGTTTCTCGGTGAGTTGGTCCGCGCTCTCGTTCGCCCTCCCTCCCTCTCTCCTCTCTGCCCCACCCCACTGACCCCTCCTCGTGACCGCATGCCGCCGCTCGAACGAAAGTATGCGCTAAGCGCTTCGCACGATTGTCGGAAGGAACGTCGCGAGAGACGAGACGCCTTTGTCGCGAACGATCGATAGCTCCGCGAACAGTCATCGCGGCAGCGAATCCTCTTTCTTTATCTTTCCTTTTCATTCTTTATGACTATCTGTCCATTTCGGAACCTGACATCGCGGTCCCGAAACGTGTCGGTCGAATTAGCGCGGCCCGCGATAAAAAGTTCGTCCCCGTCTCTCGTCGCCCACACACGAACACGCCTTTCCGTTTCGCGCGGCGCGGCAATACGTTGCAAGTTGCAATCCGTCCGTTTTCGTTCTGCACTTTCTGCACCTCGACTCATACCGTCTGCGGATCGAACGTATCCGCGTTCCGTTATAGGTATGTTTCAGCTGCACTCTTCCTGCGTTCAAAATAAAATTTTAAATATGTTTCCTCTCGCTTTGGTTCGCGCTTCCGGCATTTCTTCCCCTCTCCTCTTCTCCCTCTCTCATAGCCTGATCATACGCCGGTCTCATTTTAAATGCCAAGCGCGATTAGAAAAGTAGAAAATAAAGCGACGTGATCTGGTTTTCATTAATTCAAATATGGACTAAATGAAATAATCAGTATACAAGAACGAGGTCGATTATTCTACGAGTTATCGAAAGATTTTTATATATATAAAAATATATATATATATATATATATATATATATATATATATATATATATATATATATAGGACTTTATCTAAAGAACCGCGCGAGTTTATCGAAATCAAGCATTTATTTCTACCGTTTCCGATCCTATAATCGGTAGGAGAAAGCGGCGGAAAATGCGAAGGGCGTAAATGCAACGATCGCTATTTTGAATGCAGAAAGTGCAGCAAACGTTGCGCGCTGCACCGAAAATTACACCCTGTTCCCTGTTCGGCGGCGACGGTGGCGGCCGACGATGTTCGCGCTGATAGGTTAGGGGAAGTGTTGGCCGCTGCCTCGTCTCTGTTTATCCGCGTTACCGAGGTGTCCGCGTCCCGCCCGCAGCTTGTCCCCAGCGCCCGCTCGACCGCGATGAGAAATTCGTAGCGGAGGTTAGACGCCGAGGTAACTGTCGATCGATCGGGCGTAGATAGCGCGGACGAGGCGTGGGATTTAAACGTGGGCTTTTAAAGTCCTCGCGGCCTCCACGTCGATTTCCGCCGAGCCTGACACGGTTACGACGAGCCTCGTATTTATTCTTTTTTTCTCTTTTCTGCGTTTGCGACAGACCGGTCGGTTACCGTTGGTTTCGCGCGTCCGTGAGATACGATACTTGATACCGAGACGGACTTTTGTTGAACGCGTTTTGTCAAATATGTTTCTTATATTCTACTGTTATGGAGGTCCGCGGTGACAGAATGAACACAGTGACGTTGTTAAATAAGATTGATAGATTCAGTTTCTAACAGAACGTTGATATATCTGTGCATTTCGTTACAGGTGCCAGGTGCCTAGAACACAGCTGTTCAAAATGGGAAAATTGTTGTCAAAGATATTTGGCAACAAGGAGATGCGCATCCTAATGTTGGGACTGGATGCAGCGGGTAAAACTAGTATCCTTTGCTACGTTGTTAATCTCGATTCCATAAACATATAATTTATTATCTATATTCATTCTGTTTCAATTGATTTGTTCATGTGATATGCATTATGTAACATGCACGATGTATTTCAATTTGACTGTTTTATGTATTCATTTCCTTAATGAAATTATATCAGCAATATTGTATAAACTTAAACTAGGACAGTCTGTGACAACTATACCAACTGTAGGATTCAATGTAGAAACAGTTACCTATAAGAATGTTAAATTTAACGTGTGGGTGAGTATCGAGCACTTTCACGAGAATCTGTAAAGATTTAAAGAATTACCTTAACCTCGTTTGTGTTATTAATCATATGAAATGTTTCTGTTTATTCAGGATGTAGGTGGTCAAGATAAAATACGTCCGTTATGGCGTCATTACTATACAGGAACGCAAGGACTTATTTTTGTAGTAGACTGCGCGGATCGGGATAGGATCGACGAAGCCCGCCAAGAACTTCATCGAATCATAAATGACAGGGAAATGCGGGATGCGATCATTTTAATATTCGCGAATAAACAAGATCTTCCGGATGGTAAGTTGATATTTATGGTTTTGTGTTGGTTGTAAATTAATATTTTTTAGTAGTTTAGTAAGTAGTGTGGCGCATGGTATATATGTGCTACAGATATCTTTACATGGCTTAGCACAATATACTAATTTTTCGCCTATACTTTTGTTTTCCTTTAGCTATGAAACCGCACGAAATACAGGAGAAACTGGGATTAACTAGGATACGAGATAGAAATTGGTACGTTCAGCCATCTTGTGCCACAACGGGAGACGGGCTTTACGAAGGCCTTACGTGGTTAACCAGTAATCATAAATTATGAGCAAATATTTATTTTTCACAAATTAGCTATATATACCGAGAATACACGTTTGCTTTGTATTTTTTATTTTTAATTTATCATGTGGAGGCTCCCGTTAAGACGAACAACTGACAATGATACATTTGACGACATCTTTTTTACGAGTAAAGTTATCACAGGTGCAAAAGGGGAAAACAAACAATATAAAGATAACTATTAATGGTGTGTTCCAATAATACTGATACTAGATGAATAGTAATTTATTGTAAACGAGGTACCAAGGGACGTGACCTTTGTTATTCTAGCTATTTATCCCATTTCATGGAAATAATTATTGAATAGAGTTACGCTAGCGGGTTTAATATCGCTCTGTACATGTAACATATTCACACAAGTGTACTGTTTCATGAGACACACAAGTTGTACAAGTTTAAGAAGAAAAAGAAAAAATTTACGAGAATCTAGTTACGAGGTTCACAGATTCACAAGGATTGGTATACTGTATAACTTACCTTTGCAGGATCATATCTAATATCTATGTAACTGTTATTTGAGCGGAGTTGCGTTTCTCGAGCGGAAAGTACCTCAAGTTTTTTAACGAAACGCGGCTAGATTTTTAACTTCGCAATATCTTGTCAAAAGGCTATCCCTAATGTGTATTATATAATATTCATACATACATATAGCCCGTGAGTATAATACGTAAATAAATTTACCATACCTACATTGAGGCTTTATATAGTACAGCGAGATTATTTCGTTAGTAAACATTTTTGCTATTTAGAGTTCTGTGCCGAAAAATTGCTTTTAATTTATTTATTTTTCTTTTTTGGATAATGTCTTCCAACACGCGTATTTTAATTAGCTCCCATCTTTTTCCGTTTATCTTGATCACGGGTGGTCGAAATGCGATAATATCTAATCATCAGACTTATTATGATTACGCACAAATCACAGAGTATAGGAAGCAATGCAATAAGGAGTTATCGGTTTACTGATATTGTGAGCTCAAAAACAAAAAAAAAAAAGCGAGAAAAGGAAACAATGTTACAAAGAACGTAACAGCATTGAATCTGCCAATATTTTTTACTGTTTAAGTGAGTATTGGATAATAAAGCATATTAGTATTAGGTCGCAACGATTGGATCGTTAAGAGCAACATTTTAAACGGATGAGATAAGTGTTTCCGTTTCATTTCTCATAGCATAATCCATAGAGTAAGACTAGTAAGAATATATTTCGAGATTCATAATTGATTCATAGAAGTTTACAAGTGTTCAAAATGTTTGTGTATGATTATCGAATCAAATTGAGTTTACGAGTAAATAATAGCGATGATATACCTTGTAATTCATGGATGCATTGACACCTTGTTTACATTCCATGGTACATTAGCGAATTAGACTATTAGAGAAACATCTTTAGTTATATGAATGATCTTCACAATTGGATTATAACAATAGATTTTTCCAGACGTAAGTTTGTACAACTTTCCCAACATCCGTACCATTAAATATTAAGTACTCATTTAACTCACTTAAGAGATGGTGTGAATGTTGAACGCATCGTCTGTATAAAAATCATAATCAGGCTTTGGAAATGCTGAACTGTTTTCCAGAGAACGTTAGATATATTACTTAGCACTCTATGGTCACGTATTTGTACAACTTCATGAACTTACAATCTCTACATTTTTTAACACTGTTTCAAGCATCGGTATCATTATCATGTACTCTCTCTCTCTCTTTAATGGTATAAAAAAATATATGTAATTGTGTTACGTTTTATCATCAGCTTTAGCAGAAGCCATTTTCTCATTAAATGTGATGTTATGATGTTAATTGACGAAGTTTTATGTATATAAATATGTTTGATATATTCCAGTTTATGTCGAGCGTCTTCTATGTTTCACATATCCATACTAATATGCCATAAAGAAAAAAAATACAAATACTAATACAAATAATATAAAGAAAAAATACAATAACGAATTACATATACGCGAAAAGTTTCTCGAGGACTAATAGAAAATATTATTTCACGGCAGTTTTGATAAAAAAAAAGGTTATATAGGCAAGGAAAAAAGTCGCTCTAAAAAGACAATATAAGTTCCAGAAGGAAAATAAATTTAAATCTTTTTACATATATCTGTTTATTAAATAAATAAACTATCTCACTTTTTAGCATTGAAGTATAATAAGTCAGAGATAATTCTAAATTATCAACTATTTTGCTTCACTAATATCCAAAGCCTGAACGTAGCGAGAATTTTACAGCATTAAAGAAAAACCTATGATTAGTTTGTAGGAGTAATTACTGTAATTTTGTTACTACACGGCCAATTATGTCCAGTAGCAATTTAATAAATTAATGTGTTACAGAGTTAAAGATAAGTTTCAGAGATAAAATAATGAAAAGGCCAATGAAAGATTACAAATCTTGGACTCTAAAATACATAGTTTCCAAACTCAGTTCGGTGAACAAATTATTTTGAACAAATAGTTTTGTTACGATATTGCGTTGCACTGTCTTGCAGAATAAAACATTCGTAAATATTTAGAGTACAGATGTGTCATTTGATACAATTTTTAGGTAATTTGATATTATCAATGTTACATAGAGACCCTAAAAGTTATTGCTATTGAGCGATTGATGCGCTGGAGATTTTTACTCGAGATAAAAAGCATACAATAACGTGTCATCCCTTTTATTTATACATACACATATAGATATATATACCTATTCTTTCGGTTAGAAGGAAGAATATCCAGGTGTGATTTGCCATTTAGAAAATAAACGACATTTGATAAGTACGACATCTTATCAGGGGCCATACAAAAAAAATTTAAGGCTCATTTTAAAGCGGAGTAATAAGGAGTAATATTACACGTGAATCTCGACGCTGTCAGCTTACACATTGATCGACGCTATCAGCCAGAGAATTCCTAATGCACCACGATCGTGAATAGAATACATCCAGGAACGAAATATCTGCCTTAGAAGAAAGGAAGACTTAGCGCAATAAAGGAGAAAATCAATACTATTCTGTTAATTTACATATTTGCTATTTATTCCTATTGTTTGAATAGTCTATAGTATGTTACATTCTTAATTATATGGCCCTCGCGAATGTTATATTATAAAGCTATTTACATGTAATTATTCAAAATAAATTCTAACTAATACTTTAGGAATCTTCATTAGATCAACGAGTAATCCGTATTCTTCAGGATAGGAAGAGCGGATTGTTCGAAAATTTCGGGCATTAAAATAATTTCAAGCATTAGGAGCATTTATATATACTGGTGCAACAGGAGCTTTTTGGTTTATGGTGTGTATATGGAATATAAATATATAATAAATGCAATATATAAATATATAATAGCAATTTTTACGAAATCGGAAATCGACGAAGCTAGAAAGTATATATGTACTTGTATATTACTATCATTTTTGTATAATAAAAATTTCTTCAAATTGTGGCATTCTGCGGTATACACATATGTACCATGCAATGAACGCGCAACAACTTATAATAATAATTTCTGGGTATAGAAGATAACACTAAAGATTTACAGTTTAATTCTTTTATTAGTACTTTGATATATATTATTCGCAATTTACATAAGACTGAATCAATAATAAAGTAAAATAAATAACATTGTTAAAATTCAGCGAACAGTCATGGTTTTACTATTTCGACAGCCAATATGATTAGTTTGAATAAAACGGGTTATTATCCATCACATTATCTTTCATGTTTTTCACTTTAGCTTCGGAAATACTTGTTATTCTTGTAAATCGAAGTTTAATCACATATTATAATCTCAAAGAAAAAGAAAAAACACGTCATATGGTTAATGCGTGTTCTACTTTTTTACAAAAATAAAACTATATAAAATAGAATTTTTAAAGCAGGTAAATATTAAAATATCAATTTTTTATGACACCATCGTCATATTAAAAAAAAAAAAAAACGTTTTCTTAAATTAACGCTGCAATGCATATAGATCATATATATACATATATCTTTTCATTGTGTAAAATCAATGTGGCAACATTTTGAGTTCTTAGTTACCACGGTAATCGCGTTAATACTGCAGTTCAATTGCAAATTCGCAGATTCACAAATGAGATTCGTATAACCGTGCACTTTCGCGTTCGAGAGATATCTTTTGTATATTAAAAATAAGCTAAAGTTTTTCATCGTACCAATTCGCGTGTGGTCTAACCGTATAGACTCTAAAATACCATGTATATGTTAAAACATTTGTTATATATACATTAGAGCTACAGTTAGTACATTGTAAAAGCGTTCTTAGGGCTATATGAGATTCATATACAGAATACGTCATAAATATATTGAATTGTGACTTATTTGGTTCGTGATCGTGATTCTCTCGGAGATTTCAATTCGATTAAGATAGCTTAAACACGAATATATCTGATCAGTTTTGTAACGTACTTAAAAAATTGTTCTACTGTACAATCAACAACACGATTATTGTATTCCCAATTTGATAGACATCTCAAATACTTCCTATTTCGATATAATCTTGCACGGATTTGTAATAAATAGTTGGATGCTATCTGCTGGACCGCTGCTCCTCCACAAGCGCTATCAATCGTTGTCGCGTTTTCTTATTGTTTTGACACGTCGCCGAAACCAGACCGATTAAATGTTTAACTGAATATTCCTGCAAGACGTAATCATGCATTTTATATGCTATTATTGTAGGCAGAGAATAAAAAATTGCCAATATCCTACATACGTAATATTTATACATGTAAATACCTTGTGCTCCTTAATCCATTCTTCGAAGCTATTTTCAGGAAGATAGTACGCTTTGATGTACAATTCAACATACTCCCTATGCGGCATAGGTCTCAACGACGTCACTTTCTCAAACTTTGACTTTAGCTGCGTGAAATCGAGTTGCATTAAAGCTCTACCGCCATTTGAACACTTTTTAGCATTGGAAAACCTAAAGCGACAAAATTACATTTTCGTCAGTTGAATTTAATTCCTTTAGAATATTAAGTACTCTTAAAATATGTAGATAATAAGTTCATTGTACCCTTCCACTAAGGTGTGTGTGATCAAGTGAGCCACATTTTCCCATACTGCATTACATATATTCGCATTCAAAGGTATATACGTTCCAATAGTATTAAGTCTCTCGTTCAAAATGCACACTTCCTGTAAAAGAATGTCAACCAATACTTTCAATATCATAATTGACAATATTTAATAGTAAACTATTTATCGCAACACGTACCTGGATTAGCGCATCGATATAATTACTGTGTTGAGACATGACGTCCGTCACCTCCCAATTGACTTTATTCATCAAATTCAAAATATTTACAACGTCAAACGCTTGCGACGTTACTGCCATATAGACTGGCTTTCTTAAGTCTGCGGCAGACGCTATCGTTTGCATATAAAACTGATGTAAAAATCCTCTCTGAGGACTGCTGGCAATGAGATGCTCTAAATAAGACCTTAGGCCTTCGTACTGCTGTCCTAAAAATATCAGAGACTCGACAGCTACAATACGTTCCGTTAATCCGTGAAGTTTCTCGGGCTGTGACAAATTCACAATGGATGAAAGCTGTGGTTGTCTTACTTTATCGTAATTCGCATTGCCATTTTCTTCCATTGTATCATTCTCAGAGATAATCAGAGTTTCTCTGATTCGCGTTAAGGATAATTTTAATTTCGGACTGTATAACGAGTCGCTATTGATTTGCTGAAAGAATAGAGAACCGTATTCTAAATCACGTTCCAGTCACGCGAGCATAGTTAAGAATTAAGAATCTTAACGTGAACTTACGAGATCCGACGTAAAGAATAAGTGTACTGTGTAGAAGCACAGCTCGAAAAATTGTATCATGCTCTGTATGACAGTAACCGCGATTGATCGTAAAAGCTTCGACATCTGTAGATACTTGCCGCACACTCTCAGTATGCTTAACGTCGGGTTTGTGACCATAGGTCCGGACTGTTTGAGTTTGCACTTCTTTTTATTAACTTTCGTATGATCTGGCTCGTCGACATATTCATGCTTCAATTCATCGGGAATATCCTCATCGGACTCGTCGGAAAAATATGCAGGTTGATCAATCTAGACAAGAAAACGTGAAAGATCAGTAGAACATAGATTAATTATTTTGGCAGCGTTAAAATGTATTAGTTTAATGATTTTCCTACATCATTTATTAAAATATCTTCATCCATAGTATCATCCAATCCTATTGTGAACGGTGACAAACCGTCCCTCAGATATTTTTGCAGGTCTCCTGCGACTCCGGTAGAATTATCGCTGTCGCTTAAGGTCGAACTATCTAAGCTATTCCATGCTTTACAGTTATTGAGTGAAGGTTTCAGACTTCGAAATTCCAATAATTGAGTAGCCATGAAATCGGATTTTACAGGACACAACTCCCAGCCGTCATTTTCCAAAAACATTTTCAATTCATCCAAACGAGAGGCGTGATAGTGAGAAAAGTAAGATAGGGACTGCTTTTTTATGGACTCTTGCAAGTTCTCCGATTTGAAACCACAGAGATCTTCCCCAATTTCCATCAACCTATAATTCACATACAGTTTAACGGATGATTCTGGTTTAGTACCAACTGACAATTATCATTATACATTATCAATTTGCTTACCTGTTAACTATACCCAATACCTGAACAAACTGTTCAAACTTGGTATTTGTCAGATCTGTGTTCGTTAAATATACTGATATCTTCATCTCCACATCGTGCCATACTCGGACCATACCATTCTCCAATTTCTGTTTGACATATTGCTTGCTTAAAGTCGCCTCTAAATCCTTAACATCAGATTTACACTCGACTTTATCCTCTTGCGCGTTATGCCAATTTACAATTAAATGATATGAATTCAGTATTGTCCACAATGATTTGCATAGTTCCGTGAGGCAAGCTATACATTTCTCACGAGGCACAGCCTGACACAATTGTTTATATTGTCTTTTCATGTCACCTCCTGCATAGCGATAGATAATGGCGAACGCCGTGTTATGAATCGCAGCAGTGAAATGCAAGTGCAATTGATCCATGGCAGATTGAGTCTTCCCTAATAACGTATAAGCTTCCTGAATAGAAGAATACACCGCGACATCGAATTCAGTGCACATTTTAGAGAGCGTATTGTCTAAGGTCCTTTCCGCTTGATCCAAAATATTTTGTAAGTTTGTATTCAGCTCAGCGATACAATGGAAATGCTTGTAAGTCTGAGCGGCACTCTGGCACTCCAAAAGAAGCGATATAGCTCCAGGATAATTTCCTTCATCCAGAAGCTCTTTCAAACGATCCCCCGTACATTGCTATATAATAATGTGATGCGAAGTTAGAACATAGCCTCTTGTAAGGCGTGTATTATTTTTTTTAACGACAAATGTAAAATATCAATTAACTTACCAGGGTCTTTATAGTATTTAAACTATTTAACAGTTCTTGGGTCACTTGTCGTCTCTGGTAATTAGCTAATATGCCTAAGCTCGCTTTAGTAAACTGTTTCTCAGCTAATTTCAGATCTGCCCTTCCCATCTTACATATTTCTAAGACGTCCTGCAGTTGTTCCTGCAGCAGGTAAATCCTGTCAAATTCTGCTTTACAGGCACTCTGTTTCTGCAAAATAAGCTGCAACACTTTTTTGGAGACAACTTGTTGTTGTTGCTTGAGTTTCTTAGAACATTTCTCAATTTCCTTAGAGTGCAGTATCATTGGCAGTTTCTTCAGTTCGTAGCGCCACGAATCAAAGCTACCATCGGTATTGAAGTAAACGTCTTCGATAGAGTCCAATATATCTTGATCGGGTATAGGCTCGCTCTCCGTCGATTGATCAGCCTCGGAGTAGAGGTCTTCACATTTTTGTAATTCAGGTGGATTAAGTAGATCGGGATTCAAACCCATGAGCGGCACTTTAGTTGCATTCTAAAAAAAATGATAAACGATGGACTTTATCTATTTTAACAATAGCATAGCTAATATTCAAATCAAATCAATATTTCTTTTAATTTTAGCTAACAATCAGGCGTGGCTAATATCAGCACAGATTTGTCGAGACTGAATAAACTTTTTCAAATACATATAGGGTGATTATACAGGGTGATTATAATTTATATATGTAATTCAATACGGGTCTTAAATATAAATATTGAATTATATTCTGTATATCTAGATTATATATATATCATGACATAAATATAACCGTTATGAGGCGTAATATAAATGATGTCAAAATGCTAAATTCCTCAAACTGCTATTTTATCAATAATAGTTCTCGTTAAGACCAATTACGAGAATAAGGAAAACGACAAGTAAACGCAACGTAGTTTGACAGCGAAACGTCAAACGTTGTATTGTACACATCATTTCCGAGTCGTCGCATAACCTCACTCCTGGGCAGCGCAGCGAACGGAGCCACGCTTATGTACCTCGCGTGTTACGATAATCGCGTATTCGTGAACGGGCCTACCTGCTTGGTAATAAAGTCGAAAAATTTTATCTTCAAATCCTCCATGATGTCGGACTGCATCGCGATCGTCAGGCCAGACGCATTCTCGTCTGTTTATGCGACTGCAATCGGCTGATCCGCTGATCGGCTGATGCGCCGTACGCCGTACGCCCTGCGTTACCGTGACATTTCTAAGGAGCAGGAGCGGCATAATAATAAATCTCGACGGTACATCGATGGCCCCTCTCGAATCGCGGACTCTGATTCGAATCCTTCGAGACGAAAGGAGAATCGATCGCCCGCTCTTGTCAATGCACTATAATACCGTCGAGATCGTCGAGATGTTGCCCGACGTCGATTCCTATTGAAGTTGGTCAAGTATACTCGTCGATACTCGCAGCGAAAACTTCAAGTTCCCGATGATGAATCTTGCAAACGCCGCTACATTCAGGTATGTGCGAAGATTCGGCTCAAAAAGCCTCGATACAAATTCTGAACTAAGTATTTCGTTCCTAGATTATAATATTTATAATAAAAATAGAAAAAAGAGAAAGAATCTGACCCTTGGTCGCATTTCAAACGTAAGTTCTTGTAGACACATGTAGAGCATACATAGATAATATTCGTATTACGCAATCAAGATTTTTAAAGAAGCAGATGGTAAAAATAAAATGGCGAGAGATCGCGCAGTTAATTATAATTGCAACCGATATAGGGTGTCCTTCGCGAATTATCTTTTATTCATGGTTTATTATTGAATGATACAAGTATCACCCAGGTAGCAGAGTGATGTCACATGACGTATTAATTAACGTCTAATGACGTCTTAATACGTCATTAAGATGTTTTAATCTAGACTCTCATTCTGTTACCTGGGATAATGTGTGAATATATAAATAAATACAACAACGATTAGATAACTTACCATGAAAAAGAGAGAGAGAGAGAGAGAGCGCAGCAGAAAAAGAGAGAGAAAATGTTAAAAGAGGGACAGATCAGGACACTTTGGTCAAAACGACAAGTACGTACGATCAAAATTTGTAGAATTTATAAGAATAAAAGGACAGAATTGCTCCAATTTTCTCGAATAAATGTCTTTAACGTTTTTGACTATATATAGATACATCATTTTGGAATAATACTAATACCTTTACGATCGATTTCATGATAATATATCAAGAAAAACTGTGCCAATAATAATATATCAAAAAATGTCAATAATTTGTGTGAATTTCGCGTATCGTGGAGAAAAGAAAAGTGTACTAAGAAGAAGAAATAAAATAGAAACACGCGTGGGACGCTTTAATCCACGTAATAGCTTGGATAACCGGCGAATAACCGCGGTTTCATCTTCTCGAGGGATCTAATAAATAGAGGCTTCTGCACAAGTTCTATAAAACTCGACGCCAAGTTAAATTAAAAGCTAAATTAAAAAGTATAAATTTCTCTTCCTTATAATTAATTTTAACAGTTATACAGGGAAAAGAAATTTATTTCTTAACAACAAATAAAAAAAAACAGGCATATCAGAAGTTTAGAAATTTATTTTTGTCGTTTGAACGCATATTTATATATTCCTTCTGAAATCTTATTCGGGCAATTCGGCATCTCGATGCGAAAACCGGCTTATTTTATCGCGCGCCACTCTATGTACTGCAAAATCGAGCCTACTGCGAAATTATCGTTAACAGTTCTGTAACAATGTGCATTATGGCATTATGCTATCGTGTCTGACGTATCTTCATTCAGAACATCGCGGCGAATAGTTTGCGCGAATTCCAAGAGTTCATTCTTCGCGATTGAAGGTAATCGATATCGCCGGCGATGTCCCGTCGCGGTAAACGGTACTCGACATTACGCAACGATTATTAAGCTCATTGTTTCGTCTGGACGAAATCCAATCGAGGTAAAATACCGCGCGCCATTTGAGCAGTCGTTACTCGCGCGTTCACTCGGAAGCATCGAGCAATTACGGCGATTCTCGACATGGATAACGACGGATTCGCCATAAAATTACTAAGCGCCGACGTATTATTGCGGGCGCTTAAAAGTACCTTGTAACGACAAGCGAAAGTTACCTATTTGGCGAAGGCAGGGGCGTAACAGCGAGCCCTCTCCGGGGAGGAGGAAGCATAATAAGAGAGGACACGCTTGATGCGAGGAGGGAGAGAAAGAGGACAGATATCGGTACGCCAATTACGTGGAAATTTAATGCGATGGGGCAGACAAGGAATACGGTGGAAAAAAAATAAAAATACGATTCCCACGTATCTTACCTATGCGGGCCGCTCGCGTTAGCCACCCCTCGTTTACGCCCCTGGGAGTACGCGACGAGGGGTTGAAATCGATGCGACTGGGCGCAACGGCAAGCGTGGGTGTTTCAGGGTAGACCTGCGATCTCGCGTTATCGGATTGGCCGTATCCGGCGTAACCCAGCGGCCGATTGGTCGGCCAACCTCCCACGCGTCCTCTCCGCCCTCCCCCTCCCCCCACCCCAGTCACCAACGCGAGCCGGCCGCAGGTGAGATCGCGTGGCGCAGGTGTGTGTTCGCAGTGTAGCTGTGCACCACTGTGCACCGTCACCGCGCGCCCAACAGGGATAGGTATTAGGTAGGGTATCTTTTCACGGGCGTAAGCGCGAGAAGGAGGTGGCGAGAGCGGAGCGGCCCAGAGGGAGCGAGAAAGCGGAAAGATTCCGAGAAAGGGCGAGCGAGGTGGGTGGTGAGAGCGACCTCGCCGCGCCGTTAACATTCGCGCCCACGCATACAGGCACATCGCGCAGCCCGAAGCGGAGCGCTCTCGGGGCGAGGAACCTTGCACGAGCCACCCCGAGGAGTTACTCGAACCTTGGTGGCGCACCAGATACCAACGGGCGAGCGAGCGAGCGAGCGACCAGGTGATTCTCGCGAGGGTGACGAATACGTCCACCGGGTTCGCGTTCGCGAGGAGGAACCAGGGATTCTTCGGGGTGAAGAGAAGAAGTCCACCCCCCAGCGAGAGGTGAAAGAAGGAGAAGAAGCCCTCGACTCGTCGTCGCAGAAGCGGAAAGAAGAAGAAGAAAAAGAAGAAGAAGAAGAAGAAAGAGCGCCTGCCTGCAACTCGCATCCGCTCGAAGCGAGGATGGTACGGAGATTCTGCAACGGTGCGGTTGCACTTGGCATCGCCCTGACGGCCTGCGCCGCTTTTCCGCGCGCCGTCATGGCGATCGACCTCAGCCGCTTCTACGGTCACTTCAACACGAAACGCTCGGGTAAGTCGACCACGAAGACACCCTCGGGCACGACGGAGAATTACGGGGGACGGCGAAAGCTCGAGAAAGCACGATTCCGCGCTGCCGACGAGACCGCGAGCGCGAGTCTCGGGCGCGAAACCGTGTAAGACGATCGTGCGGAAGAAATCGCGCAAAAATAAAATCGCGCGCGGAGAATACGGTCGTTACGTTCTATAAAGCACATTATTCTTTTCGGGAAAACACGAAGAATCGCACATACAAACTATAAACGCGTGTTGTACGAACATTACAATTTTAATGAAACTTTTATTTTGAATGATTTTATGAATTGCAGAATGTTCAAGTGAAGATAAAATGCGTTTTTAGCGTATATTTTTTAAATATACGTTATATTTGTTCTAAGTTTATATTTTTATAAAAGTTTGATCGTAAAATATATTTTTTCGCATTCTGCATTCTGCATATAATCGATTTATATAATCGATTGTGTATTTGCAATGTTTTATGGAATTTCCACATTTCCTTACTACGATACGCCAGTATATAAAGTTATTCAAAAGAAGTAATCAAATTACCAACATTTATCAAATCTTAATCGTTCATAGCTGTCTTTATTTCTTTTCCTTGAACATCTTGCAATTGAAGTAATATAAAATTAAAAGGATGATTTTGTCAATACATATTTATAATTTACTACAGCTTATGTGCTTTTACATGTTTTCAACAAATACGCGTGTTAGCGTCTGACAAAATTATAACTTTGTTATAAAGCTGTCACAGTTTAATGACGACAACTTTAATTGTTTATGATAAATTTATACGTGTATTTATACATCTCGTGGAATATTGTCGTCAGCTGTTTCTAGAGAGTGGAATATATTGAAGGCATATAAAAGTTTGAGAGGAAACTTAGTCTGTCCGCGCAAACGTAGAGTTAACTACTGCAACTGTAGAAACTAAAAAATTCAGGAAACTAATTTACAGTTTGTGTAGGGTTGTGAAATTCTAATTAAAGAAAGTTACTGCAGATATATCAATTAGACAAATTAGCTCAACATGAAACTTAGAAATGAGTTTGCATAATTCTCTCGCATATGTCGGAACGCATATAAAGTGTTCCACTTCCATCATCGTTTAGTAATTCCTCGATTTCTTTGGTGTCGACTTGACGAGAATGTTGAACGAAATCATTCATCACATCGATCGGTATATTTCTTATATACTTAATTATCTACTCAAATTATTATGTGATCAAACCGCAAATGATAATTCTATAATAAAAAGAAGTCAAACGCTTGATCCAAGCAAAACTTATGAAGAAAGGTCAACGACCAATAACGAGCACAGAAAGATGTTGGTTAAAGATTAAAAATGTAAATTTATTCACAATATTATAAGTGATAAGACACATTGTATGTTTCGACTTACTGTAGGTCTTCTTCAACGCAGTTGAGATGTAATATAAGAATTAAAATAAAGGCTACATAAATAAAAAGAAAGCAGATTAATAATAGCTAAGTAATACGGAAATTAATACATATAATAAGAAATAAAACAGTAAACGAAAGAAATACAAAAGTAAACGAGGATGCATCATAAAAAAGCTTGTGATGTATCCTCGTTTATTTTTGTACTGTTCTATTTCTTTATTATGTTTTAATTTTCGTATTACTTAGCTTCTATTATCGATCTTCTTTCTTTTCATTTATTCTACTATGTAGCCTTTATTTTAATTCTCATATTATATCTCGATTGCTGAAGAAGATTTACAGCAAGTCGAAACGTGTCTTATCATACAATGTGTTTTATCATTTATAATTCTGAATAAATTTACGTTTTTATCTTTAACCAACATTTTGTTGTACTCGATAATTTTATAAACAATTAAAAAATTGTTTAACGTCCGAAATTAAGTAAAAGATATGATGTAGTCGATTCGAGTGACATCGTGAAATAGTTAAGAAGCTGTGTATCATATGAGATATACGTACATATGTAAATTCTAGCTTACAGCGAGTAAACATTATATATACGAGCCCACGCGGGATGCTCGTATAAGGACGCGAAACAGAGAGAAAGCTTTCGGGAGACATTGTCGTCCTTTATATTACCATGTTTCTCCTGCTTAGCATTCATTGAAATTAACGGACGCGGGGGATTACGATGGAGATGTTCCGTTGAAACTCGCGGCCATATGGGATCATGTTCCCCAACGCGACGGTTAGCTCTACGTGCGCGTTCGCTCGGTCAATAACGCGCATACTAAACGCGTACCGAGTCGTATATAGCACGCCAATGACATTTAGAAGCATGCGTTTTTACTCAGCTCGCGGCTATTCAGGGCCGATCTGCCGCAAAGCGGGCTTCATGCGGTCGTTGCATCCCCTGTCTTACCCAAGCCCTCGTTTCTTGTAATTATTCATAAATCTATTTATTTTTCCCTTAAAAAAAATGGTGATATCACAAAGTTGCGCCGACTACATTAAAATTTATAACTATATTCTTCCATCGCACCGTGCTTTGATATTAAAAATATTATATTTCTGAGACCCTGTTCCTCGTAATTGTCAAACTTTAGAGTTACCTTGTTCTGCGGAACTTTTACCATTTTATTTTACTTTGAGAAACACCGTAAAATGTCTATAGACGACTTGTTTACGCGGACGAATTCATTCCAACCTATAAATGAGAGATGAGTAAGAGAGATCAAGAGTAAAAGATGAAGTCGATGGAAGTCGTGCCCTCGTAAATTCGACGATGAAGCAAAAATTATTTTCAGAGATGAGATATGATGTGTTACTAGATAAGCTTCTATTCATTTTTCACCTTTCGTCGGTGGAAGGGGGGTGAGTTTCGCAAGTCTCGTTAAGTGGATTCGAGCTCGCTTTTAAACTGTTTATAACTTGTATCTTGTATAATATGGAGAGGCGCCAACGAAGTTTCAACAAGTTTATACGTGCGAAAATTCCGTAACGTGAGTACGGGGAATAAAAGTTCGAAGCGCGGGTCGCCGATCGAAATGTTCTTATTTAAAATTGATCGCATATGTCGCGCCCATCCGCGGAGAGGTATTTGCGACAATCTTATTATTTTTTTAACGTCCCCACGACGGACCATTTCATTCAGAATGCATCGAGAACGGGGTTCGCGGTCCCGCGGGGGATGGCGGCTACTCCCCGGGGAATCATTGCATCGTTGTCGATCGGTGAAATGGCCGCAATAACATCGTTGATGAGATACGCCCACGGACATGTACGCGACTTGTCTAAACACAAACAAGGAAAAATTGCGACGCTCGTGCAGCAATTAATAATCGCCTCGCGAACGTTGTTTTAAGTTCAAACGCAATCCTCTCTCTCTCTCCCTCTTTCTCTCTTGATATGGGACAGATGACGAATTCCGGATACGACCGGTTGATTAGTAAAATGTTTGCCTGAAACCTATACCTATAAACGTCCTGTCTAAACACGCGAGAGAAGGAGAACTGCGACGTATTATACGCGTAATAACGCTGATGGCGATCGGGGCCACACCGCCGAGTGGTAGCCGGTTCGATACGGTTTTTCGATAAACACGCGGCGTGTATGGACATCGAATTCTTTAACGCGGTCAAAATTGACTGTCACGAGGCACTTTGTGGACGCGACGCCTCCGCGTTTGCGGTGTAAATTACGTTTACGTGCGAAACGAACGTGGGCGATTGTATAACGAATGTGGCACAATATTACACAATCGATCGCCGCTGCACACAACACGATGTTTTTCCACGCGTTTTTCGCGCGTGCGAAACGGAAATCGTTTCTTCCGTCGGGCGAAAATTCCCATCCGGGATAAAACGTGCGTCCGAACAAACGCGTGGGCGCGTTAAGTCGCTGATATTTTTTTCTCGTTTCAGTGGAGTGGACGAGTTAAAGGTCTCGGACGTGAAGTATTGCAAAACATTTCCTACGAGTTAAAGACAGAAGTTGAAGCTTTTCCGCGGCGGAACTCGCCGGATCCTCCATAAAACAAATAGGATGTCGATCGTTGATCCCCCCTGGGAAACAGGACCTCCTCCGACAGGTGTTCTAAGGGTTCTAAGGATTCTGAGAAAATTTCTTCTTCCTTCTAAGAAGGCTTGACACATAAAATTTCGCTCTTCTTCTTAGTAGGGTCGATATACATAAAAGTTTTAACTCTTTCGAGCGACTTTTATTAAATCTGGATAATATTTATCCAGAACGTTTGTTTTTGTAGAAAATCTTGTGGGGGGAAAGACCTTTAATTGCAGGGAAAATTTTGACGAAGGAAGTTTGGCGGAGTGATTTTACGAGCTTTATGAAAGAGAGAAGCAAATAATCGATACGCGTTTACGATTCTTCCCGCAGTTCTATCAGATTGAGCGGTTTGCTAATTGATTTTTCAGGACCGTCAACTATACGCGCGCCAGCTGTTTGTAGCGTGAGCAATGTGGCGATCGCGTGCTCGCTCAATTATCCCAAAGGCCCACCCCGCACGAAGAAGTGGGTGCTGCCGCATTACCCGCGCCGCGCGTATTAATTCCGTTTCGGATCCCTCGCTTTAATACGTTATCGTCGTAATTTAATCATCCGGCGACCGTCCCACCGGCGAACGTAATCGACTTTCCTGAACATCCATTTCCGCGGAATGAGATTGAGCCGCATGACACACGCGTGCGCGCGCACGTTCCTAATTATTTGGAAAAGCATACGCGCTCAGATTACTTGATTCGCTCACTTCAGAGTTTGTGTGTGCGTTTCAGAGGCTTGTCATCCGTACGAGCCGTTCAAGTGCCCGGGCGACGGTATTTGCATCTCGATACAGTACCTCTGCGATGGAGCACCCGATTGTCAGGACGGATACGATGAGGACTCAAGATTGTGCACCGCAGGTGAGCTAATTAATTCTGAATTCACTAATTAATTAGATGTAATCGGTAGGGCAGTTCACTGTTAAATATTAAAGGATGAAATTTAAACCTGTACCTCGAGTTATATAACATTTTGTTATTTTTAACTGTCATGTGTGTCGAAATATATTATTTTAACACAAAACAGTGTTATTTTACCTTTATTGGTTCAGTTAAATCAACAATATATTGAATAGGAGCAGTGGCAACTTATAGGAGTGATTAAAAATGACTGAAATTGAGTATAATTTAATACTATGAATTTAACAGTATTCATTTAGCATTATTAATTATACACATCTCATTCTGACTTGGTAAATAAATCACGTTTGCAGCACGTGAAACATACGGTCTGATTTTTAATATATTTTACACTTTTAATGTGATTTTCATCCGTCTGTTGGGATTACGGATTACCGCGTGACCTGGCTGTTAGATTTTATTTTACACATACTGGCGCGGATTTCATTTTATGCATACTGTATGAGAGAGCGGATATGTTTCAACGATATACCGCTCGGTGTGGATGCACTCGATGACGTTCCGTGCAACCGCACCGGGCAGCTGTAATAGGATAAGGGAGAGCTGTGCCGCGCTGCACGCGTTCAATGCGTTTACGCAAGATGTTACTTTTTACCTCGCTTTCACCTTTCTAAAAGCCGTACCCATAAATATTGGTTAACCAAGATTTTGTTTTCCCTCATGGTTTTCTTTTGCTTCATTGATTTTTTGAGGCAACACAGGAAGAAAATTATTCCAATTAAAATTTAAGTGATATATGTTTATGGGATACGGCGCCCTGTATTGATCCCCGGCGTACCGGGACTGTGCATTTTGCATTTGTTTCGTCTTATTTTACAGCAGTTACGGAATATGCTTTCACGTTGTTACAGCCAAACGACCGCCCGTGGAGGAAACTGCGAGTTTTCTGCAGTCTCTGCTGGCCAGCCACGGTCCCAATTACCTGGAGAAACTGTTCGGAACTAAAGCACGCGATACGCTGAAGCCTCTGGGTGGTGTGGAGAAGGTGGCCATCGCGCTGTCCGGTAAGTTCCCCGGGTTTAGATACGACACGAACTTCGTGGTGCCAAACGCGACCACCCACACCAAACAGGATATCATCGAGCTATCCGCCTCGTTCCCCGATATCACTGTAACGCGGTAAATCTTTCCCACGTATCGGAAATCTATTAAAAGCAGCAATATTGCATTATATAGGACGAAATCGCGAGTATCTTAATCAGACTTCGCGTAAGAGATATCGGTCCGACGAACATTTATCTCGTATAGTCAGCGCGATTTATTCGCGCGATATAGTCAGCCTGTCGCCGCCCTATCCTCGAAGGATAGGCCCGCGATCTGGCCCCTGAAACGATCTGTTTCGGCTATCAGAGTCGCAGACGATCGAGGACTTCGGCGCGGCGCTACACCTGATGCGCTCAGACCTCGAGCACCTGCGCTCGGTCTTCATGGCGGTGGAGAACGGCGACCTGGGTATGCTGAAGTCCATCGGTATCAAGGACTCCGAGCTGGGCGACGTCAAGTTCTTCCTCGAGAAACTCGTTAAGACGGGCTTCCTCGATTGAACGGTCACATCCGCCGCCGAACCGCCGCCGTCGTCATCGACGAGGAGCCGCCGTCGTCGCCGCATCGCCGCCGGTGTCACGTCACCGTCGTCGCACCAGCAGTCCCTTCGTCTGATGAAGCCTAAATTATCCTCTCCGCGGACACTTCTATCTTTTCTTCGTCGCGAGTTCTTACACGCAGGATGTAGCCTGTCACTTTTCTTTTCCTTCCTATTCTTCTCGAATCTTTTGCTCTCGCTTCAACGCGACGAGCGCGATCACGAGCACCGGGATGATCGTCGAGATCTGCGTTAGGGAGCGAATGTCCGAATTTTCTGCATGACGAGTGATCAGGCAGGTTTCCGTTTCACATATCTCGTAAGCTCTATCACGTTTGGATTATTTCATCGCGCGCGTCAAGCGTATCGCTGATCCACTTAGAGAAAAACGCAATAATCAGGACTGATAATTAAATGTGCCACGCATACTCTCGGACCAGTTTTAATTACGTCGCGATTTGAATTCGCATCTATCATTAGGAAAAGCATAATCGAGGGACTGAAAAACGTATTAGGTTCTCTGTACGATCTGCAATTTAATATTACCTCTTTAACTTCTCAAACTGAAACGTCTTATGACAAATAACGTGTTACTTGCAATTAGCCTACTTTACTTCCTCTAAGCTTTAGTGATCCTGGATAACATAATCGGATTTGAATGTAAATGTTTTGCTACGCTTTGACAAAATATCTTACGTCCCTCTCGTTTCCCTTAGCTGCGCGTCGAGGCGCAACCCTTTCTCGTGCGAACAAGTAATGAGCTTTTATCCGACCTATCTCTAAAATATTGAGCTTCCTCATGTATCTTGTAACTACTTCGCTACAGAGTTCTCTCACTCTCGTGTACACGTGCACGCTACTTTGCGTGTCCCGGTTTTATTCGAGCCGTGTCTTTAATATGCGAGCACGTACACGGTACCATCTTGCATAAGTGATGAGACATCGATGACAATCCTTTGCGATCGGCAGTGGCGTAACAGTCCGACGGTTGTGCATTAAAACTTTGAAACTTAGCGTTGAAACTTTTACTTAAAGTACGCGAGTCATTTTCGCGAAGACTTATTTTATGATTAACGCTTGAAATGCTCCTTTTTATGAGATTGTAATTGAGGTAAAATGTCTACGTGATAAATTAAAATTCTTAAACTTAGAGGGATTCTCTCGGCGAGATTGCTACCTTCAAGCTTCAAACATGAAAGACTTCACGAGAGAAAATTCTCAGGAAGTAATTACGTTCGAGCACGGCAGGATGATTTTTAATCAGAATCGCGATACTTCGGAAAGGTCGTGCGGAAGAAGCCGATAATATAATGCAATGCCATAAAAAAAATTGGCTCCCCCAGAAACAACTTTATATTAATTGCGGATGCACAACTATTGAATCTAGATGTGCTTCGGTTGGTGCTAGGGTTTAGGGATGAGGGATTCTAGGTATCCTTAATTACTCTGCGTATTGGTAGGATCATATAAAGGGATAACGATTGTTCTCGATTACTCCCCTGGGGTATCCTTTTAAATCGTACTTTCCGACGGCGCTGTGTAATTTCCGTTGCGATTACAGAATAATATTGTGGATCAGTGAGAGATTTTATTCGGATAGGCGATTACTGAAACAATATATTGATTTAAACCAACGTTTTTTCGCGCGTGCGTATTTTTTTTAATTTTAACTTCGTCACCGCGGTCGCTCCTGTTCGCGTTAAATTTCGCGAGACCGCGGCGAACAAAGAAATAAATAAATAGGAAAGAAGATGAAAGTAGCAAATCCCGTGCCGAGGAAGTTCTCGGTTTATTCGGTATTTTCACCGCATCTAATTGAACCAAATTGTAATTCTTGTCTTGATTAAGGTGGTATCCCGATGGAGGCGGACGTAAGATAAGAGAAAGCAGCTTTGTTTAATTAACGTTGCAAAACGATGCGGTGGGAATACCGATCCTTCTTCAAGTTAAGAGGATCAGGTGCTTTTGATCTCTCTCAGTGCAGCCGTGAACGTCACGCAATCGTAACACACAATGCGGCGATGTTGAAATGGGTACAAAAGAGTAATAGGGAGAAAAGGAAGAGGAAGAAATGGAGCATCGCGTCGCGTTCTTTCAGGGTATAACGCGCACTTTACTTATTAGGAGAAAGAGAGCAAGATATAAGATATATATATAATGCTAGCGTATGATATTTTCATTACGGCAACACGATACATATCAGTACACATACATATCAGTAAATTATATTTAAAAAATTATATATATATATATATATATATATATATATATGACGATGAAGAAAGTAACGGTACCGGATTCTCTCGAGGTAGCGTTTCCCGTCGCGCTTTCCTTTTACTTCGAAGAGAGAAAAATTAACGCGTTATTAATTTCTATATATACAATTATACACACATATATACACATGCACATATATATAATATGTATAAATTGTGCAATTCGCGACAATCGAGAAATCGCGGACGGGCGCGAGTCTGACGAGACGTACCCCCCCTTTTTTTACCTCGAGAGAATACATCCCCCCTCGCGGGATGAGTAACGACGTAACATATCATACTTACTAAGCGTATCTTTTAATCGATACAAACGATACATTGAGACATATCTTCTAATTAATGTAACGTAAGCGAGTTTAGAAGTATATAAATATTATACATATATATACATAGCGGATACATATCAACAGAGAAATCACTCTTTTATCAGATGGTAGATAATATTTTGGTATATAAAGATGAAAAAAAAAAGTTTAATATTCCCTCCAGATGTCAATTACGGTCCAAAGTAGGGCCTGGACCGAGGGCAAAATCCGAGGGAACTTGTGTGTTTTAGCGAACAACCGAACGGGGCATCAGACCGAGGGGTCATGGCGCGCCGCGACACCCCTTTCTCTCTTTCTCTCTCTCTCTCTCTCTCTCTCTCTCTCTCCCCCGCCCCCATCTCCGCCTCTCCGCCGCGTGCCTTGACCCTTTGGCCCCAATATTTCGAGTCGTAAGTCATAAAGGTCAAATCTATCTCCCCCGAGAGCGGCAAGACCGGAGTTCCACCAATATCTGATATACGTATATATGCCACGTTTCGGAGGCGCGTTACCCATCGTCTTGGAATGATGAGAGATTATATTTTCCTCTCTTCCTCCCTTCTACTCCTCCCCCCGTGTTTTTTTATTATTATAATTTACACGTGTTGCAGATATTTCGAAAAATGGACGAAGCTGGTTTGTCAATTCGGTATTCTCTCACAGACTGTCTTATTGTACTGTCCGATTGATATTCAAGCAAGTAATATCAAGGCTTCTTGATTAAACTTAGATTAGTTCTTTTAATTAGGAAAAAAACGTTAAATTAAGTTCCAAAATGCATTTATTCTTATTCCTATTGGACTTTCTGTAGACCTGTCGATCTTGATTGACTGATCCTGATTTAAAATTCAGACACAGCGACACAGTTGGTTTCGGGAAAATTGTCGATCCGTCCACAGCGTTTCGGTAATGAATAATGCGGTTGATCGGGGTTCTACCGTGCCCTTTGGCATTATTATCCCAATGATAACGAGGCGCTGAATGTAAATGGTCGGGCTGAAAGTGACGTATCGCAAAAAGGAAGGCTACGGCACGTTGTATTTCCTGCATACGAGAATTAATCGCTATCGAAATTGCGTAACGTGGTGAAATAGGATTTTGCAATGACAACAGTCTACGTTAAATGATAAAGCGGCAATGTTCTCGCACGCGTATTTTTACCCGCACCAATAAATTTAGCAGCTCGCTAAACGTTCCGCGTTACATTCGAATCCAATTTCCGACAGACCCTTTGTACCGCCGCGAAATGTATTGAAAGGTTCCGAGGAAAAATACAAATAATAACGTCAAACATAGAGTTTACGAAGCATTCTTTCCCGTAAATTCAACCACGCGCGGTGGCTGACGTTGCGACGGCTCTTGTGAAAGTATTTCACTCTGGCTATTATGCGCGCGACAGCACGGTCAATTAATTAACTAACGCAGATGCTTTTTCTTTTATATACGTTCACACACACGTCGCACGCGTTGTTTCGTTGCTCTCGTTGCCCATTTACATTGCTGCGTTACACCGCCGTTGTAATATGCGTACGTAGCTAAGTAGACGTTAAGTTAATCAATAAATCGAAGTGATTATATAGGAGACGCATGTAATCTTCAACCTTGTCATTTCAAACCGATGGCACGCATATATATATGCATATATACACGACCTATATGTATAAAAAGAAAAAAAAAACAGAGAAAACCTATTGACCACTTTAATTATTCCGAGATTTCAACGATGTGATAATGTACTAAAGTGTTACGCACCATGTCGTATTATCTGTATATGTTACCTTTCGACTTCTGATTGTTCTACTGCCAAAGCGTTTCTTATTATACGTCATGTTTACCACGGCAATCTGCGACATACTCTGTACACTGTATAAAGTAACCATCCGCTTCTTAAGGTTTTGTACTTCTTCTCTATTTGATTGAACGCCAAGCGCTCTTGGGAAATAATTTTGTCGTGCGAACAGTTATATAATTGATTGTTAAATAAAGCGAACGTTTTCTTCTCTTAGTTTTAATTGCTAGTGCCTCCAATTACCGCACCGTGCCACACCGATTTCACCGTGCGTGCGTGTGTACATTTGCATTTATCTGAATTCGCAGGTATCATGCCTGTATACAATCGCAAATTTCAGAAGATTGCTTTTTACCGTATCTCACCCCTTGCATTCGTTTGCGATTCAATTTTACTGGCGACGTGGCGCGGTATTCCGATTCTATGTAACGTATGGCTTTTCCATTCGGCGGAAATACTGTGAATCGAACGAATCTCGCTACTTCGAATTGCGTGCTAGAAGAGTATCGATTGGGACGTCGATGATATCACTTCAAATAGCTTGTTTTTTTGGATCGTTTAAACAATAAAATATTACGGAAAGACTTCTGAAAAAGAGATATCTATACATTATTTATTTTCCATACATCTATGTGCTACATCAATGTCACAGAAGGTATCGTTCGACCACATATCGTTTATTTATCGTTTATTCATATGTCCATAGAAGTTGGCAACGAAACGACCTTTTCGTCGGTCGGTTTTATCAGTTCGTATTTCTCGGTGACTCCGCCAAGACTATTCAGTTCCCTGACCAAATTCCATATATCGACTTTACGTGAGACTATCAGTTTTCGTTGACCTTTACCGTAGCTGCGCGACTTGAGACCCATTGTTCGTGCAACCCTGAAACAGATCGAGGCATTATTACCAAACTTAAGCGGCATTTCTTGCAAACGTCATGTAACTTATAATAAACGGTACATACTGATGAATCAGCATTCTGTCTTCCTTGGGAAAATCCAGAAACACAATATCGTTTTTCAGACAATTATCTGTTTGTAAAAGATCTTTAAACAGTTTTCGACATTTGGCTTTTACTTCGTCTGCCTTGTAAGAATTTGTTTTCAAGCCAAGATCCTCTCGACATTTGGCTTTTACTTCGTGTGCCTTGTAAGAATTTGTTTTCAAGCCAAGACCCTCTCGATTTATTTGTGTCTTGACCCTAAAAATAGAATAAAAATGTAAGACAATGAGGGGAAAAAATGAGAATTTTTTAGAGACTAAGGGACGTTGTCGTTTACTAACGTCGCAGACATAGGTTCCACAATACCCTGCTCCGATTTTCCAAGACCACCGCCGGTCCAGCCCATCATTTTCATCAGCTTCTTTCCAACGCAATTAGATACTTTCCAATCGTCGTTGGGGGTAAAATCCTGTGGTTTTATTTCCTCTGTTGTTACAGTTACATCCGACTTTGAATCTGAGTCTTGCTTAATCTGAATTTTAAAATATATAAAAATACTTAAAAGGAAAGATAACGAAAACTGTATACAAGGGGATGAAAAACATCTGTATTTCGCTATAATTTATTATAGAATAACATAAAATAGGTACCAATGATGTACTAAGAGATCTTTTTAAGACGTCCCTATTCAGATAAAGATACATGTTTATTTTTTCTTTACCTTAACCGTATAGCAGCGCTTTTGTAATTTTTCTAATGCAATGGTGGCTGCTTCTTTTTTGGCTACTTTCTTATTAGTGTTGATGCTGCAACCCAACTGCTCTGATTTAACAATATGAAGAGAGCATTCCCTGAAAAGAGACATAATGAGGAATATCCCTTGATAATTTTTGAACGTTAAACTTATACAACATGTACATACATACACACACATAGAGCAATTGTCTTTAAAATATAGTACAAAGATATGCTCACCAGCCTCCTTCTTTCCTAGAGTAGTTGTACGATAAGGCCACACCAGATACAGAGGCTGAAACGTCTAATATAGTATGCACATTATCACCTGGTCTTTCTAACAGAACAATATCTCTACATAAATCTTTATCTTTCAATGACACATCTTTCTCTGTCTTTAATCTTTTAGACAGTCTTTCCTCGATATCAGGATTTTTCCAAGGCTGATAGTCATGACTGATTGCGTTGGATACAGATTCTATTATGGGAGTAGGAAGCAATGCCTTCTTAACCTCGAGTTTTTCATTTTTCTTGGAATGGTGATTTTTACAAGATTGATCCATATGATTGGCTGTGTTTGGTATATGATTAGGTGTGTTCGGTACAGATCTTTCTGTGACAGTAGATGTTTTAGCGGCACATCCTGATACAAAAATATCTCAATATAATCGTCACATAGATCACGAGTCATAATGGACACTGTATAATAAAAATACGAAAAAAACAAAAAAAAATACAACAAGTCACAACTCACAATTTTTCTTTATACCTTTCACCTTAGAACTAGCTGCCTGTGACGCTTCCACGAACGTTCTTTGCAACTTTTTCTTTTGCTTTTCTCTATATTCGGCCGCGACATCCTGCGACAATTCCTTCACTAGGTCCATCGTCTCTTGCGGATATCTGCAACAAATTTGTACAAACTTACAAACTGAGAAATGTAACGTCTACATCGTCGAGTTTGTGATCACTGATACAAGGCGAGTAAAATATGCCTATCAGATATCGCTACCTGCATCCTAACAGTTCGACATTGACGAACACCTGGGCTAAACAAACGAGCACGTCCTCCGAGAACTTGTCCTTGTGGGCGAGCAGAAATTTACGTCGTAGCTCCCAGTGCTCGTCGGACTCGTATTCCACCTTGTGCTGCTCCACGTCCCAATCCTCGTTCACGCTCATCTTTTACCGCTACAAATTTTCGGCAACAATGCTATATACAATTAATATCTTCGGTTAATAAACGCGCTCTCAGAGGGGGGTTTTTTCGAATTCCCTCGGTTGAGAGAGATTAAGGTGTCTTTTACTTTCAAAGGTAATTTGACACAAACAACTCTAAGCCCAATATATGTATATATTTCAATCAATTTCTTTACCGTCGACCACTATCACTATCCAATATCTTTAAACTCTCGGAGCCACACAAATAGGTTAGAATATATTTGTTTATCTGAAAATACAAGATGTTTCTCGTAGTAGACGGAGGGACGTATGAGAAACCTCCGCCACACGTAGCGACATCGAAGAACAGGCGTGATGACTCCGCGCGACAGCCAATCGCCTCTCCGCTTCCTTGGAGGTGTCGGAACGTGATTGGCTGTCGCGCGATTGAGATGCGATATCGATTTTTAACGCTCGGTGCGATGTGAGCTTTATGCAGCTGTGGATGCAGGAGGACGTCAAACTGTCACGTCACAAATGTCACGATACGAGGATTAGCGGCAGCGAGATTTTGAATATCGGGTGCAATTGGGATTGTGATGACGATTATCAATTAGATTCTCGAGCGAGAGAAACGGTGTAAATATTCAATTATGTCTAACGGCAATATCACCTTACCGAAGGCCCCGAAGGACTTGTGCTTCTCCGAGCTCGATTTTGTACAGGTTCGACGAGTTTCTTTTATTTACGCAACGTTTACGGTGTTTACGAGAGATGTAATTTAATTTTCTTTCCCATCCCTGCGCTCGCCGTCGTAGGAGAACTTCGATGTCGACACTTTCCTGCAAGATCACAGGAAGAATGGCAAACTGGAGACGATGCGGGATGATCTTGGCATGTACTTGAAGTTACTGAGATCGGCTATGATCGACCTCATTAACCGGGATTACACGGATTTCGTGAACCTGTCCAGCAACTTGATCGGACTGGACAGGGCCATCAATGACCTGCAAGCGCCGCTTGGACAGTTGAAGGAGGAAGTGATGGTAAAAAACAGAAAAGTACACTTGGAATCGATATCTGAGATTGTTGAAAGGTTCAACGAGATATATTTTACAATCAGATCGGAGATCAGACATCAGAAATCTTATATCTTATTTTACATATCTGTAATATTTATTTGGATCCAATGACAGAATTTTGTTTCAGCAGCAAGTGCGACAAGCTCTAGACGATGAGATTACAGCCATTTCGGCTAATTTAAATGACAATTTGAAGATAAGGGAACGTAAGCAAAGTTTGCACAGCTTGCAACACGTGTACAAGTCGCTGAGAAAACTCTCCTCCATATTATGCATGAAAACGTTTATGGAAAACCCCACAAAGATCGACGTTCTGGAACAGGCTGCAATTGAATTGAATCAATTGAAATTCCATATGTCCAGGTGTAAATCAGATATCTCAGCTGATCAAGAGAAGGTACGTATTTTTAGAAACAAAATGATGATGCATCAATAGTCAAGTAAATCAAAACGATTATTTTATAATAGGAAACCATCGAATTAGAAAACTTATATCTGACTTGTCTGAACGAGTTATTCCTAGCGTGTATACACGAGAAGAATTCGAACTTGGCGATCCGTTGCCTCAGAATTTATCTCACGCTCGACAAAATAACCAACGCCGAAGAACTAGTCAGACACGAGCTTGTTAGGCCATTAATATACAATGTGATTAACGAGGAGAACCTTCAAACTGACCCGCTTGGTCTGCAAAGCATTTATCACAGATTACTGAACATTCTAGATGTGGAATTAAAACAGTTATTAGATATCACGTTACATCCTGAGAGGTACATTATGAGTTACATTTGACCGAGCATATATAATTATTTAATTATAAATACACTAATCATTATATCGGCGTTGTAGAATGTCCGTGAAAGGATTTAATTTTCTGGTGAACAGCTTTTGGGTTGAGATCGAAGAAAAGATCGAGCAATATATAAAGTCCATTTTTGCTCCGGGAGATCCAGTACTATTTCACAAAGTATGAAAAATATTTGAAATTTGTGTTAAGGTATAGAAATGTATGTATCTCAAGTTAACGCAATTTTAGAGGTATACAGCCACGTTAGAGTTTTTAACGAAATTGGAGATGGAGTGTGTTACGCCTGAAATTTTGGCGGCATTGAGGAATCATCCACAATACAAGAGTTTTCTCAAGAAATGGAATCTGCCGGTGTACTTTCAAATACGATTTCAAGAGATAGCCGGCAGCGTGGAGGCAATGTTAGCTGAGCCAGTATCGCCGGACTCGGTCAAAGGTAGTCTGATTTCGCTGACGCAAAAAGATTTCTCCCTTTATGCAACCGATGTGGTTTGGGATAATCTACTAAGGATTTGGGCTGACGACATCTATTTGTATCAACTGTTCCACAGGTGAGCGACTGTTCTGTAATTCTGCCTGTGATAATAATTTCTATTGCAACTCTAACGTCCTTATAAAGCTAATGCGTTGTTATTGTTATCAGATTCTGGAAACTCAGTCTTCAAATAAGCTCGAGGTATCAAACTTGGTGTCAGAGTGCAATGAAACAAGTATGTTTTCATATTTAGCTTATTACAATGCGACATTTATATACAAATTTAGTTCGCGATATTTCCATGTACAAAGAGTGACCAATTTTGTGCTTATAGGTATGGCCAGTGATAAATGAAACTAATAATTCAAGTGACTCAGAACGTTCTACGAGATTAAACTTTCTAGTATATTTGTATAGTGACATAGAAAAATTGATAAATGCCCTTCCATCTTTCCTACAAATGGTGCAATCAAAAATTAAAGACGAGAATGTTACAATATCCAAATTATTAGAAGGTGATATATGATCACGATTTTTCTAAAAATAATATATTATATAATATTAAATTTATCTCACTTTGATTCGTATTTTAGATTCTTTAAGTGAAACGTCGAAGAGTCTAGCTAATCTGTTACCTTTAGTTACGAAAGAAATTGTAAATGAGCTTTCAGAGCAATGTGTAACGCACTTGAAACAAGTTAGCGACATTCCTCGATTATTTAGAAGAACAAAACGAGACGTGCCAACTAAACCTTGTCCTTACGTAAAAAGTGCAATGGTCCCTCTTACCAATTTTTATACAGACTACAACAAGATCATTCCCGAAAATATTCTTCTTTGGTTGGAGTTAACTTTATCTTCGTTAACAGAAAGGTAAACGATAAATTTATTTCCCCAACAATATTGTTATAAAAAAATCTGAAAATGTATCAAAACAATGTAATATTTAATTTTGTTTTAGCTATTTATTATTCGTCACGGATGTGTTAACGTCTGTGCAAAAGACGGAGGAGAGTTTAAGGAGATTGAAAAAGATTCGTGATAAATCCACTGGAATTCTTCCTTCAGAACCACAGGGAATTAGCGACGACGAAAAGATACGTATTCAGCTTAAAGTGGACGTGGACGGTTACACAAATATGGTAAGGAAATATGCACATTTAAAATAAATTTTCATGTCTACTTTATTCATTTATTTATAGGTCAAAGATCTTAATATCTCGACTAGCAACATACATCACCTGCAGGAATTGGTAGATGCTGTAGAAGCGGCTGTTAAAAAATGAAATTTAACAATAATCTTTAATTGTGTCGCAAAATGTGCCAATTCAGGAATAACCCGAAGACGCCGTCTTATCAATTACATCATTGTAAGTCGTCCGTCACTGTAACAATTAAAAGCTTCGAAAATAGAATAACATCTCATATTCGAGCTGTTACAATCAAGTTGAATGTTTATGATTTATAATCGTGTAAGAATCTAAGAATTTTATTTTGTTGTACATATTCCTCCGATACAATGATGTACATAAAGCGTCTTTGCACAAAATTTGCATTGTCTCTGTTATTTGCACATTTTTTATATTTCCTCAAATTATGTTATGATTATGATTTAATTAAGAAATTATTCATGAATCGTTTATGAATATCTGATGAAAAAGAGGAGGTATTAATTCAAACAACTTTGCATTTGTTGCGCGTTGATATATTTGTCTTTACAAAATTTAAAGGCTGGTCTATTTTCCCAATGTAATACACAAAATATAAGAACAATCTGTAATAAATTCTAGTCCCACGAGTCACTTTGGGGCAATTCGATCGTGTAGCTCACGTCCTGATGAGGATAGGCAGGATCCCACCAATTTAAGATACGGTAATTGATAACGTTACGGAGTACTACTTGATTTGTAAATGTACTGGGAGCATCCGACGTTCCGAATCCAAGTTGAAGTCTGCGTTCTCTGAAGCCGGGCATTAGATTCTCAGATACTGTTTGCAGGACTAATCCGATCACAGGTGGTAACATACTATACTTCAAACAAGTCACCTACACATAAGTCATTAAACATATTAAAATATATTACTACAAACAAAAATTAATTTCTTCAAAAATCTACGAACGAGTCTTTTATGTTACACACCCTAAGCACTTTGCAACCTTCCTCAGGATTAACAGCTACATCTTCCAATGTATCGAGAAATTCGGTTCTTTTACCATCACGTTGTTTACATTGTTTTAACGAGCTGTTGCGCGTTTTGGAAACTTCCTTCAACTTGAAATAGAAATACCATACTTTTACCTCCTATAACACACCACAACATTAAGTATTATTATGCGGCGTGAAGTTAAGGATGACAAGTCCAATATAATTACACAATTGCTAGATACCATTTTACATAATTACATAATTTAAGATATACAAAAGAACAGCTATACGTTTACTTGAGCTTAAGAGTTTAAATGCGGATAAAGAGTTATTCGCAATTTACTTTACTCCACATGAGAGTGCATTTTCTTTTCACGAGAGAATGCGGTTCGTCCTGTCGTAAGTAAGACATATCGTCTCCTTCCCCTTCCGGCGTTCTAAAATAACTGTAATGCAATGCCCTGATAACACAAGCTCTTAGTCCATGTAATCTCATACATTGTGGCTGCAAGCGCTCCGGCAAGTTTGGTACGAATTTGTAATATCTAGAATTACAATCTGATATTAAATTATTGTTTTAAATTGTTGTACAGTCATACAGCTGCAACGTACAATTATATATCATATTTACCATATTAAGAAATAAATATGAAACGTTACATTTTAGAACCATTAATCTATTTAAAAAGTATTAGAGACATAAACAGAATAAAAAGACAATAATTTGGAAATAATTTTTAAAAAGAAATTCACACATTTTACTTCATATAACATTATCAGACTGTACAGTAAAGTACTTACGATCTGTATAAATGAAACCAAAATTTTCCAGTGGTGGTTACATAGTAAGAACTTCTGCAAATACTTGCAAACTTTCCTACTGCTTCAGGCTGTATATATTCCGAGATAATAAACCATATGTCCAATGGATAGTCGATTCCTATTAAACAAACAGTAGTATTTTTGTTACATCTTATCACATATGATACTTTGTACATTTATGATGCAATCGTTAGAAAAAGTTTTCATGTTTAATTAAAACGCATTTCATTTACCTTCATTTTCATCATTATCCTTTTGACATTTTGATTTCCTTCTATTCCTTCTTCCTCTTGTGTTATCTCTTAATAAGGTCTCTTCATCTGTTTCATCCCATGCTGGTTTCTCTTCTTCTTTCGTCGTTTCTTGTTTCACTAAATACAATTTCAATAATAGAATTGAAACAACAAGCTATAATACTTATCCAACAAAATAGTTCGGTAAAAAGTACGAGGTAAATAAGTTATCTTCTAACCTTCATTAGAGACATTCGTAACTGATTTCTTGAACCTTGCATGTATCCGTAATGTATTAGCAAAGTCGTCAATGGTCACATCTGCTGTAAAATATCAAAACAGCAATTATTTACGGGGAAACACAAATGTAAAAAGTAAATTAAAAAAAATATATGAAGAGTCTTTTATTCGACAAAACATTTGTTCAGCTTCTCGCTGTTCTAAGTTTATAAAAGGAATTAATATCTAAATATATAGTTTATACGCTCCCTCGAGTTACACTCAAGATTAAATAAACGTTATATCCGTGTTTATTTCATTTTTCATAGCCAAAGAACATTTAGCCTTCTGCATTTTGAGGTAAAATTTCGTACGCGGTGCAGGGTGCAAGGACAAGTAAATTTACAATGCAACACGTATAAGTGGTGTGTACAAGAGCACTTAACCTCCTACAAGATTGTCAGTCCTCGTCTCTCTCCTCCGGCCCGCTTTCTTTCGCAGAGCGGACATCGTGCGTGTCGATGCGTTTCAACGTGGCGCGATTAAAGCGTGCTAATTAATCAGGTACGCATTGCGAGGAAATGAGAGATCTATATACAAGTATATACACTAACAACGCAGCCGTAGGCAATAGGCTATCGCGCTCATCACGCGACACTGATCGCACGATCCCGCATCGCGGATCCCGATCCCCTCGCTCGCTCGCACGCTCCGCGACTCTCATAACCGCCGTCGACGAACGCTATCGGAAGGTGGAAGCATCGCGACGAAACATCATATCAAATCACGACTGTCACATCGGGACGTCAGGAGAAGCACATCATGGCGACGCAGGCTGCTTATCGTATATATACATATACATACTGTGACACATACAAAGTATATGATACAATGTATGTGCATACATATACGTATGTATGTATGTAATTTACGTTGCCCAGGGCTTTCCTTCGTGAATTTTTGTCCAGTAGGGATGTATTTGAATTTTATATGTTTATCAATAATTCTCTCCGATAAATTATCAAACTAAACACGCGAATTTCATTAGTTTTGTATCTACTTTTCAATGTATTTCGTATCAATATATTACGTATCAATGTGCAGACTTTACTCCTACACTCTCAAAATGTATAAAAAAGAAGATAAGATAATAAAGTGTTTAAAAATTAAACGTATACATGTTACATATAAAAGCTAAACATTAAAATAAAAGTAAAATATCTTATAAAATAATTCTGCACTTCTTTACCTTAATACTTTCACAAATAAGAATTGATTTATATAAAAAGATGTTTTTGTTGTACAAAACGGATATTTAATTTCAACCAGGAAAAAGATAATCTAAAGTCTAAAGACATATTTTTATTAACAAATCGAAATTTTAATTCGTATATCACAAAATCTATTTAAAGAATCGAGTTCTCGAGTTAAGAAAAGATCGATTCAGAATCGTACTCTCGACCATCCCTGGCGCGTGGCGCGCGTAGTATCGAGTATCGACGCGCCTGCGGTGAGTGCGGACAGTGCCGGGACTGCCGGGTAGTGCGGACGCGGTTTTTCACGTTTGAAACAGTCGGGGGGGAATCAGGGTTCAAAATCGCGCGAATACACACCACAACACGTGCGACATGTTCGGGTCGACGACACTTCGGAGAGCCGTGCTGCTCGTCGTCCTCGTCGCCACGTTCCACGCCCCGACGGTCTCCACGGCGCACCGACTGAACGTGCCCCGCATCCTGTTGCCCGTGTTCAACAACTTCGCGGTGAATTTCACGCTGGAGGTGACGGACGGCGGTTGCTACAAATGGTGACTATACCTCCTTTTTCCGTTCCGTTCCTCGCGCGGCGTAGTCGTGCGAGTCACGGCGCATCGCTAATCACGCGGAATCGCGCTCTCGTCTCCGTGGAGCGACTGGAGCGTGAATTTTCCGTCGCGTGGCAGGTTGCCGGTCGCACCATAACCTCATCCGGTCATCCGCAATCCGCATCCTTCCCTTTGCGGCAGCGATGACGTAGTAATTTCCCGCGAATTGCAGATTGTTCACGCGGCATCCTGACGCAGCGCGGTTTTTTGTTTTAAGACAGAACGGACGAATATATTTGCGGAATTGTTAATATTCAAGTGATACTTGAGTATTCAGGTACTCTTAAATTACAGTTTTAATCATGTCTGCGCATAGTAAATTTCGCGTTGTAGGGAAATTCTATTGAAATATTTGATTTTTCTGCTTTTCTATGATCGTCTCCGCTTTCCACAGGTCGACCTCACGTTTAGACATCATCCAGCTGATCCCCATAAATGAGAACTTCGACAGGACATGTTCGCCAGCGATATTGATTCAAACCATAACGAGAGAACTGACGAGAAATACCGTGATCGTTTTGGCGGAAGATATCAATACCGGCAACTTTCTGCGATGCGACGTTATAGTGGACGCAATTTTCTCACTGAATCTCACTACCACCACGAGAGAATTGTATATCGAGGATATACCTGAAGCGTTCGAGGTACGGGCGTATGATGAGCACGGAAACGAGTTTACGACTCTAGCGGGCATAGAATTCGTGTGGACTATCGGCGACGCCGACAAACACATGTCATCTGACGGCAAATCCACGAGTAACGTGTTACGTTTCATGACCTACGAGGAGTCGCAGTACGAAAGACCCGTTAGTATAGCTACGTTAGACAGCGTTGGCAAAAGGGGTCACATTGTTCTCATAGAAGGTGTCAGGACCGGCACGGCTAAGGTATCCGTTAGACTGCCACATTCGGAGTACAAGTATGTCTCATCTATAGAGCTGGAGCTGGTTGTCATCGCCAATTTGATCATTATTCCGTCAGAGATAACGATAATGGCACAGGACAGCTTTAGATACAAGATAATGCACACTCGTCGGGGTCGCCTGGAGGAGATCAGCCTGCCTTTGAGTCAGTATTACTTGGAGGCCGAGAATCCCAACGTCCTGGAGATCGACAACGACCACGATTTCGCCTACGGGCGTAAATTGGGACGTACGAAGGTGTTGCTACACGACAAGAATGTCCGCGAGGAGTATCCGGTTGTTCTACCTTCCGCCATAGTTAACGTACACGACGTCGCGTACATCTCCCTTTCCGTTTTGCCGAATAGAAACTGGGGATTGGTGTTGGGTCACGCTCATGAGATCGTCGTTGAACTCTACGACAGCAAAGATCATAAATTCCACATTGGAGAAGGCGTGGAAGTCTCCATGAAGATAGACGAGCAATATCTGGAGCCCAAGTCGATTACGCAAAACGGCACTTATGCCGTCGTGATACCGATCACTTGCGGGACAACGATCGTGGAGGCAACGCTACGCGGTATAATCGATGAACGTGGCAAGAGGATTACCTTCGAGCCCCAGCTCTCCACTAGAGTCGAGCTCACGATACACACCCCGGTGAAGGTTCAACCTCGCGTCTTGGCTGTTCCATGGGACGTCGTGAACAAATCCAGGTGAGCATAGAGGAATTGTTAATACATCGAAAGAATTAATATAGATTTCTTTTATCGCTACTTTCTATCACTGATCACTGTATTCCAGATTCGACATAATATTGAAGGCGAGCGGGGGAGATGGGTCGTACGTTTGGTCCAGCAGACAACCGTCGATACTGGCCGTCTCGCAGAACGGCGGTATCAGAATTCTGTCAGCAGGTACGGCGGAGGTAGTCGTCACAATGGCGAGAAATCAATATAACAGAGACACGGCGAGGATACACGTATTATCGCCCGTAAAGCTGAAGATTGTCGATTATAACATGGAGGCGGCCATAGGAGAACCCATTCATTTGCACGTCGCGTTATTTGGGATACTGCTCAACGGATCCGACGCCAAAGAGATACCCTTCAGCGATTGCAAGGATGTTGATTTCGAGGTGCATATCCCGGACGTGAACTTCGTGCGGAGTTACGATAAGAACGTTCAACCGATCGGCGTCGCGTGCGCCGTAATAACCGTGACAAATTATCGCTGCGTCGGGACGTCCGACGTAACCGTTGCCTACAACGCGAACAACAACGACGTGATCGATCATTATTTGACAGATAACGTCACTGTGTCGGCATACGAACCACTCACGGCGATACACCCCGGGAGCAAGGAAACGTTACTTGCTGTGGGATCCTCGAGGTACGTGGTGTTCAAGGGCGGGCCGCTGCCATGGACGAACAAGTCCCAAGATTACTCACGGGAGATACAACTGTCGAACGAGGAGATCGCCGAGGTGGCTGAACACGAGGACACGTTGAGCGGACCCTTCGACAAAACCGTCTTCAAGGTGATCTGCAAGGCGTTGGGCAAAACTGCGCTGACGTACACGGTGTCGAACGTGCCCCTGTTCTCAAACTGTCGGCACACTCACGCGTCGGAAACGATCGAGATCGTCTGCGGCAAGCCCAGGTACATTTACCTGCGGCCGGAATTCAAAGGGACACACGACAAAAATTGTCCGATCGGTCAGAACACGGACAAGATAATCGCGCACAGCGATAAGCGTCTGAAGATCGCTGTAATCGTCAAGGACGAGGACGGTAGGCGGTTCGACAATATCACGAGCTTGAACATCGAGTGGAATCTGAAGCCGTCGGGCAGCGGCACCGTAGAAATCCAGTCCAGCACGATGGAGGAGACTTGGACGGACATGGACGTGATTCTGCCGAAGAGTCACTATCAAAATATCATCTTCAAGAAGCATCACGGCGTTCTCACGATATTCGCGACTGTGACCGGCTACCAAAAGCTTGTTCTAAATAGACTGAAACTCACGCCGGAGTGGCCACCGTTTCCCGTCGAGAATGAAAGAGGTGGAGTGGAGACTCCGCTGATAGAAGCCTCCATAGAGGCAACTCTGGTGAACGACACCGTCATCAGTCCCAGTAAATTGATAATTCTGAACGATTCGAGCATGAAGTCGTACTTGCAGGTCAGCCAAGGCTCCGGTTACTACGAGTTCATCCTCAGTTCGAAAGATATAGCGGATATTCGATACATGGACACGACGAGGACGATCAGCGTGACGCCGAAGAAGCCGGGTGAGCTTCATATAGCACTGATGGATCTCTGCCTACCCTCGAAGTTGGCGGAGGTGCACGTGGAGGTTCAACAACTCGCGGCGATCGAGGTGGACACCGTAGATAAGATTGAAAAGGGGAAATGCGTAACAGCCGCGTTGAGACTCTACGACACGAACGATCACGTTGTGAAACTGCCGTCTCTTGGCGCGCTAGAATTCCACGCTGAGATCGACAACGAGCATATCGAGATCAAGCAGTTGCCCGCCAACGAACAAGACGCCGCGCCCTACGAGCGAATCCTGTACAAAATTCACGGCTTGACGGAGGGCGAAAGTCAGCTGACGTTCGTGAAGACAGGTGACCGTGAGATACGCAGCGAGCCGGTCACCGTGCAGGTGTTCGTTCCGCTGCGGGTGCAGCCGAGGAATCTGACGATACTGATCGGCACCATTTATCAGATGCAGACCGTCGGCGGTCCGCCTAACGCCGAGATCGAATTCACGACGGAGAGCGGCGATATCCTGCGCGTCGATCGCAACGGGATTCTCGAGGGGAAGTCGGCGGGCTGGACCGGGATTCACGTGCGCGCCGTTGGTCTCGACGCCAAAGGCAACAAGGTGGTCTACTCGGAGGATCGCGCCGATATATACGTGCTGCATCTCGAGGGAGTGAAGATCTCAACCCCGGTGAACAGGGTGAGAGTAGGCGCGACGTTTCCCCTCTGGGCATTCGGTATCCCCGACTATCTGACGCCCCTCATCATCGGCTCCATGCAGTTGCAGCTGAGTTTCGCGTGGTCGTCGAGCGATCCCGGTCTGTTGACTTTACATAATATGTACGAGGGCACCGGCATCAACATCAGATACCAGAATCAGGTGTCGCTGAGGGCCAGGGCTGTGAGCCCAGGTGTGGCGACGATCTACTTGAACGCCACCGTGCCCTGCAACATGCTGTCCAGTTACAGCAAGAACGACATTATATATACCACGTTCGTGAAGATCGAGATCTTCGAGGAGCTGCGCCTGACTGAGCCGCCATCGTCGGGAAACTCGATGTCGACGCTACTGATGTCACCGAATTCCGTTCTACGGCTGCAAACCAATCGCGACCGGCACGGCACGACGACCTACAGGATCTTATCGGGCACGCACGGCGACGAATTCGAGGACCCGCGCGCCTTGACACCCGCCGCGAAGGCCGTGACCGTGGAGAAGAACGGAATCGTGCGATCCGGTGAGAATTACGGTCAGACGATTATCTCCGTTACGAATACGGAAGCGTACAACTTGAGGCAATCGTTGACGGTGGTCGTCGAGGTCAAGCCTATTCATTACATGATGCTTTCCCTGAAATCCAAACTGCGCATACGGAATGGCGAGGAGCTGAACATGTTACCGAAAGGAATGGAGCTGGATTACATCGTCGAATATTATGACAATGTAGGAAACAAGTTCCACGCTGCCGAGACGAACGTTAAGGCCATGCTGAATCGCGCCGATCTAGCGTCGTTCACCGCGGGCGTGGGTAACGTCATTACCGCCAGATTCTTGGAGAACGGCGAGCTGGTCATCAAGACCTTCAACGAGAAACATCCCAATGGAATGTTCGACTACGTTCACATGATGATCGGCGATATCATATTTCCCACGAAGACCACCCTGACGATTGGCGATATAATATGCTTTTCCATGCCGCTACTCTCGTCCGACGGTGATCCGGGATACTGGCAGTCCTCCGCGCCCGAGATATTGTCGGTGGATCCCCTCACGGGTATAGGTCGCGCCCGAAACGTCGGCCACGCCGTTATAAAACACAGCCTCGCGACACACGTGCAGAGTGAGATAGAAGTCAACGTTTTACCAGTCGCACGGGTAATTAATCACTTAACAAACAAATATAACATATCATAATGCGACGCGGTATACGTCGTAATAAAGTGATTTTTTTTTCCGCACAGGTATCCATCGTTCCTTTGAGAGGAAGAAACATCACCGGCTCGGAAATCTTCAGTGTTCCGCTCGTGCTGAAGAGTAAGGACGAGGAGATCAAGGAGAATAATGTGTTGGCTAGAGGCTTAGGCGGTTGTCGAACGTTATCGTCATTTGCATTGAACACGTTTCCCTACGCGTGTAACATCCAGTTCGTCTCGTCGAGTTCGTCGATCGGCGTGAAGGACTTGTTCGTCGTGAAGCCGCGATTCGATATCGTGACAGGTTGGTGCAGTCTTATTATCGCGCACGATGAAAGATAAAGATACGTTTGTTGCAACGATTTTTTCTTTTATTTATCACAGGCTTTTACTATTGCGACATCATACCAATGAGTTCTCCGACTATAGCCGCCAGTGTGTTGGAAAGCCGTATTCAAATTAGCGTCCAGAGCCGTGACATCGAGTCAGCAGCTCTGGAACTCGCTTATTTGCCACCTGTGTACGTCGACGCCAAGGAGATCACGTTTGTCACCACTCAAAGTGTTGGTGGTGTGCTATCGACATCGTTTGAGGTGTATGGATTGTCGTCGGTGTTACAGTATCTCAATGTGAGTCGTTTGTTTAAGAATCTAAAAAAAAATTTTTTTTCTTTAAAATCTATGAAAATTTTAGACTTACGCGTAAGAAATAACGTAATTAAAATTATTTATTAGGTCTTTTAACTTTATTGAATTATTTATTTTTTATTAGAATTATGTGATACACTAACCCGTTGTGGTCACACCTCGAAATAATTTCATAACGGTCACACGGGGTCCAATGGACCCCACAACAGTTGCTATTTGCGTTCTTTTTGATGTATCGACTCAAACCTTCAACTGGAATTTAGTTTATGACTTCCTCTTTATAATCCAATAATTTAAAAAATTTTTTTATGTTGAAAAAACGCGAGAAAAAAAATTTTCTTTTCGAGAAATTTGACTTTTTTCACAAAAATATTTATCAAAATTTTTTTAGATAGAGCAAAAAACTTCCTGCGTTTTACTCTCAAAATAGTATACTTTTAAGAAAAAAAAAAAAAAAAAAAGCCTGGGGTCCTATGGACCCCCGGTGACCACAACGGGCTAATAGTTAAAAATTTATGATATCTGCTAAACGTTAATATTCTTTTTGTATATCTCTTTTTAAATTTTATGAAATATAATACTATTTACATTTTTTCTATCAGATCGCTGTACCGGATGGTGTGGCCGTCACTTGGCAATACGTCTCCAAATCTACAATACAGTACAGATTGCGTCTAATGCATAATCAGGACGAAATTCAGGGACAAAAAATGTTCATTTCTAACGATTTGACCAAGCAAAACATATCTGTAAGTAAGCTGTATGGGGATTTTAAATGCATTTACTTGCCGGACGTTATAGCGATAGTCATTTTATGAAGTTACGCGTTTCTTTCCAGCTTCACATACGCGTGGCAAGGTACAGTCAATTCATCCCTATGTCCGGAGTACAATGGGTGAATTACATGTATTTCCACAGATACACGCTGGGAACATTCGCCGTTATTGTGATCACCATCTTTTATGGTAAGACGAGAGTCAAATTTTCTTAATAAAATAAGTTTACGTTATTTTCAGTATTACTAACGAAAGTTGTGGATTTTTCAGTCTGGAAACACAAAGTGGCAGCTGTCGATTTAACAGTCAGGAATAGAGGTATTTTTGGTATGTACCATTCCTTTTTTTTTTTTTTTTTTTTTCGTTTCGATATTTTATTCATTGACGTTAATTTTACGATGTTTGTCGTACAACGTTTGTCGTACGACGTTTTTCTCAATATGGCATTTGTGATATTAATGATGGTTTTTTATAGCTGACAAATCTCCGCCGATGATAAGGAAAACGATCTGTACTCCGTGTACAACTACTCCGACTACTCCCACGACTCCCAGCCCACGAACTCCGCCGTTAAGGCCGTTCTCGGCTTTCGAATCGTCTGTTTACGGTGACCCGCGTAGTTTCGGCACACCATATATCAGGAGGAGAGATATATGTTAGCAAATGATATGTTAGGATAGTTAAAATCGAATACAGAGCAGCTCCGAATTGTTGACAAAGATTCGTTAGAAAATAACGTCCGTTCCGCTATCAACAATAAGAAACATTATTTAAATTTAAGATGCTCAGTTTCATGAGAAAAATTTAGTTTTGTCGACGTTAAAGCGACTAATACGGATAACGACTGATGCTTCATTAAAAATGATTCATTGTAAATTAGTATAATAATCATTACAGAATTGTGCCTTAAAGGGGTCAAAATTATCATCCGTTTTTTTTTTTTATGTATGGAAACAGGTCCATTTCTTGGAAAAAAAAAACCAAGCTCAGTTTTTCTGAAACGTTTGTATTTTCGCTTGACGTGACACACATATATGACATTATTGTACATATTTATATGACTTTGTGACAATGTGTGTGCGTGTGCGTGTAAAGAATGATTAACAGTCTGTTAACATTGCCATGATGCATGATTCTTCGTGTATCATCTTTATTTTAATAACGATATAGTTCCTAGTCATAAAACTACATATTTTTGTTTACATAAATAAAACGGCAGCCAACTTATTGTTCGATATACACGATATATCGTATATTATCACAGAAAGGAAACCTTATTTTTTATATTTTGTGAATGCTGTGATATATACACGTTTGTAGGACATATGTATAGCGTAGCAATTTTTCAAGTTGTATTCTAAGTTAAGTATAGGAGTGCTTAGGAGAAATAGAATATCTAGAGTTACTCGCTTATCAAATAACGATCCGGTATAAGGTCCGAATATGATATAATGATTTTTGAGAAGAAAAGATATTACACTGTAAAACAAAAAGTCGCAAGATAATTGGGTAAACAAACCATTTCCATTCTTTGGACGATGGAAATTCAAATAGCAAAAAGTTGAATTCTTAAATAAATAAAAAAGTGCAACATGATGTTCATAAATAGTGTCACGTTTATTACAAAAGTAGATGTAAGTAGTAGAACAGTCGTGTTCCTTACAATGATATAGGAAAGTTAATAAAGTGACCTAGAAATTCCTGGAAACGACTCTAACGTATAATATACAATCAATGTTTTTTGTGTTCTTCAACAATTTCTCGTATTTACTTTTACTCGAGTACCACAAGGCGAATGGAATGAGCCAGTGAAGGTAGAATCATCTTAACTTTTGAATACAATTTTAAAGTATATTAAATTTTGGAAATTTTGTTACGTACTTAGATTAATTCTGCTTACAATTAGAGTAATAAATATTTTAGAAACAAGAGAAACAAGAAATAAAATAATACTCTGACAATTGGTACAAAGTATGGATTTTTTAAATATAAAATTTATATTTAGATTCCTTTAAAAAATTATTTTTGATATTTTTCTTGAACAAAAAAGATAAAAATAAGATATCGTGTTATAAAAAAAATATCTGTAGATAGGGAAAAATTATGAATTAGGATGTGTTTTATTTATACCCTTTATTTGTTCCTTTCCATATGTTCAGCCAAGATTAAATATTGTACATAAATCGATGCAAGGAAGCAACATATAGATATATTTAGAATATCGGTACGCGTTTAATAATTTGCGGTACATTAATATGTATAAACTACAACGAAGCATGTCTAATAGATTACAATAGAAATTAGGAAAAAAAACAGACTGATTAAACTAAATTTCTTCATTAATTTATAATAGAAAGGCTAATAAAGCCAGCCCACAAATATTCGACACAGAAATATTTGTATAACATATATTACTCTTCAATTTGCCACTAAGGAAGACTCAATACGGATCGAAACGGTTGGCGATCACATAAACGTACATAATAGACTAGCATTGCCATTGTAGAGCTTCTAGCGAGATCTGAAGAACAGAAGATATGCTTGCTGAGATGCTTTCCTTTTCTAACCTTTTGGGAAGAAGGAAAGATGGAGAAGCAATCTCAACAAACATATCTTTTTTCCTTCAGATCTTGTCAGAAGTTCTCCAATGGAAATGCCCAGTCTGTTATATACGTCTATGGGCGATTTTAGAAATAATTATACAGGATACCACCCGATAATTTTTGAGAAAGTTGAAGTGTGAAGGCAGATTACTGGATCAAACTGAAAGGAAAAGTCATGTACTATTTTACAAAAATCGCAATTATTATTATTGAATAATAAATTTAACACTTTGAGCCAATGTACCTGAAAAACTGTAGACCAGACTATATTGATGAACCACGATTTGGACCACTTTATTGCCCTTCTCTTAGCTAGACTTGTAGCGAAGTCTTGACATTTTATGTTGGGCCTCTCGTTTCTCTTTTGCACGTGAACATTCAATTATACAGGTGAAATCATAAGCTAAATGTTGAGATATTCGTAACTTCGACACATTATACATACATTTTTATGTATATATACGGCCTTATTCATCATATTACTCATCATATAATACTAATGACTAGACTTCATGTCGTGTTGCTATTTGTATTCGTCTAATGGTGCTGCTTTATCTTTATTTTACATTACAGTTTTTTCCAGCAAATATGGAATTGGGGGAACAATATAAACTGGAAAACGTTCAAATAGCAACATTCCGTTGCAGGTACAATCTATCGTTTCTGATTTTAAGGACTTCCTGTATCTGCGTCGTTCGATAGTTAAAATATGAAAATTGGTGATATGTCATGTGTGTTTTACACACCGACCACGGTTGTAACCGTGACACCGACTAAAGCGGGGAGCACACACTTCTGCACAACGCATAATGCGTAAGCATAAGAAAACTGATTGGTCTATTTCCTTATGCACATGTGTATGGACCAATCAATTTTCTTATGCTTACGCATTATGCATTGTGCAGAAGTGTGTGCTCCCCGCTTAACAATTTTGCAATATCGATTATATAGCCATATATATGTATATATATATTTGAATATAGGAACATCTATACTTCTTGTATAACGATTACAAAGTACATTCACGATTTGTTAGTATTATAACAGAAAATGAGGTAGAATTGTGATCTCAGTAGAAAATCCTTTCTATTGAGAATCACGACAACCGTGAAGTTAATGTTTCGTTAACCAGAGTTTCAACATTTTACAGTTTGTACCTGCTGATCGGTATGCTACATGAGTCCTGTCATTCAGTTTTGTTTGAAAGTATCAAGTCTTTATAATGATGATAAGTAGAAAATTTTACAACAGAATCCGCGCTTGTACAGTATGTTCAACAGGCTTATGACATACGCCGCATATTTTCATATTTTTCGCACACTCCGCACACGCCAATAAATGTCTGCACGGCATAAATAAGATCCCTGCTTCTCTACTGTGGCAAATTTTGCATAAATTTTCATCCTCGTCGCATGGCTTGTCACCTTGGACAAATTGTTCTTCACTGCTAGCCTCTCCTGATGCGGCACTTACTTCTGAAGTATTAATTTCTTCAGAATAGAATTTCTCAATTTTCTCGCCCAATTTATTACATGCACATAATATGTCATCCTAAAAAAAAAAAAAAATAAATAAATAACTTAAAATTAATGTCATTATATTCAACACAATTATTTTATTATTTTTTTAAACAGATGGGAATATTTATTACGACTATACAAATTGTACAATTCTAATAACAATATATTTTGTTAAATACTCACTGCTCCGATATCCGTTCTCCCAGTAATGCTGCTTACAAATTCCGTCCCTCTAGTTAAAATCACATAAGGACAATATGCGAACCTGTTAGCGTGTTCTACCCAGGGATCACATTCTGACTCCCAATCCTTTATTCCTCCACCACAGTGATAGCACAATGTTTGATCGCCACTTCCCGTGTAATAGAAACCAGCAGTTGCTAGTGTTTCTTTAGTTTGCGACATTGCTTTAGGCCATCTGTCGAACGAGGCTAATCTCGCAGCATAAATGGTATATTCGGGATACTTCGGTCTTGAGGCCATCCCTCTCGCTATTCTCGCAGCAAAATTGACATATTTCGGTCTTGAGGCCATCCCTCTCAATTTACAAATCACTCTTTTTTCAAAGTAAGCATTGTTATTTATTTCATATACATCCACTCTCTTAGGTACAAATGCCGGAATCGTGTTAAGATCTGTACCAATCGGCACGTTGCCGCACGGAATATTATTAATAAACCGACACTCCCCAGACCATCGTTGATGATAGGCCAACGGATTGTCATCCACCTGCCATATGCCATATATTTCTATTGAACATTCGAAACATTTCACCTTGTCGCTCTCTCCAGTATAATAAAACCCAGCCGCCGCGAGTTTCTCTGGCTTTATCCATAAACCGCTTGTCCATGGCCAATTTTTGAAACTTTCCAACCGGGTGGACTCAAATCGATAATCGGCATATGTTTCGCCGAAAAATAAGTGAGACTTTATTGGTGAACTGGGTGGCAAACGACAGTGAGGAATCGCGCAGTGTTCGACGCATTCAGTCATTTTCTTAATGTTTGTAAGGATGCCCTTGTGAACCTGAAAGAAGAAATAAACATAGATACTTTAATTTAAATATAATAACAATTTGTCAACAATTTTACTCAATGTATACTTAACAAACGATATAAACAATAAATACATTATCATTTAATTAATATTTTACTCAATATATCCAGCATATATAATTGCTGTTTAAAAATATGTCACTGTATATTGCAAATTACTTACTAAATTAAAGATTTTAAAAATGAAGTAACAAAATTCAATTTGATGTGATTTTACAGTTATTTATCTCCAAACCAATATTCTTATCCGAAACATTTTTTGCCATAACTTTTACTTTTAGAAATAATCGTAAAACTTTAAATGTCTCATTCTGTATATACTGACGATGACAAAAGTACAAAGCGTGTTGTTTTTATATTTGTTTTTAATTTAATATTTAAATTATTATTTTAAACATTAAAATGCAATTCCTGTACTCGTCTAATAAAGTTATTTACGTTTAAGAAGATTAAGAAAGTATTACATACAGAGGATAGATAAAATAACGTGAACACTTTGTAGTGTATTTCCCAGTTCGTACATGTTCATCATTATTTCGTCCATCCCCTGTATGTGTGTATGTGTACACTGCCCGTCAACGATTCCTTTCCTGAGATAAGGGGGGAAACACCAAAGTTCTAGTGATTTTAATAGAAGTAATCAACAGCGTCTCTAGGCTTCTATGTTCTCCCCTTATCTCAGAAAAATAAATAAATAAATAACTCAAAATTAATTTTACTATATTCAACACAATTATTTCATTATTTTTTAAATAGATAGGAATATTACGAATATACAAGTTGTACAATTCTAATGACAATATATTTTGTTAAATACTCACTGCTCGGATATCCGTTCTCCCGGTAATGCTGCTAGCCTCTCCTGATGCGGCACTTACTTCTGCAGTATTGGTTTCTTCAGAATAGATCGAGTTTTGAGTGCTTCCGCTAGCAATACTCTCAGCATCAATATTTTTCTCAATTTTCTCATTCAATTTATTGATTGCAGATAATATGTTTTCCTACATAAATAAATAAATAAATAACTTAAAATTAATGTCATTATATTCAACACAATTATTTCATTATTTTTTTAAATAAATGGGAATATTTATTACGAATATACAAATTGTACAATTCTAATAACAATATATTTTGTTAAATACTCACTGCTCCGATATCCGGCCCAACAATGCTGCTTACAAATTCCGTCCCTTTAGTTAAAGTCACATAAGGACAATATGTGGAACAACTGTGAACGTGCTCTTCCCAGGGATCATCTTCTGACTCCCAATCCCATAATCTTTCACCACAGTGACAGCACAATGTTTGATCGCCTCTTCCCGTGTAATAGAAACCAGCAGTTGCTAGTGTCTCTTTAGTTTGCGACTTTGCTTTAGGCCATCCGTCGAACGAGGCTAATCTCACAGCATAACTGGCATATTCTGGATGCCTCGGTTTTAAGGCCATCCCTCTTGCTATTATCGCAGCATCACTGACACTTTCGGGACGCTTCGGGCTTGAGGCCATCCCTCTCAATTTACAAATTTCTAATCCTTGAACACATGGATAATCACATACCACATAGTCGTCTACAAATTCCGGAATCGTGTTAGGATCTGTACCGATCGGCACGTTGCTGCACGGAATATTATTAATAAACCGACACTCCCGAGACCATCGTTGATGATAGGCCATCGGATTGTCATCCACCTGCCATTTGCCATATATTTCTATCTCACATTCGAAACATTCTACCTTGTCGCTCTCTCCAGTATAATAAAACCCAGCCGCCGCGAGTTTCTCTGGCTTTATCCATAAACCGCTTACCCATGGCCAATTTTTGAAACTTTCCAACCGGGTGGACTCAAATCGATAATCGGCATATGTTTCGTCGAAAAATAAGTGAGACTTTATTGGTGAACTGGGTGGCAAACGACTTTGAATCGCGTGGTGTTTGATGCGTTCAGTCATTTTCTTAATATGTTTTTAAAGATGCTATTATGAACCTGTAGAGAAGAAATAAATATCAATAGAAAGAGATAAACTTTTCACTTTTCACATTCCGTCCTAGGGGAAAAAATGCGTGATCGATCCCTGTCCTACATTGAACTTTCGGTACAGGCTGCGTGGCCGCCTCATATCGCCGAAACTAATAATTTTGCTTACAATATATATTTACAAAACTATAAATTTATTATTATAGAAAATAATACTTGAGAAAAAGATGTAACAATGTTGCCACGACAATGGTAACTACATTATACATAATATTTAAACATTAATACATAATTTTGAAATAATTCTTATAAAATATTGTATGGTAATGATTTTTATGAAATATTTTATGATGTTACACATACTAACGAAGATATCAAATAGCCTGAATGGAAAGTTCAACGTGGGATCATGGCGGATTCATGCGTGAGGCCACGTGAGGCGCACGTGGCAAGAAGCGTTATACAGATACAATTGACGCCAATTTTCCAGAGATTTCCGATCGAGTTTACTGACATACAGTGGACACTGCGGAGTTCGTTTACAGAATGAAACTGCACAAATGTGTGCGGTAGATACTACACGCGAATACAATGTCGACGAGCACGTGGTGTATTAGTGAGCAAAAAATATGTAAGAATGAGTTTTAACTGTTATTCTTAGCGACGCTATTTTTCCCTGTGTGGAAAACACTACCTGCCGCCTGATATATTTTATATTAACGCGAATGAAATAAGAGAAGGAAAAGAAAACACCGAGAGAACTTACGTCTAACGTTCCGCATCGACAAACCGGGACTGCCGGGAGCGATCTCGTGCCTCCAATATCTCGTGGCCCTCGTGGCTCGTGGTCGACGATCGACTGAGAAGTGAGAAGTGGTCGACGGAGAACCGGGAAAACACGTACACTTTGCCTATGGTCGTGGTGTAAATACACAGGTGAAGCATTCCCGATGCTGCGCACTCAGTTCAGTTTTTAAGCCAATTAAAATCAGCGCGCGAGTCGCGACCATTTCGCGGTCGTTGTTGTCTGGGGGGAAACTCTAAGAAGGGCGCCAAGGCGCCTATTCTTCTGTCACATCATTCCTTCACCTCTGTGATTCATTTGAGATATATATATCCCTATTTCCTCCAACCATGCCCTTTCGTGTTCTACGAGTTTCTAATTCTCGCATCATAACTCACGAACGAATTGACGAAATTTAATGTTCCAAAGCGCAAATTAAAGCTAAAAGTAGTAGCTTTAATTTGCGCTTTGGAACATTAAATTTCGTCAATTCGTTCGTGAGTTATGATGCGAGGATTAAAGAGGCGGAAAGAACGTTGGAGGAAATAGGTATATATATATATATATATATATATATATATATATATATATATATATATACACACACACGCACGCTCGTGTGTGTATGTGTATCACGTACGCTATCTAAACGCTAGATAGAGAAAAATGATTAATTTAATATCGAAACATTAGTATCTTTTGAAACATAAACTATTAAAGATGTATGTAGTTCGATATGTAATATATATATATATATATATATATATATATATATATATATATACATATATTTTTAATTGTTTGTGTTCCTGAAAGATATAATGTTCCAATATTAAAATAACTGTCACTTTTTTTGGCCATCCAGCGTTTATCGTGAGTATATATGTCGCAAATGAGTTATATATATATATATTGTGACGTGACGGTTCGCCGCGCGTGGTAATGCCCCGCCACCGTCACAAGGCGCGGGTTCGCGCCCTCGGACGAGCCAAGAGAGCAACCGCGAAATCTCCAGGGAGCCTAAGGAGGAGGGAGTGAAACCTTAAAATGCGTATCATTTATACTCTTTATTTTATTTTGTATGAAAATGTGGCACCTCACCGAGGCACCGCACTTCGGAACTAGGATTGCGGAAGCCTACAACGGGAACGAGACCCGTGGCGAGGGACGGAGCGGCGCGAGGATATCGCGAGACCCAGCGAAGAGTCCGACCGCGGGGCGCGGGGCGGACACGCACGGCGCGGTTGATCGGCGAGAGGCCGACAGGGCCGTGATAAGGCCTTTCTCCCCCGAGGAGGCGAGAGCTACCTCTAAACCAACCCCGGGACATCCAAGCGGACCCGGGACGCCTGACCAGCGTTCCCTCGGTTCGCGAGGAGACCTTCGGACGAGGGGAGTTGAGCCCGAACCCGATGGACATCGGGCGGAAAAATCTGCAGCACCAAGGATGCCTGGGGGCGCAAAGGACCCCCGCAGGATGCCTGCGATAGCGCGCGCGTGATCTACGACGCGCTCAGCCCCGATTGGTTGCGACACCGTATCTGATTATCGCGCAACCCTCAAGGAGGGGCGCGCTTTCGATTCTGCATCGAGCGGATCACCGCTCGATCTCTCCTCGTTCGCCCGCCGACACGAGTAGACGTCTCGCAATAATTCTGTCGAGAAAGTTAGCGCGTATTATCGAGCATTCGGATTAGATCATGCCCGACGTCTGTGACGACGCTGCGGATTTCGCCTAGGAATCAGCGGGACCGGTGAGGTTGCCCTCCACAGTAAACAGTAATTGGTGTGTAAACAGCCACGGTGAAGCCGCGAGTGCCGCGTTTCGTCTCGCCCCGACCTGCCGTCCTCGGATATCGCGTACGCGTAGCGGTTTTCGGGTTGACATTGGTGCAAATCGTCGGACGCGACGTACGCCGGACGCGGCGGAAAACTTGGTGTTGGCGTGGTAACGAGCGCCAGTAATCTGTTCTCGGGGTTCGTGTCGGCGTTCCCTTATCGCGCGTCGCCAGAGAGTGGCCCTGCGGGGTATCTGCCTGCGCGCTGCGTACTACCAGCGCTACGTCGTCATTCGCGATTTGTGCGAAACGTATTGATCATCGCGTAAGTATAGAATTATTGTCTTTGTCCTTTCGTTATTCGTGATAAGGGTGTCGCGAGGGATTTCGATACCGCGTTACCGTTACCTGTCCCTGCGAACGTCGCGAGCGACCGACCAACGCCCTTGGTGCGTCGCATTTCTTGCGAGCGAGCTCAGGCACGCCCGGCGGGGCGCCGCGCCGCCCCGTAAATTCTGTTAAGAATACTCTTCGATTCCCTTCTCGCGATAAAAATTAGTTATTTTGCACTATTAGTAATACGTTAGGTTTAATTTGTTTCGCGATAAATCTGTCCTTCGACCGCGATAACATTATATTACCGTTATTTCGGCCCCACATATCGCCCCAGTTTAAGTTTCTCTACAGCGTATTACTCAATTGTAATTTTGTTCCGATTTCATTCGACCGGTTAATTCTCTGTTTGATTTCTCATTCAACGACAATTTAACATTCTTTTCCGTTAATTTTCTGCTTGCCCAGATATACCAAACTTATTATTTCTTCGCCATTTAAAGCTTATTACTCTATTTACTTTTACTTTAATAAACGAAACCTATTGTTCATTAAATATCTAGCGATTTGTGTGGAATTATTTTGTGTCCGTTCGACAACTTCGCGTTGCCCTGCCTCTAGCCTGCCCCTCTGCCGTTAGGTCGAGCTGGCTGGCCCCTCGTGCGACAGGCTTTGGTTCTCGCGATTTCGCGTCAAGTTACCGAGAATTTCGTGGACGCGAGGGCATCGCGTCTGGCTCCCTACGGATTGATTTGAGAGCTGCCTGACTCGCGCGAGGGATTATCTTGAGAGGCCTATCACCCGACTCTCCTAGTGTTCCTTTGCTCCGGCCGTAAAAAGCCGTGACAATATACACACGCACGCTCGTGTATGTATGTGTATCACGTACGATATCTAAACGCTAGATAAAGAAAAATGATTAATTTGATATCGAAACATTAATATCTTTTGAAACACAAACTATTAAAGGGGGAAGTTCTTTTTTTGTCGCTAAATTTATCGCTTTTTTCTAATTTTCTGGTGAAGAAACTATACAACGGATCAATGCGAAATTTGGCATGTGGATTTATTTATCTCTTATCTATTCACAAAAAAATTAAAAATCATTTCCTCCCAACAATACGCCTTTCACCCCCCTCGACGCGCGATGATCCCCAGTTGACGGTGTGCACGATTTGAGTCTTCCCATTAATCCTGCAACAAAAACCCAAGAACATTTTACTTTACACACATGTAGCTATCGTTTGACGAAAAAAAGCAATACGTTGAATATTTTTTTGTTGATAACAAAAAGATCGATCTATTTTTTTTTATCAATCGATATTTTGAGTTCAAAACATCACCGGATCCTCAATTTTTTTTTTCGCTTCGTCAAACGATAGCTACATGTATGTAAAGTAAAATGATCTTGGGTTTTTGTTGTGTTCTTGTAGCAAAGTCACGATTACAGAATATAATTTGTGTGTGTTGCTACTTATTAATTTATTACATATCTTCGTGTAACAAGATTTTAAAATCAAAATCTACTTGTTCGAGATTACGAGGGGAGTGAGATTTTATTATGCAGTTATATACATATATAAATAATATAAGCTCAAAGATTAATTCTTGAGATCTTTTAAATTTTTAGCGTGAAATAATTTAATCTTTTTAGATTATACTAGACACCTTCTAAATACTTTAGTTTAAACTTTCGCTGAAAAATGCATTCTTGTTTAAAGATACTGCTCTATAGTTTTTACGCGTTTTACTGAGCAACGTTTAATTCAGTTATGAATAATATTGCGCTCATTAAACAGAGTTATTAAGTGGATAATAACAGACGAGATATTAATTACCCGCAACGATGGTATATTTTAAGATAATGAAAAACGAAACGCGTACGTTGTTAACGTACGCAACTTGTCTGTCGGAGCAAGAATATGTCCCAATTGTTTTTTGCTAATTAATTAAAGTACATTAATAAGTTAAACGTATGTGGCTAATTCGTCAGTTTTCCACACCTCGTGATGAAAAGTACGCGGTGGAATGGTTTACTGTGCGGGAGAGTATACGAGTATATGCCTTACACAAGCCGCCGGTTTACTGTTATTGGCTTTCGTCGCTTCAAGTTTTATTGCGGCTTCATGAAAAATATATTTGGCTCTGTTGCAACCAACGTACGTAAAATGTACTGACACCGGCAGACGGTTTCAGTCGAGAGGACACTCAAGTGGAAAGAAACGACACTCGGCTGTTTGTTTTTCCTTTGGAATTGAATTAGAGCTATTAATTACTAATTACTAATTACAGACAGAGGTATAACACTACAAAATGAACATTTTATTAAAATTATTACATTTTTCTTGTAAAAAAAACTTGGCGCTGCTAGACCTCGAAATATAATAATAGTACTTTATTACATTTATATAATAAAGTATAATAAATAATAGTACTTTATATGGAGGGGTTAAAGCCATAGTGGTGTAAGTCACTTTTTTTAACCTATCGAGTTAAGTTCATAGATGCAGTCTACACATGCAGATATGTTGAAAAAAGAAAAAAAAGTGGTAACAAAAATTGACTTACACCACTATGGCTTTAACCCTTCCATATAATAATAGTATACTTTACCACGGTCCCGAGAATTCCCCACCTGGGGGGTTAAAATATTAAACGGTCCAAGCAAATTATGCTCGTTATCAATTATTCGCGTCGCGTCGACGACGACGACGACGACGACGCTGTCTGTGTCCGTTTTCGCGGATGTTCTTGCGATAAACTCGGTAATGCAACGGGAGAGAGAGACAACTCGCGGGTAACATGCACGTAATACACGGTACGTACGTTATGTCACCGCCATTGCCGCGGAGCCGATATGGCGCGGCTGGTTTTATACGCCTCTGGCATAATTACACCGTGAGGCGAATTAATATTCAAATGTCGCGACACGCACGGGGGCTCCCATGCGAAGTGGGAGACGCTCAACCATTTACCGGGAGAAAAATAGACCAAGGATTAAGCCGGAGGTTCGCCCTAATATTGATAAACTGCTTGTAATAAATCAAACCGGTTTTTTTTTCCATGAAAGTTCTTAAAATAAACCTCTGAGGATTTTGTGAATCCCCCGTCATCTCTCTCTCTCTCTCTCTCTCGCGCGCGCGCGCACGCGTTATACACAATGGTCCTTCGTTAAATCGTTATTATCTTAATTAATTCGCTATCTTTCAATAAGCAATGAATACACTTTTCTATTTCTGAAACATTATATGTTTTTAAGATATCTTGCCACTAGCTTCTACATCAGTTAATTGTTATTAAATTACTATTTTATATTTTGGGAAGTCGCAATTGATATAGGATATATTTATATCTAAGCGCAGATAGTGAGAGATTAGTAGAGAAATATTATCTGATTAACAAAGAGATAAAGGTTACCGGCCAATAACGAGCAACGAAATTGTTAAAATTTAAAATATATATTATCGACAATGTTGAAATGGGACGTTTCGGCAACACCGTGCCTTCTTCAGCTTAATTAATTACATTAAATAAACGAATAATCAAGAATCATACATTTCTACATCCAATATGTACGGTAATAATGTTATAGAATCGCAAACGCTGTACAAATACGGTCTTTAATCAAAAGATGAGTAAACGAGGAGTATCTTGAAATTGTTAAACGAAAAAACCGGAATCGATGCGCATTTTTAAAAAACTTGCTTAAAAGTCGAAAAGGATCCATGATTTATTCCTCATTCCGGTAACCTTTATCTCTTTGTTATATACATACGAGCCTGTTCTTTGTTTATAATTTTATCTGATTAATCCTAAGTAGCAAAGTGACGCCAGAAGACGACATAATGACGTCTATTTTTAGTCATTTTTGATCTATGACGTCGGCGACTAATAATGGACGTTTATAAGACGTATTTCTTAGACCATCTAAAGACGTCATTTTAAAGACGTCTTAAAGTCGTCCAAATAAGGTCTTTTTGTAACATAACTATTTTTACTTCTTAATATTGTATAATAAAATAATAATAAAATAAAAACCACAAAATTGACTACAAATATGTGTGCGCGAATGGGAGTCGAGGAGTCGAGGGGGGAGAAAGAATCTCAATGCAATATACAAGTTCGTTTTAAAGTCAATGTTTATAATGCAGTTCTATTTACAGTATTTACAAAGTTTATCGCGGACCACGAAAATCGCACGAGCAAAGGCGCGCGAGAAAAGCGGGTTTTCGCAATTAGAAGCAGACGCGGGCGAATGCTCGCGTAAGAGGCCCGACCCTCGACGCACGAGTTAAGTATCGCAAGCAGCGGTAGAGTATTGCAAGCAGCAAGAGAACACTCGAAGACTCGGAATCTCGAAAATCGACTAACTCGCTCCGCGTACTGTTATCGAGTGGGGTCTCGCGCTCGGAAAGCCGGGGCCTTTTTCCCACGACTTTAGAATCTTCGCGAAGCCTCCTGACCCCCGATAACGAGACGAAAATTCTGCGGGGCCAATCAGCGGCCGACACTCCGACAGCTTCGTATTTAACGAAAGTCTCCTAAGAGTTCGGCCACCGATTGGATGTTTGGAAACATTGCTCGCTCACTTTGTCTCGGGCGTATGCCTCGCGCACCGAGTCCCCGGGACAAAGGAGCGAGTCGGTGTACGCAAAAACTGAGCTGATATTCTGACCTTCTAGTTTTCCCAGAAATATGCGGGCATTTCGGCGAACGAATGTATTATTACATGGAATTTAGCCGACTTTAACTCGACGGTCAGAATTAGACTGGAAATAATTTACATTTCGCGTATTGATTCGCCAGTTTTGTTCGATCGCAAACATTTGTTTGTTTCGCAATTTTATGATTAAAGTGGTGAATTTATGGTATAAAAGTGGATGTAGTTGCGTGTGAAGAAGATATCATTGAGATTTTTAAACACTTTAAAAATGTATCTGTTATATACAAGTACAGTTAATAAGGAAGCGTCGGAGTCAGAAGATCGTCACTGTCCACTGTATCATCAAAGACAAGCAATACGGGCGCGGTACTGTACTAGGATGGGTGACCGCCTTGAGAGAACGCGACTATACGCACACGATATATAAAGAAATAGTTAAAAAAGCATTTTTTTTCCTAGATAAAGGAAAAGAACGATTTTTTATAAACGTTTATCAACATATAGACATTTTAACAGTTTAATTTCATAAAAAACATTTCTAGAAACCGGTATGTCGTATATTGGCCGTCAATAAGACGTCGGAAAATGACGTCGTGTGGATGTGACATATCGACGTTATTTTCGGGTCTCACGAGACCTATTTAGGACGTCTGATTGGTCATTTTGTGACCAAAATTTACCGTCATTGTGACGTCATTTTGCTACTTGGGATATTACTTGTGTATAAGTAAAAATAGCACTATAAAATAAATATGCAAAATAACATAAAATTCTTCTCGACAGGGACTTGAAAAACTTACGAGAAAACAAACGTTACACGGAAAGCTTGGCTGCGTTAGAAGCGGAATTAACGCATATGCAAGATGAAATGGCTCAACAATTGCAAAAATGTCAGGATCTTATGGCTATTAAAGTGGCGCTTGATTTGAAAATCGCTGCGTATCTTAAGCCGCTCGAGTCGGAAGAGGCTAGGTGAGTCAATATTATAATGTTCATATCATAAAATCGCTTAGCCATTTGAGACACTGAACGTTTTTCAAGGATGTCGCATCGCTGAATCTGCACGTTTACGTTTATACGTTTATTACGTTATCAACGATTAATGTCTTTCACGCAAGGGTAATGATCAGGAAGAATCTCCATGTTTTTACACTTGATCTTTAATGCGGTCGTAACATCTTTTTGTTACTGATTAATGCTAGACAATTCATGGGTATATATTAATCTATTTATGCTAATCTTGAAGAGACTGCAGCGCGCATTTAGATCGGCATTGTAAAAAGCTTATTTGCATTTTTAGATGCATTTATGTAAAAATCACCTTGTACAGAAGCAGTCGAAAGTTATTACTTTTCTTTCCTTTCGAATTAGATAGAAAATAATACATGTTGTGTATAATCACGATTATCTTATAGTCTATCTATCTTAAACATAATTTACTTGCTTTCCATCCTTTGCAATCTATATATATATATATATATATATATATATATATATATATATATATATATATATATATATGTTAGGTACTTACGTTTGTTCAGATCTGTCAACATTTCTTTTAATTGATTTCAATTTAGTTGCGGTTAATTCGGTACTGCAAACGCGTACCTAGCGATTAGCAAAAATGATTCATAGAATCGTGAGAAAGAGTATACTTATTAAACGAGGGCTTCTCCTCGCGGGTGAGACCTTCTTCTCTAACAAAACACACGCGTCGCAATGCCTGATGTCGGAAATAGCGCCACGAGAACTAAAATCTACCTCAAAAACAACAACGTAATAAAACATATTTTTATGACCTCTATCAAGTTAGCCCCCCCCTCATAGCAAAAAAAATCCGCACTTATTAAAAAATTTAGTGCTATTTATGTGCTAATTTGTTGCTCTAGTCCGGATTTTATTGCTCAAGCCGTTTAGCAGAAAACGACGATCAAAATGGGGGGGGGGGGGGCCCAGCTTGTCGTCAACCTAGCCCCCCCCCCCCCCCTAATAAAAAACCTATATAGAGTGCTCAAATCCAAAAAACAAACACACCAGAATTTGTTGCTTTTTTGTTGCTCCAAGATAGCATGAAAACATTTTGGAAATATAACGTTTTTTAGAAAATACGTATATCCGAATACTTAACGGACAGCACTATATTGACTACATCTTAAACAACGTTATATTTCCAAAATATTTTTACGCTATCTTGGAGCAACAAAAAAGCAACAAATTCTGGTGCATTTGTTTTTTGGATTTGAGTACTCTATGTATCTTTTTTTGCATGGGGGAGCCAGTTTAACACAGGTTCTAGCCCCACCACATACTAAAAAACACATATAGAGTGCTCAAATCCAAAAAAACAATACACCAAAATTTGTTGCTTTTTTGTTGCTTTAAGATACCGTAAACAAATTTTTGAAATATAAGGTTCTGTAAACAATGCCATTAATAAATACTGCATCTTTGACCGTTATCTACGACTTCGATGGCTATAAACTAAGTAAATAAATTTGTTGCTCGAATCTTTTTGGTCTTAAAATATTCTATGGACCGTGCCTTATCAGAATATGCAACATATGATTTTGTTGCTCGCCTCTAACTGCAAATAAACAAATTATTTATCTCCGCATCGACCGTTACCTACGACTTCGATGGCTAAAAACTAAGTAAAAGAATTTGTTGCTCGGCTATTTTTGTTATTTAAATATTCTATGGACCGTGTCCCACCAGAATATGCAACATATGATTTTATTGCTCGCCCCTAACTGCAAATCAAAGTCGTAGATAACGATCGACGCGGAGATAAATAATCTGTTTATTTGCAGTTAGAATCGAGCAACAAAATCATATGTTGCATATTCCGGTAGGGCACAATCCATAGAATATTTAAATAACAAAAAGACCCGAGCAACAAATTCCTTTACTTAGTTTATAACCATCGAAGTCGTACATAACGGTCGACGTGGAGATAATTAATTTGTTTATTTGCAGTTAGAGGCAAGCAACAAAATCGCAAGTTGCATATTCTGATAGGGCACGGTCCATAGAATATTTTAATACCAAAAAGAGCCGAGCAACAAATTCTTTTACTTAGTTTTTAGCCATCAAAGTCGTACATAACGGTCGACGTGGAGATAATTAATTTGTTTATTTGGAGTTAGGAGCGAGCAACAAAATCGCAAGTTGCATATTCTGATAGGGCACGATCCATAGAATATTTTAATACCAAAAAGAGCCAAGCAACAAATTCCTTAACTTATAGTTTATAGCCATTGTTACGTTCAACTGAGAAGCAAAGAAAAGGCTAACCAGAGGGGTCGGGGTAAGGAAGGACGCAACTATAGACGCTTAAGAATATTATTCGCAGGTACACGCTCTGAGGCGCGAGCCGAACGCACTTTCGATGGCTCAACGTCCGTAGGGACGGTAGGACGCCTTCCGTGAGCGGTGCGATCATCGGTCCTCTTTTAAGTCAGGGAATTTAATCCCTTTAACTTAGGATCGGACCTTGTGCGATTTCGAGAGGTGGAAGGGATTTGAGAGCGAGGTCTTATTTAAAATAAAGAAACATTTAATCTTACAAACAGATTAAACATTTATTACAAATACTTGTTACTGACATTGATTAGAGAATCAAGCAATCAAGAGACACGGTAGTGTCTCGCGTTAAGTATGTGGTTCTTTTACAAACGGACTCTGTTAAAGCGGAGCGCGAGACCGACCGTGACTCTTAACGCGATTGAGATAAACGCAAGCGGAGTGTATGTCATTTGTGTGTGAGTGTATGGTTCCCACGGGTGTTACATTAGTGCGGGGGTGATCGGGCAGGATTCTTGAAGGGGAAACCTATTTAAAAATGGACATCCTGCCCGCTATTATTACAATCGAGATCGGAATTAAATTACATAATTCTTTAGCTAAGTGTACGTGTGGTGTATATGTGTATTTGAAACTAAATTAAGTCGCAATTAAAAATAAAATATAAAGAAATATTCGTGGGGTGAAAACAGAGAGACAAAAATTTATGCATGGAAAATAATTAAGGACCGCCATTGGAATGAGGTTAAGATTATTTAAGGTTTTAAGACGTTTAATTTTACTGATTCCATAATCAGCCTGTTCCGTTGATTCCGTCGATTTACTTGACGTTTAATAAGACATTATTGGAAATATGATTCATTTAATTTAAAGTAACTATTATGTTGGATTTTACTGAGGCATGATGAGAAAGGAGATTACTCCGAGCGAATAATCGCTAAAGCAACTAGGCGGGAGAATAACTTTAAGGAGAAGCAGCGGATTGATGGGAGATCCTAAGCGAATATCGCTAGAACAAAGGATTCTTATATATATATATATATATATATATGTATTTCTGTCAGCCGCTGGTGCTGACCGCAGGTCGGCGAGTCGCTAGTGAGGGTGATTCGTGGCACTTGACGCGCTCAGAATTTACTTGCGATAGTTTAGGTTGGCGAACAACGGAAATTGCCTTTAGAATAAGTAAGCGGAAAATATGCGGACTTAGAAGTGAACTGTCTCGTGGCGGATCGGAAGTGTCTCCAAATGCGTAAAGTCGCGATTTTTATACAGAATTAAGAAGGCGGGATTATTTTTTAGTATAATTTGATTGGTGGAGTTCTCTTCCGATCGTGACGCAACTTTCGGTTTTTCGCCTATCCCTTGCCGAGCTAGATATAATTATCTATTTTCACAGTTGTCCATTGGCGAGTTTTGTCGTAAGGCCCACCCCCGCCGTCTTATTTTTTGAGGGGTCAGTTATCGATTCTTCCAGTGACGCATCCATTTTTTTTATTATTATTGTCGATTTCTCTTTTATTAGGTTGCTGGATTCTTAGTTTATCTTACGACCCTGTTTTTAGTACCGGCAGACAAATGCACTAATCTTAATTGCAGTTCTAATGCAAACAGAAACTTCCGCCACGTGCTCCTTACAGGATTTCTAAAAGCACGTTTTAGACCCCGTTTCTGTTTGTCGGAACATTGCGCGAGCAATTTTGACTAGTCGCGTGATGCAATAAAGATCCTAAGCAAACTCCGTCTGGAATTAAGGCCCCTTTAGCGCGTCATGTTTTATAGTAGCGGGCCAGACAAAGTTGATAAAACATAGTCGTACATGCTTTGTCCGTTTGGATTTTGTCGTCTGGAAGTAATCTCTCGATTTCGCAAATGTAAAGAAAAAACACGAAATAGCGTCGAGATCGTAACTCACTTGCCGATGGACAGCCGCTAATGCTCGGTTCTGATTTTAGTCTTAAAAGCTACACTAAATTTTCAAGAGGTTTCCGCGAGAAAGGGAAATCGTGGAGTCCACAGGACGTAACACCATCAAAGTCGTAGATAACAGTCGAAGATACAGTGTTTATTAGTAGCATTGTTTACAGAACCTTAATTTCGAAAATTTGTTTAAGCTATCTTAAAGCTAAAAAAAAAATCAAATTTTGGTGTATTTATTTTTGGATTTGAGCACTCTATGGCCGGTATTCATAGTCGGTTCTTATATTTAAGACCATCTTAAGTACAATCTTAAGATGTCATTAACCAATCACAAAACCGTATTAGCATAATCGATTCTTATTTCAAGACCGTCTTAAGTGATGTCTTAAGATGCTAATACGACCCTCTGATTGGCTGATGACGCCTTAAGACTGTACTTAAGACGATCTTGGATATATAAGACCCGACTATGAATACCGGCCATAGAGCCGTATTAGCATCTTAAGATATTACTTAAGACAGTCTTGAAATAAGATCTGATTATGAATACCAGCCTATATGTGTTTTTTAGTATGTGGTGGGGATAGAACCTGTGTCAAGCTGCCCCCCCCCCCATGCGAAAAAATATATATAGAGTGCTCAAATCGAAAAACCGTTTATACCAGAATTTGTTGCTATTTTGTTGCTTTAAGATAGCATAAAAACATTTTGGAAGTATAACGTTGTTTAAGATGCAGTCAATATAGTGCTGTCTGTTAAGTATTCGGATATACGTAGTTTCTAAAAAACGTTATATTTCAAAAATGTTTTCACGCTATCTTGGAGCAACAAAAAAGCAACAAATTCTGGTGTATTTGTTTTTTGGATTTGAGAACTCTATATAGGTTTTTATCATGGCGGGGGGGGGGGGGGGGCTTGTCGTCAAGCTAGCCCCCCCACTTTGATCGCCATTTTCTGCTAAACGGCTTGAGCAACAAAATCCGGACTAGAGCAACAAATTAGCATATAAATAGCACTAAATTCTTCAATAGGTGCGGATTTTTTTTGCTTGGTGGGGGGGCTAACTTGATAGAGGTCATAAAAATATGTTTTTTACGTTGTTGTTTTTGAGGTAGATTTTAGTCCTCGTGGCGCTATTTCCGATGTTGCGGACCTTGTCCGAGGTTGCAAACTTAACAGCTTGTGACGAAAAATAATCTCAACGTTTGCAATCAATTTGCAAAACTTTTGCAATTTTTTTGGCAAAATTACGACCAAATAAACAATTGTTCCATCACTGATTTAAAAAAAATATGTTGCGTGTAACATAGTGTAGAAGGTTGCAAATTGGTACAGCTGTTCGGGTAGTTGTAAAAGTTATTCTATCGGTTTACAGCACTTTTGCAATTTTTTCCTCCAAGTTACAAACAAAAACGTTATTTTACAATAAATTTCAATGTTGCGAGTCTCGAAATAGGTTGCAAATCTAACACATTGTGGAAAATATTACAATAGACATTGCTTTAAGTTTGCAGAACTTTTGCAATTTTTTTCGCAGTTATAATAAATTAACATTTTTTTGCAATATTTAACATGTTCCGGACGTCGGGGATGGTTGCAAAATGAGATTTATTGTTATTTCAACTCACCCAATATTCCATCAAAATTTGAAAACTTTTGTAATTAAAGTTAAATTTTCGAATTTTTGTGTCTTTACTGACTGGCCTATCCGTCTTTCGGAAAGAGACGTTAAGCCGTTGGTCCAAAGGGTTAAGTGAGAGGAGAAGGGTAGTATTGGAATAGAGGGTGGGGAACGTCCCTACAAAATGCCTTGCAACCCTGCGGGGAGTCAATAAACGTACTTTTACTTTTTACTTTTTACTTTTATACTCAATTTTAATAAATTTACACAATAAGAACAAGACAAAATTCTTTTTACAGGACAGTAATTGCCATGTATAAGATGCACCGTCATCGAGGACTTGTAATCATTTCCTCCAACAAGACATTTGAAAAGGATTCCGACCAAGAATACACTCGTTACGGGACAAACATCGACGTCAGAAACTTAAAAAATTTGGATTTAAAGTAAAAAGTTTGGATTGGATTTAAAGTAAAAATATGTAAAAATTTTCTTTACAAAGAAATTGAAAAAGAACTAAAAATAGGTAAGATGCACTTTATCATAAATATAACTAAAATATGTGTAATTAAAATAACAAACAAATTATTATTTTCACAGCTGCGGAAATGGATCATACAAATAATGATGCATTTATAATAATAATAATGTCATGGTAACGCAAGTCAAGTAATGGCGAAAGATACCGCTTATAAAACGCATATTCTTTGGGACAACTTTACAGCTAAAAAGTGTCCGACTTTGGCTGGAAAGCCCAAATTATTTTTCATCGTAGCGTGCCAAGGGAGCGAAGTGGATCCAGGCTATAAATTCACGCGTGATACAGATGCATTACACACAAATAATGTTTCAACACCAGTGTGCATCCCAATTTATGCAGATTTCGTTATATTTTTCGCCAGCGCTTCAGGTATTGTAATAATTTAATGGTTCTTTATTCAATCAAAAATTTTACATTTTTTTTTAAATACATGTCTCGAAATAGTATATCTCTAACAACTTTTCACTGTTTCTGACTTTACAGGATTCATCTCCTACAGAAATCCAGTAACGGAAACACGGTTCATCAAAGCTTTGTGTGAAGAGTTCGATAAAAATGTCATGAAGAAGCCGAAGCATGATTTATTGACACTGATAACAGCGGTTTGCCGGCGCGTGGGAATAGGTGAATGTATAGATAACAGAGACGAGACCTCAGATATATCGGGATTCCCGCAAACCCCCTATATATATATATATATATATATATATATATATATATATATATATATATATATATATATATATACAATTTCGAAGGAGCGCAATTATTATTATTAGTGGTATAAATAGTTTTTATCCGTATGCGACGTTTAATTTATTTTTGTAATTTATTTTTTAATTTATTTTAATTTATTATATATTAATTAATTAATTTAATTTATTTTAATTTATTCATCAAAAGGTAGGCGTAGCACTTATAGCACTTATAGCATTATCACATATTGTTTTAAATCTTGATTATTATACTTACGCAATTAAGTCCGACATTAACCGCAGCTAATTTTATTTAACTGTTTTGACGTAATGTGTTCGATTGTTACGTTTATGTATTTTATAAGATTTATGTACTTTATCAGATTGCTATAAAAGTACTATGTTAATATCAATTTATTTTATTACTGTTTTGACATCCTCTCAATTTTATATATTTTTTGACATGTAATTTAATCAAATTTATTCTTTTGCGTTTCAAGAAGATCAACACGCAAACTATTTGTATTTATTGAATTTTATGTCAAAAAACTAAAAAAAAAACTAAAAAAAAACTAAAAAAAAAACTAAAAAAAACAGTTGGAGAAACGTACGAAGATCTAAACAAGATGTACAAGAAATATTGAAATATTCGGAAATGGTGCAGAAATATTTCGTTAACATTTCATTTGTAACTACGCATTGGAAATATTTTAGAAATGTACTTGCATCATGTTTTTTACAATATTTCTGAAATCTTTCAGAAAGTTGTTTACAATAATTGTAAGTTTCTGTAATATTGCAAAAAAATGTAGCAGATGTAATATTTCAGAAATATTTATGAAACATTTTAAAAGTAATATTACGTTTGCATTGCACGAATAATATATTTCTGTAACATATCAAACGCAACGTTGCATTTAAAATATTTCTGAAAAATTTCTGAAAGATTGCGTAGGTAATGAAAAATTGAATTGCAGGTAGTGAATTTCTACAATATTGCAGAAGAAATATTGCAGATGTAATGGTTTAGAAACATTTCTGATATATGATAAAATTATTATTTACAATTTACATTTACATTGCAAACGTTATATTTTTGAATGTTTTACATACAACATTGCATTTGTAATATTTCCGAAAAGTTGCTGACAGACTTTAGAACTTAAAAAATAAATAAATTAAATTTAAGAATAAAAAATTAAATTTATTATTATATAATTATTGCATTTTATTGCATTTTTTCTTTTTTATTAAAATTTTCTGATATTCCAAATTTTGTCATATGACATTTTTAATATAAAATATAAAATATTTAATAATATTTAATATAAAATAATATTTGATGTTGACTGGCAAAAAAGATTTATTCGTATATCTGTATTGTTAATATCGTTATGCGAAGCTCTATGTTCATCAAAATAAGTAAGTATAAGAAAGAAAGAAGCGTCAGAGTCAGAGGATCACCACTACCCTGTCCAATCATCGATGTCAAGCAACAAGGTGCCGGTATACTAATTGGATGGGTGACCGGCTGAGAGAGCGGACTTCGGACAAACGCGCGGCGGCTATACGCACATGGCTTAATTGCTTAATATATTTTTTTTTGTTCCGGTAACAAAATATTTCATTTTTCACATATCAACAAATAGTTTTTGCGTCAGTAACAAAATTTTGTTTGCTAATACAAAACATTTTTCTCAGTATAAAATGTATTTGAAAATATCTCTGAAAGTGTTTCTGTAATATTTCGTAAATATATTTCGGAAATATTTCATAATATTACCAAAATATTACCGAAAGCTTTCAGCATGGTTGCATTTGAAATAATTGCGGACATTGAAACATTACCGAAATGATGTAGAAACGGTCGTGAAATATTTCTGAAATATTAATAAAAGGTGTAATATTTCAAATGGAATTTTGCAGAAATGTTTCTGAAATATTACATGCCGAGTGGGATTCTGACCGAGGATTTGGACATGTGCAAAGTTTGTGGACGCTCCGGTGGCAAGATCATCATCCATTCGACTTCTAGCGGCCACATCAGCGGAGCTGGGATTACAGATCCACCAAATGGATGTAGTGACGGCATACCTCAACGGCGAGTTGGAAGAAGAAGTATATATGGAGATACCTGAACAATTACGAGAAGTACTGTTAAAGATTAAAGCCGGAAAACGTGTCGGTTCGAGCACAGAAATAAATCGCAAAAACGACGTGATACGAACTGCGAAACGTTGGTTGGATGCGATGGAACAAAATCAGGACAACGTATGCTTACTGAAGAAGGCCCTCTACGGATTGAAGCAGTCGGGGCGACAATGGTACCGGCGTCTCGTATCGAAGCTAAAACAGCTGGGCATGAAACAAACCAGCCAAGACCAATGCATTTTTACATCATCAAGAAAGAATGGTCGGTTTATGATGATTGTAATCTACGTTGACGATATCTTGATCGCTACGAACGATACAAACTGGCTTAACGAAGTAAAAAAAATCGTTATCCGAATCCTTTGAAATGAAAGACCTCGGACGCGTAAATCAGTGCCTTGGAATCAAATTCCGGCAGAGCGAGAAAAATTATAGTGTCACTTTGAGCCAACAAAAATACACACAAGCTATCCTGGAACGCTTCGGCATGCAGGACTGTAAACCTGCGAAAACTCCTATCAACACGAACAAGCAATTGACGAAACCAACGAGTGTAAACGGAAGGATAATGAGGCAATACCCATATCAACGTCTCATTGGAGCACTTATGTATCTGGCAGTGACTATCAGACCTGATATCGCGTATGCAGTAAATTTCATGAGCCAATTTAATACCAATTATTCGACGGAGCATTGGGAGGCAGCCAAGAGGATCCTCCGATATTTGAGGGATACCATGAATTTTGGCATTATGTACAAAAAATCAGGCATATCGTTATATGGAGTGGTCGACGCGGACTGGGGTGCCAACATGGTCGACAGGCGATCGTATTCTGGGTATGCGTTCATACTCGCAGGAGCGGCAGTGTGCTGGGAAGCTAGGAAACAACGTACCGTGGCTCTATCAAGTGTTGAGGCGGAGTACATGGTGATATCGGAAGCAACGAAAGAAGCAATCTAACTCAAGAGCATAATGAGCACGATGTCCGGATATAAGTATATCACCTGCCAGGGCGGGCTCGGAATGATCGAATCACGCGAATAACGCGACTCGACTTATGACTTCGAGGGGAGGTGTTAGAGACGCGAAGTAAATGTTATCGAGCCGATTGCGCGATATCTATCAACGCGTATCTTGGGCTGTTGACGCCTGTAACCTTGTCACAGAGTCAGTCTCGAACAAGTTGCCACGCGAGATACATATACGGTTGGAACGTCGCAAGCAATCGATCTTTCTTTTGTAATCTCTTATTAGAATAAACTGTTAGTTGCATCTCACTGCGTCAGTTGTATTTCCCCATCACAAACAACTGAAATAACCAATTTTAAACAAATACCACGCTATACGTCTACGCTCACGCGTTGTATGAAATTTTCAAAAAATGCCGAAGAAAAGCAAGAATAATTCACCTATGTGAAGCATCCTACTTTTATAAAAAAAAATTAATTTAATACTGCGATTATAATATGTTAAATTATTTTCAATATTTTAATGTTATTTTTAATATTTAAGTAAACAAACATAACTTTATACAAGTAAACTAATTGTAAGTTAAATTGTTGTTATCTATTATTTTATGTTAATCTTGAGTATAGTATTAAATAGTATTTTTGTAATATTTTCATGTTTTTACATATATTAATAAATATGATTTCTTTTTCTGTAACTCTTAAACCCTAAACTGTACTCATTTTATCAAACGAATATAACTCCTTAGGTACATTCGTAAATCGCCAACAATATCAAACGAATAAGCTTTTATTTTTATTCGGCTGTAATTGGCAAATAATCGTCGTGACGATTTGACCATTGGTTTTGGTCCTGTATTCGTCAAGACGTTAATAATCTTTTATACTTGTATATATAAGCATCTCATTTTTAAAATAAGATAAATTAAATTAAATTATTAAATTTATTGTGGAAAATATTGTAATATTTATCGCGTTAACAACGCACGAAAATTATAATAGAACTCACGGAACTGTCGAAATACGGCCAGCGTCTCACCTATTTTCGATAAATTCCTGACTTTCGATCGTTATTAATTTATTTAAAAATTATACAACATTGTCAATGCCCGGAACTCTTTAGAAATTGCTTCAGTAAGCTTAGAACTATACGGAAAATAATACATCGGACGTTTCTGATTTTAACGACTTCCTGTATTTGCGTCGATCGATAGTTAAAATATGAAAATTTGTGATATGCCATGTGTGTTTTACACACCGACTAACAATTTTGCAATATCAATTATATAGCCATATATATGTATATATATTTGAATATAGGAACATCTATACTTCTCGTATAACGATTACAAAGTACATTCACAATTTGTTAGTATTATAACAGAAAATGAGGTAAAATTGTGGTCTCAGTAGAAAATCCTTTCTATTGAGAATTACGACAACCGTGAAGTTAATGTTTCATTAACCAGAGTTTCAACATTTTACAGTTTGTACCTGCTGATCGGTATGCTACATGAATCTTGTCATTCAGTTTTGTTTGAAAGTATCAAGTCTTTATAATGATGATAAGTAGAAAATTTTACAGCGGAATCCACGCTTGTACAGTACGTTCAACAGGCTTACGACATACGCCGCATACTTTCATATTTTTCGCACACTCCGCACACGCCAATAAATGCCTGCACGGCATAAATAAGATCTGTACTTCTCTACTGTAGCAAATTTTGCATGATCTTTCATCCTCGTCGCATGGATGGTGACCTTGGACAAATTGTTCTTCACTGCTAGCCTCTCCTGATGCGGCACTTACTTCTGAAGTATTAATTTCTTCAGAATAAAATTTCTCAATTTTCTCGCCCAATTTATTACATGCAGATAATATGTTATCCTAAAAAAAAAAAGAATAAATAAATAACTTAAAATTAATGTCATTATATTCAACACAATTATTTCATTATTTTTTTAAATAGATGAGAATGATTTATTACGAATATACAAATTGTACAATTCAATATATTTTGTTAAATACTCACTGCTCCGATATCCGTTCTCCCAGTAATGCTGCTTACAAATTCCGTCCCTCTAGTTAAAATCACATAAGGACAATATGTGAACCACTTAGCGTGCTCTACCCAGGGATCATCTTCTGACTCCCAATGGTTTATTCCTCCACCACAGTGATAGCACAATGTGTAATCGCCACTTCCCGTGTAATAGAAACCAGCAGTTGCTAGTGTCTCTTTAGTTTGCGACATTGCTTTAGGCCATCTGTCGAACGAGGCTAATCTCGCAGCATAAATGGCATATTCGGGATGCTTCGGCCTTGAGGCCATCCCTCTCGCTATTCTCGCAGCAAAACTGACATATTTCGGTCTTGAGGCCATCCCTTTCAATTTACAAATCACTAATCCTTCAAAGTCATTGTTACATAAACAATCACATACCACATCGTCTTTAGGCACAAATTCCGGAATCTTGTTAGGATCTGTACCGATCGGCACGTTGCCGCACGGAATATTATTAATAAACCGACACTCCCGAGACCATCGTTGATGATAGGCCATCGGATTGTCATCCACCTGCCATTTGCCACATATTACTATCTCACATTCGAAACATACTAAATTGTCGCTCTCTCCAGTATAATAAAACCCAGCCGCCGCGAGTTTCTCTGGCTTTATCCATAAACCGCTTGTCCATGGCCAGTTTTTGAAACTTTCCAACCGGGTGGACTCAAATCGATAAACGGCATATGTTTCGTCGAAAAATAAGTGAGACTTTATTAGTGAACTAGGTGGCAAACGATTTTGAGGAATCGCATAGTGTTTGATCCATTCAATCATTTTCTTAATATTTGTAAGGATGCCCTTGTGAATCTGTAAAGAAGAAATAAATATCAATAGATACTTAAATTTAAATATAATAACAATTTGCCAAAAATTTCACTCAATGTATACTTAACAAACGATATGAACAATAAATACATTATAATTTAATTAATATTTAATTCAATATCCAGCATATACATATATAATTGCTGTTTAAAAAATATGTCACTATAGGTATATTGCAAACTACATAAAACTTTTAAAAATGAAGTAACAAAATTCAATTTGATGTGATTTTACAGTTATTTATCTCCTTCCAAACCAATATTCTTATCCGAAACATTTCTTGACATAACTCTTACTTTTAGAAATAATCGTAACACTTTAAATGTCTCATTCTGTATACATTGACGATGACAAAAGTACAAAGCGTGTTGTTTTTATATTTGTTTTTAATTTAATATTTAAATTAATATTTTAAACATTAAAATGCAATTCCTATACTCGTCTAATAAAGTTATTTACGTTTAAGAAGATTAAGAAAGTATTACATACAGAGGATAGATAAAATAACGTGAACACTTTGTAGTGTATTTCCCAGTTCGTATATATATGTTCATCATTATTTCGTCCATCCCCTGTGTGTGTGTGTGTGTGTGTGTGTATGTATGTGTACACTGCCCGTCAACGATTCCTTTCCTGAGGTAAGGGAGGAAACACCAAAGTTCTAGTGATTTTAATAGAAGTAATCAACAGCGTCTCTAGGCTTCTATGTTCTCCCCTTATCTCAGAAAAGGACGGATCGTTGACGGGTAACGAACATACATATACACCGAATCTTTTATCAGTCTTTATAATGATAAGTAGAAAATTTTATAGCAGAATCCGCGGATTATTTATCACATGGATAAAGATACTGCGACTTGTACAGTACGTTCAACAGGCTTATGACATATGCCGCATATTTTCATATTTTTCGCACACTCTGCACACGCCAGTAAATGTCTACACGGCATAAATACGATCCGTACTACACTACTGTAGCAAATTTTGCATGATCTTACATTCTCGTCGCATGGCTTGTCACCTTGGACAGATTGCTCTTTGCTGCTAGCCTCTCCTATTAACCACTTCTGTATTAGTTTCTTCAGAATAGAGAGCATCGAATTTTGAGAGCTTTCCTTTATTTTCACGCCATGTCTAATTGCAAATAATAATTGCTAAAAAAATAAATAAAAATAAAAAAATAAATAACTTAAAATTAATGTTATTATACTCAACACAATTATTTCATTATTTTTTAAATAGATAGGAATATTACGAATATACAAGTTGTACAATTCTAATAACAATATATTTTGCTAAATACTCACTTCTCGGAGATCCGTTCTCCCGGTAATGCTGCTAGCCTCTCCTGATGCGACACTTACTTCTGCAGTATTGGTTTCTTCAGAATAGATCGAGTTTTGAGTGCTTCCGCTAGCAATACTCTCAGCATCAATATTTTTCTCAATTTTCTCGTTCAATTTATTAATTGCAGATAATATGTTTTCCTATAAAAAAAAAAAAACTTAAAATTAATGTTATTATATTCAACACAATTATTTCATTATTTTTTATTTAAATGGGAATATTTATTATGAATATATAAACTGTACAATTCTAATAACAATATATTTTGTTAAATACTCACTGCTCCGATATTCGGCCCACCACTGCTTCTTACAAATTCCGTCCCTTTAGTTAAAGTCACATAAGGACAATATATGGAAAGCCTAACGTGATTTTCCCAGAAATTATCTTCTGATTTCCAATTCCTTAATCTTTCACCACAGTGACAGCACAATGTTTGATAGCCACTTCCCGTGTAATAGAAACCAGCAGTTGCTAGTGCCTCTTTAGTTTGCGACTTTGCTTTAGGCCATCCGTCGAACGAGGCTAATCTCGCAGCATAACTGGCATATTCTGGATCCCTCGGTTTTAAGGCCATCCCTCTCGCTATTATCGCAGCATGACTGACACTTTCGGGACGCTTCGGTCTTGAGGCCATCCCACTCAATTTACAAATCACTAATCCTTCAAAGTCATTGTTACATGAACAATCACATACTACATCGTTTTTAGGCACAAATTCCGGAATCGTGTTAGGATCTGTACCGATCGGCACGTTGCCGCACGGAATATTATTAATAAACCGACACTCCCGAGACCATTGTTGATGATAGGCCATCGGATTGTCATCCACCTGCCATTTGCCACATATTACTATCTCACATTCGAAACATACTAAATTGTCGCTCTCTCCAGTATAATAAAACCCAGCCGCCGCGAGTTTCTCTGGCTTTATCCATAAACCGCTTATCCATGGCCAATTTTTGAAACTTTCCAAACGGGTGGACTCAAATCGATAATCGTCATATGTTTCGTCGAAAAATAAGTGAGACTTTATTGGTGAACTGGTTGGCAAACGACTTTGAATCGCGTGGTGTTTGATGCGTTCAGTCATTTTCTTAATACGTTTTTGTAAAGATGCTATTATGAACCTGTAGAGAAGAAATAAATATCAATAGAAAGAGATAAACTTTTCACTTTTCACATTCCGTCCTAGGGGAAAAAATGCATGATCGATCCCTGTCCTACATTGAACTTTCGGTACAGGCTGCGTGGGCCGCCTCATATCGTCGAAACGGTAAATGTCTACAATTAGGGCCCCATTTCGGATGACCTTGACCTTGACATATGTTGTCAAGGTCACCTTCCTGAGTGACCTTCAGAAGGTTTTAGTCGGGGGTCGCTTTTTACTAAAAAGTTATTAACAAATAAAGTTTGAAAAATATAGCAGCTATTTTGAGTATTGGAAGGCATGAATGACTAATATTACGTTTTTTTTTTATTTCGCGAAAAAGTCGCTGCTTTACCAAAACACAACATTTAAAGCAGTAAATTGTTGATAAATTGAAGTCTTTTTGTTAAAGCAGAGAATACTTTATTTCGCGAAAAAGTCGCTGCTTTGCCAAAACACAACATTTTAATCGATCATCTGTGTGAATATTTGTGGCGATATACAATAAACGAGCTTGTAAAGCGCGCCACGAACCCATGTGACAACTCGTCTCGCGTGAAAAGTGTATGCGTGAACTATTTCGACATATATGTTAGTCATTTATACCTTCCAATATTCAAAATAGCTGCTATATTTTTCAAACTTTTTTTATTTATAACTTTTTAATAAAAAGCGACCCCCGACTAAAACCTTCTAAAGGTCACTCAGGAGGGTGACCTTGACAACATATGTCAAGGTCAAGGTCATTGGAAGTGGGGCCCTAATTGTAGACATTTACCGTCGAAACTATTAATTTTGCTTACAACATATATTTACAAAACTATAAATTTATTATCATAGAAAATAATACTTGAGAAAAAGATGTAACAATGTTGCCACGACAATGGTAAATACATTATACATAATATTTAAACATTAATACATAATTTTGAAATATTCTTATAAAATATCGTATGGTAATGATTTTTATAAAATATTTTATGATGTTACACATAATAACGAAGATATCAAATAGCCTGAATGGAAAGTTCAACGTGGGATCATGGCGGATTCATGCGTGAGGCCACGTGAGGCGCACGTGGCAAGAAGCGTAATATAGATACAATTGATGCCAATTTTCCAGAGAATTCCGATCGAGTTTGCTGACATACAGTGGACACTGCGGAGTTCGTTTACAAAATGAAACTGCACAAATGTGTGCGGTAGGTACTACACGCGAATACAATGTCGACGAGCACGTGGTGTATTAGCGAGCAAAAAAATACGTAAGAATGAGTTTTAACTGTTATTCTTAGCGACGCTATTTTTCCCCGTGTGGAAAACACCACCTGCCACTCGTCTGATATATTTTATATTAACGCGAACGAAATAAAGAGAAGGAAAAAAAAAAGACCGAGAAAACTTACATCTAACGTTCCGCATCGACAAACCGGGACTGTCGTGAGCGATCTCGTGCACCCAATGCCTCGTGGCCCTCGTGGTCGACTGAGAACTTGAGAAGTGAGAAGTGGTCGACGGAGAACCAGGAGAACACGAACACGTTGCCTATGGTCATGGTGTAAATACATAGAGACCCTCTACAAATACACAGGTGAAGGATTCCCGATGCTGCGCACTCAGTTCATTTTTTGAGCCAAACAAAAGGCCTTGGCACATAGAAAAATTTAAGCAGTAAAACTCAAGCAGTAAGCAAATTAGCCAATCACAGTCAAGAACTTAAAGCACGGCCCTAAGCGGTAGCGAATCCATACTGTTGATTTCTTACTGCTTAGGGCCTAGGCACATAGAAAAACTTAAGCAGTAAAACTTAAGCAGTAAGAAATTAACGGTATGGATTCGCTACCGCTTAGGGCCGTGCCTTAAGTTCTTGACTGTGATTGGCTGATTTGCTTACTGCTTGAGTTTTACTGCTTAAAGTTTTTCTATGTGCCAAGGCCCAAAATCAGCGCGCGAGTCGCGACCATTTTGCAAGAGAAACAACATGGCTGCTCCCGTCAGCGCGTCATAAGGTGCCTTTTCACGTTGACGCTCGATCGGCTCGACGCTCATTTTCAGTGAGTAAAAATCTTCAGAAATAATATTTTTATTTATATATATTATTTTATTTATTTATATATATATTATATATATATATATATATATATATATATATATATATATATATATATATTCGTAAAATATTATTACTTGAAGATATTACTTGAAAATAATTAATATTTTACGTATTTCGAAGCCTATTTTTGATTGTACTGAGACACGATCAACGACGATTCATCAGCGTCAACGATGGATATTGAATAAATTCAACTTTATTTCTTGACGCTAGCATCAAAACGAAACCACGTGACCGTGGAAATAATATTTTTTACTTATTTATATTATATAAATAAATTTATGTATAAATAATATATATAAATAAAATATATTATATTTGAAGATTTTTGCTCCCTGAAAATGAGCGTCGAGCGTCAACGTGAAATGGCACCTTTATTGTTTTTCTCAATATAGCATTTGTGATATTAATTATGTTTTTTTTATAGCTGACAAATCTCCGCCGATGATAAGGAAAACGATCTGTACTCCGTGTACAACTACTTCGACTACGCCCGCGACTCCCAGCCCGCGAACTCCACCGTTAAGGCGCGCCGTTCTCGGCGTTCGAATCGTCTGTTTACGGTGACCCGCGTAGTTTCGGCACACCATATATCAGGAGGAGAGATATATGTTCGAAAGAGATATGTTAGGAGAGTTAAAATCGAATACAGAGCAGCTCTGAATTGTTGACAAAGATTCGTTAGAAAATAACGTCCATTCCCCTATCAACAATAAGGAACATTATTTAAATTTAAGATGCTCAGTTTCATGAGAGAAATTTAGTTTTGTCGACGTAAAGCGACTAATACGGATAACGACTGATGTTTTCATTAAAAATGATTCATTATAAATTAGTATAGTAATCATTGCAGAATTGTGCCTTAAAGGGGTCAAAAAATTATCATCCGTTTTTTATGTATATATGGAGACAGGTCCATTTCTTGGGAAAAAAACAAGCTCAGTTTTTGTGAAACGTTTGTATTTTCGCTTGACGTGACACACATATATGACATTATTGTATATATTTATATGACTTTGTGACAATTGTGTGTGCTTGGTTCAAGTTGTATTCTGAGTTAAGTATAGGGGTGCTTAGGAGAAATAGAATATCTGGAGTTACTCGTTTATCAAGTAAAGATCCGGTATAAGGTCCGAACATGATATAATGATTTTTGAGAAGAAAAGATATTACACTGTAAAACAAAAAGTCGCCAGATAATTGGGTAAACAAACCATTTCCATTCTTTGGACGATGGAGATTCAAATAGCAAGAAGTTGAATATATTCTTAAATAAATAAAAAAGTGCAACATGATGTTCATAAATAGTGTCACGTTTATTACAAAAGTAGATGTAAGTAGTAGAACAGTCGTGTTTCTTACAATGATATAGGAAAGTTTATAAAGTAACCTAGACATTCCTGGAAACGACTCTAACATACAATATACAATCAGTGTTTTTTTGTGTTCTTCAGCAATTTCTCGTATTTACTTTTACTCGAGTACCACAAGGCGAATGGAATGAGCAGGGAAGGTAGTGTCATCACGGCGAACGCGGCCCAATCGACCTATGAAACATAACAAAACAGGATTATAAGGCGATAAAATTTAACTCTATAGTATATATATGGATTTATCTAATTTTAAACTGAGACTTTAGGCAATAATTATTGTAATTTTGTTATAAAGGAAACGATATAGAATAATTATAATCTTACTCGGAAAGGAAAAAATAAGATTAAATATTGTGTTATAAATTAAGAAAATAAAAACAAGTAGTACAGTTGTAATATGTACATACTGTAATATACAAGACTGTACTGTAAAATACTATATGCAGTCAGCATAATATTTAGCTTCACATTATAATCCACATAAGCGATTAATTCTTTCTAAAATTTGTGTAATTATAAGGCTACCTATCTCGACGATGTCTTGTAACTCTTTTACAATATCTTAATATACGATCGTTACACAAGTACATATGTTCACACTTACCACGTGAGATGAAAACTGTTTGTCGTAGTCCCTGTATGCCACGATGAGCCCCTCGCCAGGCTCGCTGCTCACAGCCACCTGTAGTCGGGGAGCATCTTCCTTGCGGCGATAGAGAACCTCGGCCGAAGTGAAGTTGAAATATCCAAACTTACGCGGCCTCACAACCACGGTGTGGCTCACGTTGGTGTACGGTGGCACGCGATCGATCCTAGCGTTTAACTCGCCGCTCACGTGAGTGAAGTGATCCGGATGGAACGAATTGTCTGTGATCTCGACCTCCAATGCTGCCACGTTGCCGGTGTTGTAAATAGTGTACTGCAAATTTTGTTTTCGTTACATCAGTAATATTTTAATAAATGCACACTGCGCCAAGTAAAATAATATTTCGCAGAAAACATTTGTAGAAATAGGTCATTAAAGCAACGCTGATACTGTGATACTGTGTACAGATGTCAAAAACTTCAAATATAGGCGAAATCTTCCTTTCTCGTTACCTTAATAACTATGTCCATATTTTCTACCAGGTATTTGTTGAGTATCTGTTTGGACACTAATAATCTAGCGGCCTCTTCCTCCTCCTCCGCGTACACAGCTACGCACAGCGCAGCGAACGCCGCGAGCAAAATGTGCCACTTCATACTGCAAGATAAAAGACTTCATTAGTTACTTTGTCATCGATTTTCGCTGCAAAACACTGTTTACACGTATGAATTCACCGACGTTAGTCGCGTAGTTCGCACATCACAATACTTTATGTCAACCTTATGCAAATTTATTTACACGTCTCGATGATTCTGCTGTTAAGCGCAATTCCGACAGATACATGTAAAAGTAATGAAGTGAATTGTACGAAATTTCCAGAACGCACTTCAGAAATTACGAAACACGATCGTCTCGCGCGCTAGAACAGCTGTTATAACGTCTCGTTTTCTGGAGCAGAAGTTCGAGAACGCGTGCGATCGTGCCAGCAAAGCAGATCGGTCAGCTCCGCGGGAAAAATCGTCGGGTCTCGTTGAAATGAAAAAAACCTGAAAGTAAAACTCACATTTTTCTCCGTGCGGACGTTCTTCGACGACCGGTGATTACTGTCGTTCCGATGTCTCCAAACGTGCGAAACGTCTCTCGTGTCAGCTGCTCTCAGTGCCGGACGCACCATACGACGGCGTGCGAGCCACACCGGGAGAGACACTCGCGAGAGCAGGCGCCTCGTCGGCTCGTCCGCTGCCACGTTTCCGACACGGGATGATAGGTCCGCGTACACATCGTTACTTCCGGTACGCGCTGCAAGCGCGCGAAGATGGCGGCGCGGTGGTGGCGCGTCGTTTGCTATTTTATACATTTTCACAAAACATTCAACAACGCTGGAATATTTTATTACACATACGGCAAGTTGCCAGCATCACAGGTTTGCGCGATTTTGCTCAGACGCGCTTTGCTATCTGGCAGAACGAGTGCCGAATGCCGAAAAAATTGAACAAAAAAATAGCTAGCTATATAACTTTAATAAATCCGGATTGCAAGGAGTTTTCAGTATCGACTGCGAGAGATAAAACGGAATTTTACTGTTACAACAAAAAAGAATGCCGATCATTTGTTAATCATGCGTCTCCTTCGATTCACAAACGATAATAAAAATTATCGCTGCGTAAGTGTAAAAGGTGCAGGTGTGGAGGTATAAAGTGCCGAATGAAAGTCGCTACACGCTCCACCGTCTACACCAGTCTACACCGTTGACGATCAGCTGATCGATCGTGACACTGTGACAGTCGCCAACAGTCGCCCAATTGTTAAAATGTGGTGAATGAACGCGAGTGATTCCGTCGCTTCGATTTTAGGTTCGAATTTAGAAGAATCTTGGCAAGAGGGAAAGAAAAAAAAAGCGGAGCAGCGCATCCCGAAAGGAACGGGTGTTTATTTTAGAGTAGAGGAATAACACCGCGATGTGACGACACTGATATGTTTCGCTGACGTGGGTCAAGGCACAGTATTATTAGACAGCTGCTATTTACATCTCAAGATGTCGAACTGATGCTCCGCGTGATACTTAAAACAGACTTTTGATCGCCCGATGCGATAACCCAGTAAGCGATGGCCGCTAAAGTGTATCACCCCGATCAGGAGCTGGAAACGAAAGTTAAGAAAGGTTAGCGTCTTTGTCTCGGCAACTTTTCTAATTCCTTTCCGTCTCTCCCCTTTCTGCTAAAATTCGCTTTTGACGTCACGAGTCGAGTAAACTCGATAATTCCCTCACGTCACGATCCGCTTTTTAACAAATATAAATAGATATTGCGATGTGCGTGATAGGTTAATATTGATACGTGACGAAAAAATATGAATATTGATCCACGCGACGACAAATCTCGTTGTTGCAGCGACGGAGCGGATATCGGAGAACATGCACATCGTCGCGAACGAGCCGTCGCTCGCGTTTTACAGGCTGCAGGAACACGTGAGGAAGGCGCTGCCGCCGATGGTGGAGAAGCGCGTGGAGGTGCTGGCGCTGCAGCAACAGCTGCTGGGCAGGTGCTACGACGTGGAGTACGCGGTCAGCGCGATCCGTACCATGCACGGCGCCGGGAAGAGCTTCGAGAATACCCTGGAGTTCATCAAGAACGCGATATTCTTCAAGCAGCAGCTCAAGTACGAGGAGCAGAGGCGGCATAAGAAGGACGGCAGCAGGGACTCCGTCTACAAGAGGCTGTCAGCGCACATCCCGACGCTGGACCATTTACCGGACGAGATATCCGACGTGGTGCGGGAGACGGCGAACCGCGTCGAGTCGATGATGAATCACGCCCGACACTCAAGCGAGACGCAACGATCGGCCACCACCCACAATTAGAAGGGACGGAGGGAGGGACGCTCGGTTTTTCTGTGATAACAGAACTCGCTCATCTGCGAGTTTTGTACGTGTAGATTGCGACGCCGCGTATAATATTATTGATATAATAAACATGACATAAACATTTATACTTTTGCTCTGTTGTTAAAAGTATCGTTAATTCTTATTGTAAGGTGTGCGTCTCTAGTCTTACGGCTAAAATTTACGTTTTTATCAACTCTTTTTCTTTATGTTACGTTTACATTTGGATAAATATACGTTTCAATTGTGGCTCGAGTTCGTATTGCATTTCAAATGACATTACTGACAACTGGCAACTTCTTTTAATTGCAAAATGACGTTTTTGTCATTTTGACGTCAATTAGAACACTTCAAATATCAAATTCAAATATTAATTTGAATCAGATATCAAATGCGCATCGATAATGTCATCTCACTTTTAGATTGGGCAAAAGGCACGCGATTTTTTCAGAAATCAAATCTCGCAAATAATATTGCAAACATTTATGCGGAGTCGAATGGTACTTTTATTCTCGACTGGTAGCACATCTGCGAATGTATAAGCAGAATCGCAGGGTTATTAACATACACTGTTTTCTCGGCGAGTTTTGTATGTCTTACCGGTGTATACGCCACAATCGAATTTTCCAGAGTTGTACTGTAAATTTCAAAAATATATCTACATGGATTGTTTACGTATTGTTTATGTTATGTTTAAACGAATCTTTTTCGTGCAGACAATACAAGTAATGTAAATTATAAATTGAATGATCGATTGATTAATTTCCTTGAACTTGTATTTTTGTGAGAACAGTCTCACAAAGATAAAAAATAGTTTTAGACTTGTAAGTTATATTAGATGCATTTCAATTAAAATTTTTGTTATTTATCAAGAGACACGGTAGTGTCTCGCGCCAAGTACACGCGGAGCGAGACCGACCGTGACTCTTTTACGCGACGCGACGGGTTGCGAGTACTCGAGATGTTGAGATTAACTGTACAGTGACAAAAAAGATGCATGATATTAATATAGAAATATTATTTACGTTATTCCTCTATGAGCTTTTAAATGACAAAAAGCAGCATATTGTTTAGCTCACAGTTGCAACACGCACAATATGCATGTTTATCTTCTTTTTCCATAAGTATAAGATCAAAATCTTTAAAACCATTGTTAATTTTTCTAACATCCTAAAAATTGTACCCAAATAAAAAATAATAGCATTAATAATAAAATTGTAAACAAAATATATAAATTTCTCATTTTTTTGTGATAAAACATAAATCTTCGATGATCCTCCTCATAGATTACTGATTATTTACATAGATGACACGTTAAACATACTATATAATATACACCTAGATGTAAATTGTATTTTACGCGTTCAACCCTGGAATTTTTATTATCGTAAGCATACATTAATAATAAATTATTATTATTAGTATAATGTAATATATAATTAAATGAGACAATGTTTTCATGGATAACCCGCCGAATGACGCATTTTTCACTTTTCGTCATTATTCAGTCATTTATGCCATTCAAAACTTTTTTACAAAATCTCGAAAAATTTCGCCAGTTACTTACCAACGATCATTAATAAGGCGCCGCGGCCGCGCCGGCTACCACTACCGTAACAATTATGATCAGTCAAGTCAACGTCAGTCGTGTCTGCACGCGGGACAATTCGCCACGTGTTCGCCGGTCGGAAGTCGGAAGGGCCGATGATGTATACCGATCTGACAACGGGTCCGGCAAGGACGCGCGATCAATACATGACGCAACGCGTTCCCGAAATGTCGTGTAGATGTCGTAATAAAAAGGAGTTCGTCGCACCACGACGTCCACGTCCACCCGTGGCACCCGTCCACGACTCCACGACTGGATTAGTGGATTATGCGGCACGCACGGTTACGGTGCGGGTGCAACAGTGCGATCGTGGGTGACGGGAGCATGAAGGGCTGACTGAAGGGGTGGCGTACGCATCGGAGGGGGACAGTCGGGGGCTGACACGCCGCGGACGGATACCTTTTCGGCGGTGTCACCGTATCAGCGACACATCCCGGCGGGGGTCGTAACGTGAGTCAGTTTGTCGTTTTCGCGCGTATAGGTTATGTGACTGGCGAAGGAGCGTGCGATGCTCCAACGATCGGTGGATATTTATCGCACGTGCGTGTAATAACGCGCGGACGAGACGAACGCGTTCGTCGATCGATCGATCGATCGACGAGCAAATTTTTCGAATTCTGATACTGACAATGACAATCTCGGGTATTCGGCTAACGCTCGCATATCATCCTTCCACCCCCCTTTCGTAAAAATTTAAGCTCGTTTAGCAACGGGATCGAACGATGGATTTTCGCGTTTCGTAAAGCCGTGATCAGACTACGGATCCCAATCCGTAGTCTTTGGATTGAAATTTATTAGGCCAGTCTACAATATATGAGTCGTTAGTCAGATGTCGGAAGAAATAGTTTATAAGGCCCGGTCTACAATCAGTCGTATGTTGGAGTAATGGAGTCGGATGTCGGAACGTAGCCGATGGTCCAATGAGGAAAATTCGTTTCCGAAAAAGAAATTTTCTCATTGGACCATCGGCTACGTTGCGACATCCGACTCCGACATACGACTGATTGTAGACCGGGCCTAAGGGTCGGTCCACAATCAGTCGTATGTCGGAGTCGGATGTCGGAACGTAGCCGATGGTCCAATGAGAGAATTTCTTTTTCGGAAACGAATTTTCCTCATTGAACCATCGGCTACGTTGCGACATCCGACTCCAACATACGACTGATTGTAGACCGGGCCTAAGCGTATCGTAAGGCAATCGGAAGTCTGTAATCGGTGATCGTAAGAGAGATGTGGAGAGATGGCATTTGGCCAATCGCTTACGATCGCCGATTACAGACTTCCGATCGCCTTACGATACGTTTATGACTTTTTCCGACTCTCTTCCGACATCTGACTAACGACTATAACGACTCATTGTGGCTATTAATCAATCAGAATAAAGAAAACTAACTTCAAGTTTAGTGAACTTTGCTCTAATTGGTGAAATTTCAATCCAATCTCAATCCTAATCCGTAGTCTGATCACGGCTTAACGGATTAGATATCATCAATCATCACTGCGGCGCCGTTAGCATAAAATTTTGGGGGGAAAAACTTTGGAAACTAAAAGACCAAATAAATAAATACGTGCAAAATAAAAGGAATGCATTTTAAAGTTTAACTTGTTAGGTTAATATATGTTACTTTACTCGAAATTATCATATATTTACGTATATATTACGGGGAACGAGTTCCCCTCGTTCCCGAAACTTTCTTATGTACGTTCGTAAACATGTCCTTTAAATTAATAACAAAGAAGTCAACGAAATTGGCAAAGCTAAGTGAGAGGATCAATGACCTTCGAGCATAATAATAAGATGTTGGTTTAAAAGAAAATCAAGTTGATTTAAAGAAAATAATGAAAATATGACAGAGACATTGTACGACTTTATTTATTGTTAGTCTTCATCCTCAACTATAATAATTTGATATAAAATAGGATAAGTGAGTCAAGATTAAAATTATAAAAAGGAAGAAAACGTGTCCTTTGATTTTGGAGCATTTTTAAGTATACTTGCACACGCGCGTATATATTATAGTATAATCTCGTTTTTACAAGCAATTCTTATCTGTTGTTCTTATCAGTGTTTATTTGAATAATGGTTGCGTTAGTATATTATATGCCCCCCCCTCTCTCTCCCTCTCTCTCTCTCTCTCTCTCTATTTGGAAAGTTTATATGCATTGGGTACTTTTCAGCAAGCGACACAAACATCGTATCGGTTTTTTAAAGCAATAAATAACAAAGATAAAGCAACACTTATGTCGCTTGCTGGAAAGCTCCCATTATTTGCAAAAAGAAAAATATGCTGAAATTTTCTAAAAGTTTAAGGAGAACTGTGCAACATAACATCTTGTAGCAAGATTGCGCAATAATGTCGAAAAGCGATTTAACGATTTTATTGAGACAAAAATAGTGTGCTGAAGTAAAACAAACAAACAGTGTGAAGTTTCAACTTTCTCGGACGTTAGCAAAACGTCTGTTATATTTATGTCCATATAAACGTCCGTCATGACGAACATTTGCGCAAATAACATGTAAGTAAAGCTGCGTACGCAAATGCTCAGCAACGGTGTATTGAATTTGCTTCGAGCAACGGTTTATTCAATATTTGTTACATTTTTCTAACAACAGTTTACGACCGGAGATTCCATCACTGGTGTACATACATATTACACAGCTCCACAAAAAAAATCGAAATTTTGTTTGCGGGGACCTGACCCACCTTACTATATGTAATCGAGCATGCTGAAACCGAATCCGGAGTCCAAATAACCCCATCATCGGAATAACTCCGTTGCTTACCGTCAACCACGTGGAGGTGCCCTGGAATGCAAACACACGAAAAAAAATGTTTTTTTTTTTTTTCAACACTGATATCAGTGTTTCCAAAAAGAAACATTTTTTTTCGTGTGTTTGCATTCCAGGGCACCTCCACGTGGTTGACGGTGGGCAACGGAGTTATTCCGTGATCCGGCAGAGACCCTGGATAACGGCGTTCATGCCGTCATGGCAAACACACGAAAAAAATTTACGAAAAAACCGGACGTGATGGGGTTATTTGGACTCTGGATTCGGTTTCAGCATGCTCGATTACATATAGTGAGGTGGGTCAGGTCCCCGCAAACAAAATTTCGATTTTTTTTGTAGAGCTGTGTTATTGATGGAAATAATTCACATACCGTTGCTGCAAACAGTTTGCAGCAACAATTGATATATCTTTGCTGTGAGTCCGGGTCTACTTCTTTCTAACTGAACTTCTTGCACGGTTCATCTTTTCTCTTTTTCTCTTCAATGTGGAACGGGCCTATTGTTACGACTCAAATCGAATCGGAGTCACGCGTCTCGCGATCACATAACGCACTTTAACCCTTAAATGCGCAGCTTTTCATATAGCGGTTGACAGTATACTTAAAGAACCGGAATTCCCAGCTGGAGACGCGACAATAGGTTGAGGTTTATCCCGAACTTTAAAAAAAAAAAAAAGCTTTGCCTGTATGCAAAGCAACTTTTCGATGCTCCGCGTACTTTCCCTCATGAAGTTCGAAATAAAACGCGCTTTGCAGATCTGTAAACAGCCCTTCTGGTCCTACTTTCCCTTTTGGATGGAAAGGTCCTTCCAGAAAATACTCAGAACGCTACGAAAAATTGCGCGTTTAAGAGTTAAATGCCGCTGCGACGACCGATTCCGAGCCGGCTCGCTTACTGGGCGCACCAACATTAGAAATAGAGATTTTCGTTGAACGTATCGTCTATTATTACGCGGTTCGCCGACTCGATTGTGCCACGTAGGGTGTACACGCATAACTTCGTCATGCATAATTTGGATGGTCACGTTACACGCACATACGGACTTCTTTAGAAAGTGTGACAGGAAGCGATAGATTAGGCGAGCAAACTTTCGTCACGCGCGCAAATTAAAAGGCAAAACTGGCAAAATCGACCGCAAATTGAAAGATTCCATGTTCGCACGGAGGTGATAACGCCGAATATGCGGATCCCGCGGGACGCGCGAGTACGTGGATAAAGCATCCCGGAGAACCCCCCATAGATTCCCCTCATCAAGCATTATATGTATTAATGCACAGGTCCATTTTCGAATTAAATGATTAATCGCGCGCAGAAGACCAGTGGAAAAAGAACAGCAAAGTTAAACAAAATATGTAACGACGGATATACGAAGAATTGCGCTTTAAAAGTGTATCAATGCGTTGAACGAATAGTAACAATCGGAATTTTTACGAGGACAGTCAAATAACGATTACGACCTTAGGCTGAAGATTACTTCAGCTAATTTTACGCTAAACGCTTCCTAGTTGCGATATACCTATAGCCAACGAGTGTTTGAGTTAATATTTAGTTAGTTAATCGTTTCCTAGTTGCGATAAGTTCCTTTGCGTCGTACTTGCGTCAATATTCGTAACGGCCACAGTGTAGATTAATGAATCACGCTGATGTTGTTAATACCGAGACTTGTCGGACGTGGGTTCTCGTAGATTTGGCCGTGCACTCTCGACCCGAGGGAATCCCGGATGTTTTTTTTTCTCCGTCAGCATGCGCCATGAGTATGCCGCGTGCGTTCTACGGCGAGAGAAACCGCGTCGCGCACGCAGGAACGCGGGTGCGTTAACGTCATACACGCGCCCACTCCTACGTGTACGTGGGACTGACTTTAAATCGCGACGAAGCTATTCCAACATTTACTGTCGCAGGCATTGTCATGCCCAGACGAATCTGTCTGCAGCACTGAGGTGCACGTTGCGCATACACAGAAAAAGAAGAAGTGTCAAGTGAAGACTTATACACGGAGATAATTTTTTGTTATATTTTTGACCGTTAAATTCACTACAAACTTGGGACGACTTGGGGCAACCAAGGAATTTTTGAAATATACAAAAGACATTTTACAAACAACGTAATGAAAATTACCAAGCGGATTGGTAATTTTTGAAAAACTATTGAAGTTTCACTATATATTTTAATAAAATTAATCAAACATATTTTATATATTTTATTGTAATAGATATTAATATTTTTTATTATGGTAGATATTAATCAGAACAGCTTGCATAAAATTCTTCGTAATACATGTTGTGTCACAACTACCATGATTTTCAGAGTAAATTCTAAAGCTGGATGCACAGTGCTAATAGGCGATAACGATATAGCGATAGCGATAGCGACAAAATTGCCGACAAAGCTACATCATTGATACACGGCTTCCGATAGGTTGAAAATTTTGTCGCTATCGCCTATGCATTGTGCATTTAGCTTTATAAGGGGCTTAAGAGAAAAGAAAATTCTCTCTCACTCTACGAGTGTATACTCGTATATGTGCAACAATCTATAATCTTGAAATGAGATATGTTTAGCCAAGGCAAAAAAGATCGAAATAAAAAACTCTTATAAGAAATTCTTATAAGAAGATTATAGATTGTTGCGCATATATTTGACACTTTTTTTCCTTTCTGTGCACCGATAAACATACGCTGACGCATTCCCTTTCGCTTTCCTTTCTTTTCCTTTTTGGTCGATCGGTAGTTCGTCAGTAACGATAAGCCAATCCGGCTTTTAAAATACACAGATACTGCACGAAAAAAAAAGATTAGCTACTATAGCTAAAATAGTCGTAATATATGGATAAGTAACATTTTTTGCAACGAGAGTAACATTTTTTGCAGCGAGAACAAAAAAAGATTTTGCTAATATTGCTAAATTATAGCTCTCGCTGCAAAAAATATAGCTCTTGCTGCAAAAAATATTAATTATTCATATTTTACGACTAAATTTAGCTAAATTTTTTTCCGTGTGCGAGATCGAAAAACGAATCCTTCTTTCGTCTCCTCCCCCGCCCGTAGACAACGGACGAGATTGAAAAAAGAAACAAATCTTCGAGTTCATCTGGCGCTCTGTAGCTTCAAGTGCGTAAGCCAAGTATAAGCTTATAGCGATCAACAATGACTTTGCTCTCTAAATCTGAATCGGTGAAAAGTCACTGAAGTGGCATACTTTAGACTGATATCAGTGAATAGTCACTGATGCATTCAAGTGACTATTCACTGATATCAGGATAAAACATGCCATTTCAGTAACTTTTCACTGATTCAGATTTAGAGAATGCGAATGCACCGAAAAGGCCAATCATATGCAGAGCGATACCGATGATAATGTTTTTGACGGCGTATTTTAGGAACCGCAGCGAAACCGCGTGACGTAATCACATTCGTAGCGTTTTAACGTTTAGAATTTGAAAGCCGCGGGATCTCGGTGGAAGGTTTCGCCTTCCTCTCTGAAAATAATCGCGATTTGTGCAGCGTGCAGCCGGGATTATCGTTAATATTGCGATCACGTAGCGCAAATGATACATCCGAGTAGCCGACAGATGATCGGAATAAAAGATGATCGCGGTGTCTCACGATGTTGCGAGAACACATCGCGACTTCGTCGAATTACGTTTGCTCGCTTTGGCGACTTCCTGCGCCCCGCGTACGCCTGTCGCATTCGGCGAAGCCGAGAGTTTCGGACGAAAACATACTCCGTTAATTTCGGCCCTCTGACCGTGAAAACCGTACGTGCCGCGTGCCGTTTCTGTAAACTGTTTGAAACGCGTGCGATTTATGAGAGAGGAGCTCCTCGCGATCGAGAAACGAGACACAAAACGGAGCGTGCACGTATTTTCCTTATTATTTTCATCATTTCCCGGTCGCGGTTTAATTTTAGCGCCAAATCAAACCGGCAAACGCGCAATTCTTTCGTCGACGTCTCTAGATAGTCTAGATCCCTCGCCGCTCGCAACTTCTACGCGGAAATCCCCCCGGTCGGACAGATAACCCTTCCCCGTTACGCGAGGAACTCTTAGCTCTGAGAACGCGAGATCAACTTCGTTGTAATGAATCATTAATTTGATTTTGCGGCGGGAAAGAACCGGAGAACGCAGGATCCGCTCGCGGCGCATGAAACGATCCGATGGTATCGCGGATAAACGACCCGTTAGAAAGCGAGGTAGCGATTTCTACGAGGCGTCGTTACAAAGGCGAAGCGCGCGCTGGGCCTTTCTCGTGTAACGCCGAGAACTAAAGTCGCCGAGAACAGCAGGCCGTTTTGTATCTTGAATAAAACTGGATGGCATCGGGACGCGATGCCGAAGACAAGAGAAGGTGCGATCGCCCCGCCGGATTCGCTCGCGATTTTCCACTTCGCTTGAAATCTTCGCGCTGTTCGGGCAGCGACCATCGATTACCCGAAACCGCTGTTTGCTCGACGCGACCGGCGGGTTTCTCTCCGCTTTCCATCTTACTACGCACTTTACGCACCGTGAGACGTGACACGAGGCACGAACGACCTTTGTTTTTTTTCCCATCAGTTTTAGCAATACGTGCGTTGGTCCACGTACACGTGCCTGCCGTGCATGGTTGTCGTCTGACTTTGTCAGCTCCGAAGAATCGTTGACTTGTAAAGAAAAGAACAACAATAATTGTCCTAGGAAAACTATCCTGAATAGGGTAGGGAGGGACTTTTTGAATCATGATGCTCTACCCAGCTAACACAATAGCAAAACTGCTTAGCATTTGGCATCAATCTGCCGTCAATATGTTCGGTAAATATATTTTCCGAACATATTGACGGCAGATTGACGCCAAATGCTAAGCAGTTTTGCTATTGTGTTAGCTGGGTAGTTATATTCTACATTAATTCATTGTTAAGGCCGATTCAATGTTTTTACTTGTCTCAGTCCCCGTCCCCCGCCCCTCCTCTCCAAGGGGCTCTTGGAGCCACTTGGTTTGGATTTTTAGATGTCTTGAAAATTTTTTTAGCTGATTTTTTTTAACTGACTCAAATAGCCTCTCTTTACCCTATCCTGAATTTTGAAAAGAAATATAAAGTTTATCTCTACTTGCGCATTTTCAGATTCTTAATTGAAGTAACATATTACTTTCTGATTACATACCATTGATTTTGAAAGTATTGCGATATAAATTTGAATTTTAACGTGTATCATTTTATATATCATTCTGCCAATTAATAGCGAAAATAACGTTAGGTATAATTAATCATTGATTTATACCGTAGTTCTGTCGAATCGAGATGAATCGTCTTTCTGAATTATTCTGTATAGATGGAACATATCAGACAATCGACTTTGTACCATGGTTTGAAGTGAGAAATACTGCGTGTGTATACCAAGAATTAAAAATCTTTACGTAGTAGAAAAGAAATTTATTGTCGTAAATATATATGTGCGTAAGAAGCTCTCCCGCAATTGTGTGTCTCTGTCATAAATAATCGATTAACGCGAATCGGGATGACGCACGCGATAATGTGATGATAACCAGGAATTGTCCATATTCATTTATCTGCCCCAAACAAAGTTGAACCTCTGCGCGAGTGAGTTTTGCAGAGGTTTGCGAGAGGTTTGCGAAGTCGATCGTCGGCGAAGATACAGTTTGGAAAGCAGCGAGATGAATACTTCGTCGGCCGGAATCGCGTGCACGAAAGCATTTCCACTGTCGACGTGCACATACGCACGATGCACCAGCATGAAACTCATTTCTAATCTAATCCTATAAGGGATGATAAAATAGCTTCAGGAAAGGATTGTCCGTCTCAGCAGCATGTGTCCTACTGTACTACGAAGTACAGCACGTAATTTCCGAACGATTTAAATAACGATAATCCGTGTCCAGATTTTCGGTTACTACTTACAATTAATTAAACAATCTCTTTTTGGGCAATTAAATGATCGTTCTTAATAATTCTTTTTTTTAATTGGAATCAAATTTGTTTAACGCATTCCAGTCAATCTCTTTTTGAACAGTTGATTTGAATAATTATTCTTATTTTAATTATTTGAATAATAAATCTCTTTTTTTTTAATCGGAATCAAGTTTGACTTGACGCCGGACTTGTCGCACGACATCGTCTTCTTTTGAATCGTCGAACGAGCTGAAAAGTTTTGCGCGCATGCATTATTTTGCTCGACTGTATTACTACTTTTCTAATGCGCCTGCGAATTGCGAAATTGCCATAACGATCGGATGGCTTGCAACAGATCGTGCGTATATATATATATATATATATATATATATATATATATATATATATATATATGTATATTTTTCTATTCTTTGCGTTTCGTATCGGAAATAATTGCTGGTTAGTCATTCGTAGTAAACTTTTACGATTAAAGCTGGATATTAGCATCGAATAAAATTTGCGTATTTCGAGTAGCAATCGTGCACGATTTTATGGATACTGATCACGGATCTCCAGTTTAATTCTTACAGTTGAACTGATGCTAAATACTTTTTTTACTGCTCACTGAATTCTGTATGCTTTTAGTTGTAACTTATATTATATGCGTGTGAATTAAAGCGATCATTATAAATTAAAATTAAATTTAAATTCTAAATTTATACGTCACAAATATTCACAAGAATTTCATTCACAGGGAAAAAAAATTGAATACTTCAATATTTAATATTTAATAAAAAAGTATTTAATATTTAATTTTACTCACGAGCGCCGTCCTATAGATAAGAATATATAGAGAATGCGCAGTAACGAAATATTTATAGATAATATAGATAAATATAGCTTAATAAATAGCATATTGTGCCGTTTCTTTTTCAAATCAGTATCGTGTTATTGAACTTTCTTGCGACGAGAATAAAATTATTCGTGCATTTATTAACTTTTGACATTTGTCGGATTACACCAAGTCTTCATGATTTTTGCGGTCTACATAAGAGATTTTCAATAGTAGATTTCATGGGATTGAAGGTGTTTCTTAAATAATTTTTTTTTTTTTTTTTTTTTTTTGTTAAACACATCGTTATTTTCATTTTTTTTTTCTTTTAAATTTATGTATATTTTCTTGACAACGTTTCGATTATCTGAATTCGTGAACGTTATTGCATTATAGTTCCTGGTATTTAAGGAGGTTGGTTGCTCAAATCAATATGATAAGAACTAGTTTAAATTTATGGAGGATATTCATCTATGGGAATCTGTCGTCCATGCCAAAGTTAAAGACAATTGTCCGTACGGTTGTCGAGTAATTAATTATTGAAGTTATACTCTTATCTCTCTCTTATAGATACACGGGCGACATAGCAAAAATGTTACGACACCTGTAATGTAACTCTCGAAAGCATATTAAAAATGACAAAAATTTAATAAAAATAGATGTAAATAATTCTTTACATATTTAGGAAGGACTGAAACTTTTACGAAGACTGAAATGATTTGTCTACATAGTTGTCAAGAAATTGTAAAAATACAACAATATTGCCACATTTCAACGTGGAATAATAACGTTTTTGAGTTTTAATTATACAAACAACGATTTAAAACCTTAAGAATCAATTAATTAAATGCATTCCACATGCGTGAGTCGGTACGAAAGTAATGCCCGCTAATTTTTTCCTTTCGAATCTGACGCCATAGAAAATTTTGCGTTTCAGTGAGTTGTTATTTGAAGTCTCTAGTTGAGTTATATTGAGTGGTATTGTGATCATTTACGTGAGTGTGTCACACGAGCAGTTCGAAGTGATGTGTGTTTCAAATGTGCGTAACCGACAAGGGTGGTGGTTGAATTTCTTACCGTGGAAGAAGTGAGTCCTATTGAAATCCATTTTGTATTTCAAAAATGGTATTAACATTTCTGAGACGCGAATAAATTTCAATGCTGCGTTCAACAGAAAAAGCAACTCAGCAAGCGATCAGTAATTTTTTAAAATATTGGACCTTGCCTTTGGTTCTTCCCTGGATCCGAGTGTGGGAACCAATCACAATAAAAAAATCATTGAGCCGCTTTTTTCGCTGAACGCAGCCATTGGAACTCACTTCTTCCACGGTAAGAAATTCAACCACTGTCCTTGTCTGTTACGCACATTTGAAACACACACCAGTTCGAACTGCTCGTGTAACACACTCACGTAAAGGACCACAATACCACTCAACTATAGAGACTTCAAATAACAACTCATTGAAGCGCAAAATTTTCTATGACGTCAAATTCGAAAAAAAAAATTAAAAGGCATTACTTTCGTACTGATCCTCGTATTCATTTGCTAAAACTCGTTTATTTTACGCGACGAAAACACACCTCTCGATTATGCTATTGATTGGTGAAGTTACAAATGTCTTCTTATCTTTCACTTGTTTTATATTTATATCGCTCACGTAACAAATTTGAATATTTAAAATTCCGGCGCGCGACTCTCGATGTATCGCATATCGACGTTGTTTATTTAGATATTGTTATCGAAGCGACGAATTCCCAAACGTGTCCGGACGTGTCGGAATGAAGAAACCATGGATACGTAGATTCATCTGGAAATATTATTTCCAGCAGATCGAGAAATTTCACAGATCGCATGAAAATTGCGCCATTCGGATCGGTGCGTGCGCACGCGACTGGACGCGTCTGCGCCTGCGCGCCCCGAGTGCAATCGAGCGCGCGCGGAGACGGCCGAGATGCAACGCGGCGGCAATTGTGAGCGTTGTTCACGGCCGACGTGACCGACGTCAAGTCAGTTAGTCGGTGGGCGCCTTATAATTTGGAGGGAGGCTTTATATCTCTCGCGTCTACAGCGTCAGGCCGCAGATCAAAACCGACACTTGGTCTCTTCACGTGTCCATCGCCGGGTGGCCGGGTGCTCCGTTTGCGGTTCTTCCGCTTCTTCCTACATAGTTGAGTCGTTCGACGATCTCGTGGGAACAGTTACGGATCCGTGCGAACGTGACGTCCAAATATTTTCACCGTCGAGAAGTCGACGTGCTCGACACGCGTTATCTCGTCGACTTCGTGGGATCATAGGCGAAGATTTCGAAAAATCAGGAGATCGATAAGGCACGCTTCGAGAAAATAATATTTTGGCCGTCGCCAGGCGTCGAACCGTGCGCAACAGCGGCGGATATCGGATTGAAAATCCACGGATTGTTTTATTTTCAAATAAGGTATGTGTTCGTGCGGCTTCCGTATTATTTTTCAACTGTTAATTTTCCTACTTGATGTCTTCCGATCAGATATCTGTAATCCAAATATATCTTGTACTTTGGTACTCCGAACAGTACGGATACTGTGTGCTACTCAGCTTATACAGCGTTGATTTCTATTTCGCTAAATAGACCTTTAATTTATCTTTAACGTTTATACAATCAATTATTTTGATTAAACCAAAAATTGAATTCCCGAGACGAAATGAACGAATCCTTATCTGGAGACAAACAATACTTACTTCTATTAAATATTGTATATTTACGGAGGTAAGTATTGTTTATCTCCAGATAAGGGGCATTGATGAAAATATTTTTTATTAAATATTAAATATTAAATATTAAAGTGTTCAGTTTCTTTTTTCTTATAAATAGAATTCTTATAAATACTTATGACGTATGAGTCAAATTAGAATTTAATTTTAATTTATAATGGCTATAATCTATGCGCATTAAATATAAATATTTGTACTGTTAAATATTAAAGGATGAAATTTAAACCTTGAGTAGTTAAATAACATTTTGTTATTTTTAACTACCATGTGTGTCGAAATTTATTATTCTAACACAAAACAGTATTATTTTAACTCTATTGTTTTAGTTAAATTAATGATATACTGAGTAGGAGCAGTGGTGACCTATAGAAATTGTTAAAAATGACTCATTGTCAAATCGAATATAATTTGAATTTGAACTACGAATTCAAGTTACCTTCATTCATCGCTGGATGTGAAAACCTCGTCGTTCTCACGTCTGAATATATAAATTAACTTTTATATCGATAAATTAATGATTTATTTCTGGGAATAAGATACTATATGACAGCTCGAGAGACATATTTGTTAACAGAGAAAATTCAACCAAGTCTATATGCCTTTATTTATTATTAACGTCAGAACTAAATTCATTTTCTATTTTTCATTTACTGTTTTTTTTTAATTGTAAATCAATTCGCCTTCAATGAAAAATTCTGTGTCTGATTGTTCACACAGACGTTTTTATTTTATATTCAGTGTCTTTTTTATTAAAAATTAAATATGTTAAGATAAAATTTTACTCGACAATACAAACCGCATTCGCTTGGCATATTCTACATTTATTATCAATTTTGCAATCATATTTTAGATTCTGCAGATTGTAATCGAGCATCGACGCGAAAATAGAATATACATATACATATACATATACATAAGCGAGAGTCGTGGAATTTGCAAACTTCTAATTTTATTCTTTTTCAATCGAACGTCGTCTGTATATCGTTAAAAAAAGTGTCGCTTTCTCGCTGAGGACCGACTATCGCTAATGAAAGGCAAATTACGTAACTGATCTTGTACGTATGGCTGCCGAAAAAAGAGATAAAGCACCGCTCGTTAGTTAGCTGTTTAAGGCCCAGTTCCACATCGGTTAACTTTTAGCCTTAGATTAACTTACTCTTTGTCTCTTTCTAACGTCCCCCTTGGAAAGAGACGAAGTGTGAGTTAATCTTAAAAGCTAACCGACATTTGTGAAACTGGGTCTAATTAATTACGGAACCATGTACATGCAAAGTAAATATCTGTAATAAAGATACGTATCGCTCGGAGTACAATTTCGGACTCGGGCTCCGCGCCAGAACCTTACAATTAGAGGAGCTTGTTGGGGGTTTAACGCCGGAACACAATACAAAAGTACAGGCAATAGGAACAGGGAATAGGAACAGAATGCATTGAGAGAAATACGGCTTCCGATACACGGAGAGAATTTTCTCTTATTTACCCTGAAATCATGGTAGTTATGGGACAACATGTACCACCAAGAATTTTATACGAGCTATTCTGATTAATATCTACCATAATAAAAAATATTAATATCTATTACATTAAAATATAAAATATGTTTGATTAATTTTACTAAAATATATCTAGGAAATTTCAATAATTTTTCAAAATTTATCAATCTGCTTGGTAATTTTTATCACGTTGTTTGTAAAATGTCTTTTGTATATTTTAAAAATTCCTTGGTTGCCAAGTTGTCCCAAGTTTGTAGTGAATTTAAGGGTAAAATATAACAAAAAATTCTCTCCGTGTAGGTTGAAGATCTGTTGCCTGTGTTATTCCCTGTTCCTATTGCCTGTTGCCTGGCATTGTGCAAGGACCTTTATTCGTCAGAGACGAACTCCCGATAATCCTAAATAGACGCTTGCCACGGGACCTTCTGGGCTTCTTGGGACGTTCATCAATCTTCGCAGGTCAATCTTAGTGTCAGAGTATGCCCCGGCTACTCATTAGTCACTCCGACACGAGGAAAAAAAAGAAAGGGAGAGGGATGATAGAGAGGCGCGCCGGAGCACGCACTATTCGTTGCGCTTCGTCGAAGAAAGTAAATTTCATTTACTTCAGGGTCACCCGGTCGCGGGAGAGAAACGTATCGCGGAAAAAGTGAGCAACGCGATGAAGCGACACCGACCGCGGCGGCGGCGGCGGCGGCGGCGTTGTATTAATGCGCCAGGAGAGAAGTGAACGTTCCTGGAACGTGAAGGAGTAAAGAAAGTAGCGATTCCTCAGCGTATATAGTAAAGTACGGGAAATTTCGCCTCTAAATACATTATGACTGATGAAAAGGGAAGTACGAAAGAAGAGAGAGAGAGAGAGAGAGAGAGAGAGAGAGAGAGAGAGAGAGAAGAAAAAAGTAGAATATGCAGAACGTCCGAGGAATATACGCACGCACTTTCTCTCTCGATTACAGATATCGAGGATTGAGTAAAAGGAATGTCCCTTTTTGCGATCTCGAGAAGCCGATAGTCCTCGAGCAATTGAAACTGAAAGAGGAATTCGTGTCAACTAACTCGCTTTTTACTTGTGATGCGATCGTTTATTACGTTTATTTTATTTTTATCCGATATAAGTTTTATCGCATTTTAACGTAATTTAATTCAATCAATGAATATTATATTTCGTAATATAAATGACAATGTAAATATATATGTATAGCTATATTTTTATTTGCTGAATCACAACTTACATATTATGATAATTATGATAAAATGCGATGGTAATTATTTTTTGTTTTAAAATTAATTTTATCCTTATATTTATATAAAATAATGAAGATAAGATGAAAGATAAGTGATGATATATTTATGTAATAGAGGTAAGTAAAATACGGTGAAAATGTAAATAATAGCGATATAAATTAGTGCTAAAAATTCTATACATTTTTTTATATACAAAATATAAAGAAATATTTAAAATCTTTTACGAGAAACACTTATAAGTTATTGCTTATTGAGATGTTTCATTTTCTTTTTTAATATATTCCACGCGGTTGCGAAGTTTGTGCAACAAGTCGATTTTTAAAAGAATATTGTACAACTGATAATTTCGCGGCTCTCATATCATATTTATCTAGTTTCAAGTTTAAAGTGAAAGAAATTTCGGAGGTAATCAATATACATGGTTCCCTGCATAATTAGCGATGCATGTTTCATGCAGCGACTGCCAATCGAACCTGCATTACCTGTTTAAGAGGCGTGTATCAATTAACATGTGTAACTAATCCTTTCCACGGTCAACCAATTTACCCTCAAGCATTTCTCATTCCTATCTATCGGCAACATTACCATTTCGTAGGCAAATAATAACGTTGCTGACATATAAATATGTCTAAAATGAAAAATATAAGTTCTCTACAGAGAATACGTGGCAATATTAGAGAATTTGAAAAATTATAAATATTTTGCGATATTTCCATCTTGATGTCGCATAAGCTTTTTATAGACCTGATTTTACAGTATCACTATAATTTTAACTATTATCTTCTACTATTCTATTTATAATTGCGCGCAATAAGTTTATCGAACGTAATATATATATATATATATATATATATATATATATATATATATATAATTTTTTAAGATATTGACTCGTGTGCATAGATGCAATATATACAATATATAAATTGCATCTATGCACACGAGTCAATACTTAAAAAAATTTGATTTGCATCACTATGGCTTTTACCCCTCCATATATTATATACATGTTAAAACTAGGATAAACGATAACAAATTGATGTTAAAGAAATTTGTCACTTTTGAAAGGCCTAATAAATTTCATTCCCAAGAAAAAGAGTCGTGGTGAGAAAGTTGCATATTGTTATGCAAATGTAATTAATTTATTTGTTTTATATCGAAGAATCAATTTAATTTATATTTTAATTAATTCACGTAAACGTGACAATTTTTCAGGTGACAATATACTCTTTCGTAAGAAGAGCACAGATCGTAGCCAGCGAGAAAAGTAGATTCCGCGATAGTTGTTAAAACTGAGAAGAGGATAATGATCAGTCAGGTGTAGAAATACTCGCGCGCGAGTACTTCTCGACACTTGGAAAGTCACCGACCTTGACAGACATTTCGAGTCACGCCGGTGAATTAGTGCTCTTTCTCCGTAGTCGACAGCCTGTATCATTACTGTATGCATAAAAAGATCTCGGCTATCCGGACAGGTGCGTTGGTACACAGGACGCCCTAGAACTTGTATGTACAGTGCCCGCGATTAAAGGGTCACCCTGCGGAGCATGCGTTCCTTCCATCCGATTCACCTCGAGGACTTACTGATTCGATGTTTCGAATGTGGGATTTGTGGGAATGACACATTTATGCGGAACCAAGTCCGCTTGACTTTTTTCTCAACGATTTTTTTTTTCCTCGGCAGTCAACGATCGACTAGAAAGCGAACCGGGCTGCTTAAGATGTTCAAGAATACGATTTCGCAACTCGCTGTAACAGTATTATCGGTCGATCCCTTCGTGTGTCATCCAACTCTAAAGATTTCGTTTAACTGGCCAGTTTAGTAGAACGCATTAGGACGGATTTTTTGCAAACTCGAATTATCTTAACGATGTCATAATATATTCATGAGATTCAGATTTATTTTTTTTATTCTTGCGTAATCCCGTAAATTTCTTTCGGGCAGTCGACATGCAGATGCTATGAAGATAAGAGTGACAAACAAAATGAACAAAACACATGTAAATCGACATAGAGGTTGTGCAAACGGTACACAATAGGCAGTGGGAGTAAAAGAGAAAGAGATAATGAGAATAGATGTACAATATAAATTTGTATACATTAGAAATATATAATTTCTACGATATGTAAATTTATACCGCACATCTTATTCGTATAGCTTGGAAATCTACTAGTTTATACATGTATGCACATAATTTTACATATATATAATCTCTTTATAAAATTAAGTGAAAAACATTATTACTGTACTTATTACTGAGCTATTCCGAGTACCCCATTTAATGGCATCAATAAAAAGTATCGTAACTACATTGTTCAGCACTTTCGATTTTAATGATTTCCTAACATTATTTTAATGTATTTTAATGTAATTAACTTATATAATTGTTATATAATTGCCGAATTCTTCAACAATTCTATCTAGTATCCGATTTTATACAATCCGAAGTTATTTTTCATCGTTCCATAGAACGACATAATGATATAATTATGAGCGTTTTTCTATTTCTCTACGTGCTTGTATGAAATAAATACGAAATAATATGGAAATAAAGTTAAAAATATTTTTGAGAAGTATTTTATAACTTTATTTCACACAAGCACACACGTAGAGAGATAGAAAATTGTATTTCGTTTTATAGAACGCGCGTAAAATCGACGTGCTACGACATAAAAAATAACATCGGATTGTATAAGATCGGATAACAGGTAGAATTGTTGAAGAATTCGGCAATTACATAACAATTATATAAGTCAATTGGCTAAAAGCTATTATACATTTGTTGACACTCGAAAAAGTGACGCAACGGTCACTTTCCCCAAACCTGGGCGTCGTCTGCGCCGTATGCAAATTACATGTCGGCATAGACACGCGCGATCACGCATATATTATTTCACTCTCGAAAGAAACTAGCCCATTCTCACGATCTCTCATCAAAAGAAATGGAAAATAAACCAAGAGAATTTAAGAAATAAATGTGTTTGAATGAGTTCTGTGTAAAAAAAAGACAGTCACAAGGATATATTGAGTGCGAGAAATTGTGCCGATCATAAATAAAAGACGATCCCCTTTAATATTTTCGCTAAGAAAAAAATCGACTCCAGGGCAGCGATCACGTAACTTTTCTCTTAGAGCGAAAACGTGAAAAGTGAAAAATTTCATGTGACTCTATACACTTCTTTCTATATTCAACACCAATAGAATGAGATAGTTACATGAAACTTTTCACTTTTCATGTTTCCGCCCTACGATAAAAGTTACGTGATCGCTACTCAGGATTGACCAAAGAAGCGCGCGATGAATCTTTAAATCGCCCGTCTTTTCTCCATTTCCCTCGATAAGTTATTGAGACTTGAAACACGCGATCGATATGTTGCAGATTTCGGAAGGAAGACTTTCTTTTCACGAGAGCCATCAAAGATGCTGGCTCACGTATTCGAAAAACACGGCCGGTTCTGCTGCCGGTCATCCCTTGGAGGTGATCGTGACGATCTTTACTTTGACGGCGTGTATGCTTAACATGGAGACCAGAAGTGGACAGGAAGGGGCACGCGGGGAGGACTTGCCCGGTGCCACGTACTGTCGTCACAACAAATGCAATACTATGGTGAGCAGAGATCGTCGTGTGAAACGCTCCACGCTTCGATCATTTTTCTTAAGGACGTCAACTTCTGTCACGTAAAGTCCTGATTTTTACGATGTTTTATTGTTTTGTATAGGTACATGAATATGTTGCGTTAGATCGAATTATTAAAAGATATTTATTTACGAGGGTCGCATTACGAAAGTATAATGCCTCCTAATTTTTTTCTTTCGAATCTAGCGCCATAGAAAGTTTTTACATTTCACTGAGTTGTTACTTGTATAGTCTCTAGTGGCATTATGTTGAAAGGCGTTGTGATCAGTTATATACGTGTGTCACACGAGCAGTTCAAACGTATTTCAAATATGTATAGTAGTCAAAGGGCAGCGATTATATTGAAATATTCAATTTCTTATTGTAGAAGAAGTGAGTTGCATTGAAATCCATTTGTGTGTTGTTAGAAATTTTTATGACATAATGACAAGAAAAATTACTACCGACCCTTGTATATTATTTCTATATCTTATGACATAATTTTGACTGTTAGATCAAACAAAATTTTTATGTGCGCTACTGTTTCTTTTAATTCATACTTTTTTGTCTACTCTGATAGAAAAAATTCCTAACGTATGCATATTGTTCGATAGGATTTAAAAGCGGCTGACATTATAGTGATGACGATAATACGTTGCCTGGCGGTGCTATTTACTTATCATCAGTTCCGCAATTTGCAAAAAATGGGATCCAAATACATTTTAGGTAAGAAAATTAATAACGCTTAAAATAACTTTCATTGTTTATGTATTACCTACATAATTCATTATAGAATAATGATTTATATTGAAACTGCATATAAAATGTATTAAGTTTTTAGACGATTACGTATTTGCATAATAAATTTCTCATTATTAATTCTAATTATCCAGTAACGGCTGACATTAAAGTTTTATCGCAAAAAATTGTTGTTCATACATTCATACAGTTTATTATTACGTTGCTTGACAAACGTATGTATGAGAATTAAATTAAAATTTTTAATTTGTACAAGCTGTTCGTAGATTACAGTGTTCAACAAAAAATTCCTTTTTTTTTCGAGCACAAGAACGAGAATAATCGTTTTCCGTAGTCTTCTGAACGCTGAATACGATTCCGTTTATCAAATTGCTCTATCCACAATTTTTTGAATTTGCAGTTGCAAAAAGGGACTATTTTTTAGTGTAAAAAATGGGTCTAAAATACGTCTGAAACAATTTTTTAATTTAGACATCTTGAAAAACCCTTAACATAATTAAAAAATATTTTGGCGTTTTCTCTATTTGATTGAATATCATATCGATCCCATTTCACTTATTATTATTGTCAAAAATATTTTATAAGTTAATGGTTTATATAAGTCGCAACTTTGAAGCAATAGTTAATCTATGTTAATCATCAATATCTTTTTAACCATAATCGACACAACAAATTTCTTTTAAGAGCTGAAAAGTCTGGACAACATACTTAATTTTGATTGCAATAAACTTTATCCAACACGTCACAAATCGTAGTTATAATGTACCAGAATACACTAAAATAATCTTTTTTGCAAATTCAACTGCAAATTTCTAAAAATTATGACATGGTAGAACAATTTGGCAAACGCTATCGCACTCAGTTCACGTTGAAAACTACAGGAAACTATTATTGTCATTTTTGCGCATTTTTCTTTTGTTGAACAGTGTTGTTTAACAACTTTAGACCTTGACTTTAACTTTGAAATATAATACTAGACTAGAGCCGTTGAATTATCATAAATACGCGATTTCTACCAAAACCGTTCGCGAAAATACGAAATTAATCTGAAATGAGCACGCGGCGAGAGAGTCAGACGGCACGAACCGGACAACAGTGTTCCTTTCGATTTTACGCTTCTCCGGAAGTAGGATTTTTCTCTTTTTTTCATGATTACTACAGATCGATACACACCGGTGCGCCGACGACGGAACCATTCGGAACAAAATGCGTAATAATGATGCGTGTCAGGACCATTGATAAAACCGGATCTTCCCGAGCGGCGCGTGAAAGCCCACGACAGCGAACAGTAAAAGTCTCATGGAAAGTGATAGCGTTTCGTCCGGAGCGTTATGCTCGAATGCTCGATTACTGAATTCGGTTACTGAGAATTCCTTTTACGCCATTTAACGCTCCGCGTAACGTTATGCGTGCAGATAATTTAATTCGCAACGAGAACACGCGCCGCGTAAACGCAGAACTGCGTTCCGCCGATGACATTGACACAGTATAATGATCGACGAGAGATCGTTAAAGAGATAAAATACTGAGTAATATTCCCACGGATACCCTGCACATAAAAATCCTTCCGTTCACTCGTGAACGAACGAAACACGACGAGAGCGACCTGTCTTTTCCTTACACGTCCTTCGCATCGAAATCATGTCGGTTTCATCGCAATTTAACGCACTTAATTTCGATTATCACATATACTCAACAGATTTGTCGTATGCGTTTCAGGTATCGCCGGCCTGTTTACCGTGTTTTCCAGCGTGGTATTCACATCCAGCGTGGTGAATTTCGGCCGCAGCGATGTCGCAGACTTGAAGTAAGCATGCGGTTACCGTCGCTTTATATACGAGGAGACTATAATGACTCCTCTATCCGCGCGATATTACAATGAAACGTTATTATTCTTCTAGGGACGCTTTATTTTTCTTTTTGCTTCTTATCGACCTATCAAAGGCCGCGACATTAGCGCAGTACGCTCTAAGTTCGCGGAATCAAGAAGAAGTCAAAGCAAACATCGCGCGCGGCATGTCTCTGCTGGGACCGGCCATCACTCTAGATACCCTCGTGGAGACCCTCCTGATCGGCATAGGATCCTTATCGGGCATCAGGAGGCTGGAGATCCTCTGCACCTTTGCGTGCCTCGGGGTGATCGTCAACTACATCGTCTTCATGACGTTCTATCCGGCCTGCTTGTCGCTCATACTCGAGGTATAGCACAATTTGACGTTCTCATTGAAACGACTCCTTTCCCCGTACTTTTACAACTTTCCTCCAAATCGAGTATTCCGTTTTAAACGCAGAAAGCGTAACGTAGCAAAGTTGAAAAGCACAGATTTAAAAGATTAGGTCCATTATTGTTATAGAGAAATCCGATGCTATCAAGTATATTGAACGTACATCATTATACAAATACCATATAAGTTCTTTTTTCACTTGAGAATAATGTAAGCGTCGAATTTGGCAAGATTTTAGAAATGTTTCAAGGCCCCGAGATTCCAAATTTAGAAAATCGCCAAAAAGACGACGAATTTAATTGTCCAATATCGTATGCGATAAAAATTATATACACATTAAATTTGTATTTGTGTAAAGGACACTATTGTATTACAGCTTTCCCGCGGGAGTAATAATATGGGCCAACTGAGCGCAGACAAGATATTTATAATGCAGCCATTAAACGAGGAGGATCAAAAACCGAATCCTGTGGTGGAGCGAGTCAAAATGATCATGATCGCCGGCCTATTTGTAGTCCATGCCAACAGGTATACATTTTTATTCGCACAAATATAGAAAACGGGCTAACCAGACGCGGTAAATAATGCGCGAAAGTTTTACTTATATTTTTATTTTACATACTTACCAACCTTTAACTGCGTGCCGACTAGATTTGTCAGACTTGAAACGATTTAATTTTTGATATTTTTCGCAATGATTTCTTTACAGTTATTCAGATGCATATAGCATCAAAAATTAAATCGAATCGATTTAATTAGGTGAAGGGGGGGGATTTTACTACTCCAACCGGAGCTGTGTTTAATTCAAGTCTGACAAATCTAGTCGGCACGCAGTTAGCCCGTTTTCTATATTCGTGCGGATTTCCATTGGAACCTATACTTCGAATTTTACATTTTTATTGTTTCTCGTGGTGATATAACAAAAAAAATGGATCTTTTCCTTCTTCTTTTCTTTGATGCAAACTTTATATAGAATATATAAAGCGGCTGTGTACGACAATGTATATCGTACATACGCGGCGGAGCAGGAAACCGTGGCCGAAGAGCTATTGTATCTGACTCCCATTACTTTTTTATGTTTGCGCCTTTGTCAAACAGTTTGTGACGCCTAATTTTGACGTCAAGTCAGGTTCATCTGTAAACATTAGCATTTGGATATAGTCTTCTATTCAATGAAGTATCCATATTCAATGAAGCTTTCCACAGGAAGCAAGATCTTATCGAGCAAGAAGTTTGGACGTTTTCAAAGAGTTGTCGGTATCGCAGTATGAACGAAATAATATCGCAATGGGCGAAAAAGTCATTCATAATTTCATCATTCTCGTCTCGGATATTCTCGAGTGGATATTTACAAAGATAAGAGGCGAAATCGAATGGACTCTATTTCATAGAATTCTAAATATATTTTTAAGAAAAAATTGTAACGGTTTTTTTTTTTTAATCGAACTGCCAATATAAAAAAGCAAATGTCATATATTAGTCATATATTAGTTTGGATGTAACCTTGGATTTTCACGGTTTTACTTTCGACAAAACACAAATAATCTGAAAAGTCATATTTTAACAATATTTTACAGTATTTTTTATTGATACTGTTGAAATAACAAATGTATTAATTGAACATGACGTATGTCGTTATACAATTTCATCTTTATGCAATCGTAGTTATACAATACGTAAATATTTTTCAATATTTAAAGTATCGAGAGAGCTACGCGAGATCCTCGTGAATGGCAAAGCGTATTTTAATATTGCATGAGAACGTTAATAATAACGCGTGTACAAAAGATTGACTGTCGCCCATACAAAGTAAAATGAGAGTCCAAAAATAAGTGACATTATAAGGTGATGGTGGTGGTGGTACAGAATACTTCGAATATTCTCTCTCCGTTGTGCTACCGGTTATCATTCTGAATTACGTTTTAGTTTGTGAAAAAGTGTTGTTGCGTTCGCTTCGTGTTTCGTTCAAAACGACTCTCTCATTTGTTCTCCATTAACATAACAATCATTATATCGCGGTGTATATATATGAGGCAGTTTTTACGAAAACATTCTAATAATTTTTTTATCTTAAATATTTTCACACAATTACGATTTGCGGTCTCAATTGTCATCTCGTTAGGATTGTGCATTTACATCTATAATTTCCATGTTGCATTGGAAGAGTTTTATTTTATAGTACTAAAATATCTATTCTGCTTTATAATTATCTAGATTGTTTTAATTTATTTATAATTTAGATTTATATATATGTTAATTGCCTGTTCCATATTGCAGCCGCTGGCCCTTTAAGAGCGAAGAAGCCGAGTACACGACCAGAAGGGCAGCGACATCCACGAGCTCGGACGCGGTAAACGGTTCCGATCACGTCGAGAGTTCCGAGTTGAAGGAACACCTGATGACTTGGCTATCAGCCAGCGCGGACAACATTGTGATATTGATATTGCTGTTAGCGCTGGCGATAAAGTTTATCTTCTTCGAGGATAGAAGCGATGTGGTCGCCAGACGGCTGAGATTCAAAGAAGAGGAGGAAGAGGAGGACGAGGCGGAGGAGACGACAATGGAAGAGAAAGTGAAGCTACTCGATGGTTCAACTAATCTGGCCGATATGGATACCACGATGAATATATGGTTACGAGAACATTTTGGCGTAACATTACCGACGACCCAAGAGCCGGTCTTTCCTCTGTCCGGCGTGGGTGGTGGCTGGGGTGATGAGAACGATGTAGAGTGCGTTGACAAGGAGGTACAGACCGACGGGATATACCATGGTGCGAGCAATTCCGAAATTGACTCACCGAAAAAGTCCGAAGCTCTCCGGAGCGTGGAAGACTGTCTCGAGATATATAAGTCAGAGGTAAGAAAATAATATATAATGATAATAATGATAATAATAGATAATAAGATAATAATACATAATGTATTAGTATATATACAATATAATTATATATATTATTGTATATGTATATAAGCTTGGAGCCAGTGTCTTGACGAACGAGGAGGTGATACAACTGGTGAAACACAAGGACATACCTGCGTACCAGTTGGAAAAAGCGGTGAACGACATGGAGCGCGGTGTCGACATCAGGCGTCTCGTCGTGGGTGATGCCGGCAAGTTTACCGAGGAGATGACCGATTTGCCGTATAGACATTACGATTACAGCAAGGTACTCGGCGCCTGCTGTGAGAACGTGATCGGCTACGTGCCGGTACCGGTCGGTATCGTTGGGCCGTTGCTGATCGACGGCCAGCGGTACCACGTGCCGATGGCGACGACGGAGGGCTGCTTGGTGGCGTCTACAAATCGCGGCAGCCGCGCGCTCTTGAACCGCGGCGTGATCACTCGCGTAATTACGGATGGGATGACTCGAGCGCCTATAGTGCAATTCCCGGACATTGTGCGCATGGACGAAGCGATATCGTGGATAAAACAGCCGCAAAACTTTCAGAAACTAAAGGACAGCTTTGACGAAACCAGCAGATTTGCTCGGTTAACGAAGATCGACCCGAAAGCAGTCGGCCGGGACCTGCATCTACGCTTTGTCGCCACGACCGGTGACGCTATGGGGATGAATATGTTGTCCAAGGGGACGGAGAGGTCTCTGCAGACGTTACAGACCTACTTTCCGGACATGGAGATACTCTCCCTCAGTGGGAATTTCTGCACCGATAAAAAGCCCGCAGCTATCAACTGGATTGAGGGAAGGGGTAAAACCGTGGTGAGCGAGGCAATCGTACCTGAGGACGTCGTGAAGGAAGTGCTGAAGACCTCGGTGCGCAAACTCGTCAGGCTCAATATCAAGAAGAACTTTACGGGTTCAGCCTTGGCAGGCAGCATGGGCGGCTTCAACGCGCACGCCGCAAATATCGTGACCGCAATTTTCATCGCGACTGGACAAGATCCAGCGCAGAACGTTAGCAGCAGTAACTGTATAACGGAGATGGAACCGTGGGGCGTGGACGGCAACGATCTGCACATCACCTGCACGATGCCCAGCCTAGAAGTCGGCACAGTGGGCGGTGGTACCGGTTTGCCGGCGCAAGGTGCGTGCTTGGCGATGCTGGGGATCAAGGGTGCGCATCCCACGGAACCCGGCCAGAACGCCAAAAAACTCTCCCGAATCGTTTGCGCCACCGTGCTCGCTGCAGAGCTATCTTTGATGGCCGCGTTGGCCTCCGGGACCTTGGTCGACAGTCATTTGAAGTATAACAGGTACGTGACTTGAGCGTTTCATTGAATTTATACTTATATGTTTGGAGAAACTAAATGAGAAATTGGATGCAGTATCATTATTAAAATTTTTGGAACAATTTTCTCTTAACATGTAGACACTAATTATTAAAATAACTGGTTTTTTTTTTTTTTTTTTTTTTTTTTTTTTTTTTTTTTATTCAGATAAAAGAAGGACCATGGGGAGAGCCCATATGGTCTACATACATGAAGCGGAACTAGTTTTGTATCGCAGCTACATAAATTAAGGCCATTTACATGAACGCCTCAATAGAGACGTCCCAATCACAATTCACATTTAACTAAAAATGGAGCATATAATAAAATAAATATTTCGCAACTGAAGAAGTTTATTTCCAAATCATCTTAAATTTATATAGCGTTACAAAACTTTGTAAATCACGCGATGCGAATTTAAAAGTTTGACGATAAAACTCAAACCATGAATACAACTATTAATTACTGTTAATTTTTTAACTAAATATTTTCTAGCAAGTAACTGATTTGCACGTTTCTCTTTCTGTTTGCAGATCGTCTGCCCAAATTAGTAACCCGGTGCCTACTACTCACAGCAGTAGTAGTAGCGGCAGCAATAGGCTAACTGTGCCAAACGTTTAGCCGTTCTAAAATTTTTGTGTAGACTTCGCAAAAATCTTTAGTTCGTGGCAAACATGTATTTTCATAATTTCTGTATGAAGCGGCCTGTTATTTACGTATCGTTTCGCACCTGCCTCATTAGTGTTCCAAAGAAACAGTTAGTCAAGTATGTTTCTGCAATATGCGATGAGATGTAGGTCGGACTATAATGTGTATATTATGTCTATGTATATATGTATATGGAAAAAGATGTGACGGAAATGATCAACTGTCTCTCCTTATAGTGCTTTAATGTAAATAATGAACTTTTTGATTGTTTCGAAATGTCCATTGTATTAATCAGAATTTAATTCGTTTTTTAATTCCACGAATCGAACGCTGGAGTCGAAAAACGAGCACGTGCGAATAACAGCGAAATAAAAATGAGACTTTTATCTGTATTATTTATATGTTGCAATGCATATAATTGTAATATATAAATTGCATTGTAATTCATGTTATAATGCATAAATAGTAATTATATAATCGCCAGATCTCTCTGATAAGCTTCGAAAAATTGCAATAGCGATAATACGATTTTAACTGACCAATGTCTTAATAAGGGTTAAACACCAACGGACAATAATTAGATTATGCAGATATTTTCAACGCAATCGCGTCTTATGTCATCTGTTTAGATTTTCGTCTCGGTTCCAACAAGCGTACAATTATACATTTATTTATTGTAATAATAAACATCGGATTAAATATAAACAGATTCTTAAGTTTTCGCAAAAGAACAAAAATTTATTTTAATCTAATTGTCTACGTGATATCTACAAATATTGTTTAAGCATATCTTCTGAATATTAAAACTTTGTTCTTTTTAAATAAGGAAAAAATATGAAAAAATTATATTACTCCAATGTACAAAAAATAGCGAAATAAATATAATAATTTACATATTTCATAATTGTATATAATTATAATAGATGATTTTTTTATAACGTAAATGAAATAAGCTTAATTTTTTAACAACATATTCACATAGCGGGAAAAACTTATAAAATTAATAACAAAATATATAATTTATCATATCTTTTATTTCAATTATTTCGTGAAATAATATAAAAAAAAGATGTATAAATCGAAACTGCATTGATCAACAAAATATTCCGTGCATCTAAATTTTCGAGAGAAAAAACAAATTTCTTTTTCGAGACTCATCTACAAGATCATATTCAAGGAAAAATCATATTCTCTCTCTTGTATAAAGTGATATCAAATTGACTCATGCTATCGCGAATGATAATATTCGGGCATTCACATTTTTTCGTACGTTTCCTCATAACCGCACGCCGTGCAAGTGTGCATATATGTATCATCCTCTTCATTGTACGTGTCTTCTCCAAACTCGTGAACGTGCGACGCTTTTGTTGTCTTATCGTACAACGAACTTCTCACTTGCATTCGCAGCTGTTTCATCTTCACTCATCCGCAAAACGTAAAACTCGTTTTAGCAACAATATACGACATCATATTAAAATCACACACTTATACAAGTTAAGGTACCTTCTTATTGAATTTCTTGATCTTAGCTCCCGTCCGCTTTACATCGCGCGCCTCCTTCTCCTTCAACAGATTTTCTTCCGAACCCCAAACTTCCAAAGCCCTCTGTTCTATCTGCAGATGCAGGTACAACTTCATCTCGCCCCAATTCGCGTTGTGAGGATTCTTTCGCACGATATACCTTAGCACAGGTTCCCGCCGATCGAGATCGCAATCTTTCAACAGGTATTCTTGTTTAGCTTCAGTTTTGGTGATTAAGGAGTGCTTTCCCTCTTTATCCCTAAAACGATATATAACGGTATAATATTCGCGACTTCTCATTATATATATCAAGAGACATGTGAGGGAGAGGAAACCAGATACCATATAAATGAAGCCGTTTACTTCAAACGCCGCTGTCATACCTGCACTTATCACAGACAGTTAGATCGAACGTTTGCAAAAGATATGAATCTCCAAATTTCTCCTGGCACTCCTCACACTCGTTAAATTTACCAATAACTGGCTCTGGTTCAGTTCTAATTTTAAGCTAAATAAATATAAATGTGTATTATTGTATAACGTAACAATGTCATGTATATAATTATGTATATACGTGTCCGCTACCATTTGCTGTTCTAATTCATCGTTTTCTTCTATCAGAAAGCCTCCACCGCTGTCGATAACACGCTGCCCTTGTACTTTTATCATTCTTCCTGTTACAGAGTCATCATTTTCTCTACAACCATATTATTAATAAGAACACGTAAGAATCTAATCAAATTCTTAAAGAAAAAATAAGGTTTATTTCAAATCCAAGACTCTGAGATCAAAGAATTGAGCTTTAAAAGATGTTTGCATTAAAGGCAAATACATTAACAAATCTCTCATGTATACGCTTGATACACACCTCGCATATGGATGAGCTACAACCTTAGATTTTCTTAACAAGAGTGCTCTCTGGCGATTTCTTTCGGCTCTCTCTTTGAGCTGCCTCTCCGTCTCCGTGTTGTCTCCATTCTTGTTAGAATTACTTTCCATATTTGCGGTTGCTGTACTAGCCATTTCTTAACAAATAAAACATCAAATCCCCGTGTGTGTTTTGTGCCAATAATACGTATTTATACGCTTTTAAAGGATTATGTCCTGAAAATGAGCAATACATAATCGTTTGTTTACTCCTTGAGATTATAAACATTCAGAGGATACCGTGTATAGAAATTTATCTGAGTATCTAGGCTGTAAACAAATTTATCAGAGGGGTCAACGTAATACCTGGATAGATCAGATACAAAAAATCAAAATTTTTTATAATTTTAACAGACCGTCGAAAAGTGACATATCGCTGATGTTTGTTTGAAACGTTACGCAATTAGGATTGCATTAGGATGCGAAATCAAGATGCAAAAGTAAAGGCATTCCGTAATAGCGAGGTTACTCACCGACATTTCGAATCATCCATCTAAAACTTTATGTCACGCAGCGAAAACGACATTGAACTAAAAGGTCCGACTGACGAGTTATGATATTAAATATAATATAAACAGAAATAATTAAGGCCTAAGTTATTCACACAGGGAAAGCTTTCGGCTCATTAGATATGTGCCGGTCTGTTCGTTCCAGCACTTCCAGCTGATTTCTTGCACCTTCTGCACTTCAAAATACACGTGGACATAATATTATAAAGGCGTATGTCCGTAAAATAAAAAAAATAGCCGGAAAATAAAAGCTGCGTTGTATTAAAAAGTTTCTCATGAAAATATGTAACATATTAATTTATAACATGTCCAAAATATAAATGTAATGTGCGTGTTAATTTTTAATATAGGTAAAATATTTCTTTTAAAAATCTTAAAATTTACCCAGAATGTTTAGTGTATAGTGTCATTGCAAATAGAATATTTGGACAAAATAAAATAAGTAATAGGATTTGATCTCGGATATTTAAAGCTATCAACAATTCTCCACCCAGCAAACCAATTGATACAATTACATTTAATTTCCGAGACCTTCAAATATTCTATGGCTTTTTTATTGCTAATCTCTTATTTCTTTTATAGTTAATAATTTAATACAGGTTTGTATAAGAACACGCAATAAAATTGAAAACAAAACACGTTTAAAGTGGCAGATAGAAGTTTTATTAAAATTTAGTAAAATTGACGATTTTTTAAATCTCCCGTTTTCGAGCGTTGAAACTATATATTACAATGTCAATCGAAGCTTCCTTATTCCATTCTATTATAACTTAGAATATTATTATAACTTAGTACTAATTTACACCCACACTTTGAAGTCCGCATATATAGATCATGAACCGAATAAATTCGCAGACTCGTCGTTAACTATATTAATTGTGATGTCAAGTGATAATTGTTGCATTCGTTGGGTACTTCCAATATTCGCGAACACGATTATTTACAAAACGCATGCTGTATCGTAGACTAGATAGATTGCTGTAATAAATGGATTGTTAAACGTATTACTGGGAGGCGACAGTTCGTCGTACGTGTTAGTAATGCTTGTGAATAACTTAATTATTAAAAATAACTACATTATTTAAAAAAAAGAATGTTACGTCAGTAAAACTAGTGACAAGTCGATGTGATGTATCGTATCTTCCGGATTGTTGAAAAGATATACAACAAAGCATTATTGATCTGCTATACCTCAAGTTAACGAATAACTTTTGATAATTAAAACGTACCTAAAAATAGATCGCAAAATACTCTTAATTGTGATTTAAAACGCACTGAAGTGGAGGAAAAACTTAATTTTGGTTCTGTTCTTTTTTTGGCCTGTTGCCGGCTACTTTTTCTTTGCCCAAAAAGTGAAGTAAATATACATAATTACGCGAGAAAGTAAACAGGAGAAAGTAAAAAGAGGAGAAAGTGAAGTGAAGTGAAGAGAAGAGAAAGGAAGAGGAGAGAAAGGAGGAGGAGAGAAAGGAGGAGAGAGTAAAATTGAAAGAAAATACCTTGCAGTCAGAAAAAAACAGACCTTTTGTATACGACGCACGTGTAAATAACTGCACTTGCGTCATCGAGGATAAGACAACTGGTACGCTTAATCCCCGACGGAAAAGTGAAATCTTCACGAATTTCTCCCTACTTCGCATGTTACGCATAGTTTTGCATATCAAAATGTATCAATATTCTCGAAAACGACCTCGAAAATACGAAAAAAAAAAAAAAAAAACTCGTAATAAATCGTCGATACTCGTCGCGGTGATAAAATATCAAGTTTGCGCTCTGAACACGTTGTGCTAGCAATGAATTGCACATGTAACACGCGTGAATCGATTCCGCCGTTCAGAATTCCGTTCCGGAAGTACGTTGAGACAATGTTCCTTCAACTCTTTTTGCCGTAAAACTTCCGATTCAGCAGGTACAGGAGCAGGTTCACATTGATCTTCGCTCTACCGAACATGTCCATGCAGGATCTGCCCTCGTACTGCAGCTCGAGCAGCTCCTGTATGCTGATGTCGAGCTTCTCCAGCTCGACGCCCATGAATTTGCAGCGAACAGAAAATACGCCGCTGTGCTCGGTCGGGCTTATCTCGAAGATTACGTTCTTCATCTCCGTCGGGCTCAACGCCTGATCGACCTCCATCAGCACGCCCTTCTCCTGCAGCTTCCACGCGGAATACTTCACCGTCATCTTGGATCTCAGTTTGCACTGCGTGTACATGTCCTTCTGCGTCGCCTGATACGCGCGAAGCGAGCTCTTTCCACTGTGCAGATTCTGGAGGCAGCCCTTTATGTACTCGTTGTAGAATTCGACCTGCTCCTCGTAGTACCGCGTCTTCTCGTCCAATCGCACCTTGGTCGCCCGCAGCGCCTGCAACTCCTTGTCCCTCGCGACGCGATACTTGCTCTTGTTGCAAATATCCCTTGCTATCGCCGTCACGATCGTTTGATAACCGTCCGCGCGACTGACCCATCCCTCGAGCTCGAGCCTGTTAAGGTACGCGCGCAATTGCATCTTGCAGTCGTTTATGGACGAACTCTCGCGTACCGTTGGCGACACGGACGAATAATCGAACAGTTTCACGCTCATCGGAGAAGATGTGGCCTCCAAGGACTCCACGAGAGTCGGCTTCTTTAAGAACGGGATAACCGACACGAGTAATTCCTTCGCCTTCACGAAGAGATTGTTCAGATTCGTGTCGTCATTTCGCGGCACCTGGAACTTGTTGGTCAGCACCAGGCACACCTCCTGCTTACTGTATCGCGCCAAATTTGCATCGTACGTCGCTTTGGAAATCCCGAGCAACGACGCCACGGTTGGTGCCGGGCCCAAATCATCCAACAAGTCATGCAGAGGATCAGACGGATCCGGTGCTATCTGATCTTCGTAATTCAACATCAAAGCGTGCACGTCGCATATTTCCTGCAGAGATATACAGATCTCCGGATTCTGTATAAGCGTCGCCTCCGTGTATTCGTGAATATCAAAGTGTTCCTCGAGGTCTTCCACTTGGCAACAGTATCGGAAGAAGTCCTTGAACTTCTCGTGGCAGGCAATTATGAACGGATTCAAACATTCCAAGTGCGGTGCCTCCTCGCCGAAACCTTTCTTCGAGGTGGAGAATTGCAGCACCTTGGCTATACTGGCCAGATTTTTCCTCTGGCAGGAGGACAAAGTTCTGTCGACCGGCAGTGTGACGATGTCGAAGGTGTCCGGTGCCACGATCGCGGCGTTGATGAAGTGATAGTAAATCAAATTGCCGACCGCCTTAAGGATATCCTTCTCGGGAGCATGCGGAAACTTGTCCATCAACGTGTTGTACAGGACCTTCGAAACGTAGAGCATCCCGTAAGGGATCAGATCACGAGACTGCGTTATTCTATTGAGAAACTCGAGGGATATTCTCTTCAATTGATTTATCGCTCTCGTGAGCGATTCCTGCACCGGGATGTGTTTCAGCGCTTGTTCCTGAGATACCGTATGAGGCATGTCCAAAGACTGGCCGCATTCCATTTCCAGCTGATTCCGCCAAAGCTTGTATATGTCTACCGGATTCGTCTCTATGCAGAGATCCTTTTCTTCCAGGACCTTCTCGATCAACGAACCTACAATCTGCTTTAACGACGCTTGACCGTTGAATTGTTTCGCGTAATTGACCACCATCTCGCGTACCAAAGGCTTGCCGGTCAACACGTCGGAGGGCTGATGGCAATTGCACTTGATCTCCTCTCTCAATGCGCAACCGAAGAGTTTCAGCAGTAAATAGTCTTCCCGGGTGTTCGATCCGAAATTAAACAACGTCAAGATGATGTTCTTCAGGAACAACTTGTTTGACTTGTTGCTAGGAGGCAAATATAACAGCTTGGACAAATATTGTGGATTCGTCTGCAACGCGTAGAACAGGTGCTGATAGCCCTCCAGCATCTTACGACCTTCCCTCGTTAACGATTTCAGACCTTTATGTGCCATCGTACCAATGTCACTTAAGACGTCTTGATCCTTGCCTGCGTTCTTCTCCTTTGCAAGAGTATCCAAACTTTTGCCGTGCGCCACCACATCCTAAATAGAAACGCGAAATATTTCTTAGCAAAATTCTGACTTTGTAAATATTCGATTAATTTAAGAAAATATACCTGTAACGCTATTCTGTTCTGAATCAGTAATCCTATTTTGACGAACATGCTATTCAGTTGCTCCGATAGATTCTGATTGTGCCTTATACATTGTACGACCTCGTGCTTCAATTTCTGAAACAAACAGCCATAAGAGCAGAACTTTGATACGCAGAAACAGAGATATGTGTAAGTAATACGAAGTTTATCATACTTGTAATTCTAGATCCTTGTCGTAATCCTCCGCGCTGAAACCTAATACCGTTGAAAAATATCTGACCACGGGGAACGACGGTTTCTCCGAGCGCAATAAAGAGCGAAAGGCTTTCCTCGATGCTCGGCCACGCCACAGAGCTTGTATCTTAATTATCTTATCCTCCTGTGTAATAGAAAAAATGAAATTTTATGGAAGAAATTACTGATAAAAAATGCAATTAAAATGTTCAAAGGTTCAAGCTTACGTGTCTTTTATATCGACTTAATCTATCATTCTTGTCGTTTGTTCTTGCGTTTGATAATTTACTGTGACATGACTTATCATCCTTATTTGTTTTTGCATTTAAGGATTTACTCTGATGTTGTAACATAGTTTGTCTCCTCTTTTGCAACAGTTTACGATACTGTTTTCGTTGCCTAATGCCCCTCCACCACGCTTGTATCATGATAATTTTTCTCAAATTATCGTCGAAATAAGCGTATCTGTCATCGATCTGTTTCCGCAACAAGTATCCTCTAATACAAGCTTGAAATTTAGCAAATAATTCTTCGTCGTACATCATATAATCTTCTTCACGTTTCTCTGCTATAATAGATTTAATTGTTTCCTATAAACGTAAAAATAAATTATTATTAATGTGTACTTTTAATTAGGCACGATACTTTGAGAGAAGCCATACATACATTTATATCATCTATGGTGAGATGATGAGTCTTCATAAAACCTATCGGACGCTCCCATGCATATTTTTGGCCTTTCAAATCGATATAAATTTTATTTCCTTTATTGGTAGTATAGCAAACATATGGGCAATTGTATATTTCACGCTACAGTACAAACAAAACTTTAAATAATGTTTATAACAAAGCATATATTATATATTCTCTATTTTAAAAGAAGTGCTCTACCTTCCGCTTCAGTAACTGCCGCAATGCTAGAAAACATCGCTCTTGACATTCTTCAGTAAACCCTTTAAATCTTTCAGGCATACCAAACGTTTCCAGGCAGTTGAGAGTTTCTATCATACTATCGTTTTCCACATACGTGTTGATGTCGCACAAAAATACTACCACTGTAACACATTGTATATAAATAATAATTTGAGTATTTGTTAAGATCAATTGTCTAATTTAGTATGTTCAAGAACGACAGAAAACACATTCAAAACCATGTGACATACTTTCTTGCATTTCCTCGATCTCTGATGTCACCGTCTTCGCTACAGTTTTAACATCGTCGAGCCATAGTTCAGATTCGTCAGATTCTTTCTCAAGTAAACGTTTCTTGAGTAGTTTCAAATAAAACGGTGCGTCGTACGGATATGTAGGTATATCGAACTTCTCGGTAATCATTTTTAAGGCTTTCATCATACCCTCATGGTCGTTCGTCGCCACGCCTCGATTGATTTGTTGCAAAATCTGTATAACTGTTTACACGAAAGTAATTATCATTATATTAATTTAATAGTTGCAATATTTAAATATAATTATTCGATTTATGCAGCATTTTTATTATACCTTCAAAACCTTCATCACACTGTTCGTTTACCGAATCGATGCACCTTTGAATATCGCTGTAAGTTAATATAGAACATTCTTGAGACGCTCTTAGCTTTACTTGCCGAGCTGTCGTTAGTTCTTGAGCATACTTTACTTTATTAAATTCATCTAGTTCCTGTAGCGTTTACAGCAATATGTTAAAACAATTTATTTCTATAGCAATGAAAAAATAATTGTAGATTGTTGCTATACCTACAGTTAAATGTGCGTCAGGATTCGATAGCTTTTCATACACAAAATCTGGATTTCCTGTGTCCACCGCTTTGGTAATAGCAGCAATAGCAGATAAGACAGATATACCGGCGATTATGTCATCATAAGTGATATTGGTCTATCAAAAAGAAAAAAAATAATCGGTAAAGTTGATAAATATAAATGTAAATAAAATCTACTTTCAAAAGAGTTATAGCTTTTAATTTCCAAGAAATGTAATAAAACACAGTATAGCGTAGATAATCTTACCTCAGAGTCTATACGATCTTCTTTCATCTCTTGATAATACAACGGAAGTGCAAATTCATCGATGTAGTAAGAGATTTCTAGACACGGGGTTTGCAAGATCTCATAAAACTTTTCTTTGTCCGCAGATTCTAAAGCCATATTTAGGCGTTCGACAGCCTCCTCTCCTGTAACAAATGAGAATAGCAGCTTATATCCGTCTGAAAATTATACAGTACATTTAATTAAATAATATTAACGTTTGCGACGTTGTTGTGCGTTCTCGTTTCCTTTGTCAATCGCATTCTGAAATGTATCTGTCCAGTACTGAATGCTTTCAGATGGATATATGCCACTCCACTCGAATTTATCCAACATCAGCATTAGTTGTTCTTTATAATCTTCAACATTTTCAGAAAATATATTCTGTAAAACAATATACATGTAATGTTATGATCAAAATTTTTAGTTATTACATTATATGCAACAAAAGAATACTTTTTGCTTTACCTTGAAAGATAATACTGGCACTTCCAAAGCAGCTATTATTTCAGCATTGTCATGAGATAAAGACGAAGCGATGACTTCCAGTGCGCAAGAAGCTGAAATATATATTACATCACAATAAGTTTATATCTTTTTTATAAGTTAAACCGAACATAATTTTATAATCATCAAAAAATTTGACATATTTATTTGATTTATTTACCATTTACATAATTAATGTGTCCTTGTATTTCTGCTTGTGTTAATAATTCATCGTATTCATCTGCTACGTAGCTGTCGTTAAGGGACTAAACAGAATAAATTGAAAAATTGTATAAATTGAAAGATCAATGAAAGTATTTAAATGTGAGCATGCAAAATTATGTAATACAATCAAATTAACAATACCTTGTTAAGTGCCGCTTCTGTTTTCGCAGCTTTAGCTTCCGCCAATGCCTTACCATACTTTTCTATGTAAGCAGGTTTAACATTACTTAATTGCATCTCTTTACTTTGAAGCTTTCGTAAAATTTTATCGTTATCCTGAAAATACACAATTCAGTTGGTATTACCACGCAAAGTTGCTTTCTAGACGAAATGAAACAGACATACATTATCCATCACAGCTTGATTAATTGTGACGACAGCATCGTGAAGAGTGGCTGTATCCGTAGTAATGCTGTTGGTCAATAAACCTCCTATTTTTTGAAAGGCAGGCATTTGAATACCTTGTTTTTTCAGTTCTTTAGTAACGGTATCGATTTCTTCCTCTGAAAGAATGTGATATAAATATATAAGAATAATATATCTCCCAAAAAGTGTAAAAGAAATAGATATTCAAAATGCATTTCAATCATTTCATATTTAATATCTCTGCATTTTCTAGACGGTATTGTAGAAAAGTACATACCAGAGAAATTTACTTTTCCATACAAATCTGGCATTGGTGGGGCTTTTCCATATTTAAATAAATGCTTGCTAAGAGCATGGATGCAATATATCAGTCGCGGCATATTCTTCTTGTCGTATATGTCTGTCGTTTCTGGCAGGAATGTCTGTAAAAGGCAAATTTTGCATTATCTTATTTTAATATTAACTAATTAATATTGTACCAACGATACATTCTTTCGTTAGATTTTAAAACTACTTTGTACATACCAACGGTAGACGCTCGGACTCCAAGCATTTTAAAAAATAATTTATATTGTCCGTATGACGAAATTGCAATCCAGCGGCTTTATATCTGCGCTGTTCGCTGTCGTAGATTTTATTCAACGGTAAAACATTAGGTGCCATGAAGTGGCCGAGTTTTGCTAGATACACTCCATTGCGAAGATTCTCCTCCAGCTCGATCGATGGAGGTAACGGCTCTCTCAAGCAGGCTTCCATCCATCTGTAGAAGAAAAGTGATGCTAATATCTTTTTATCTTAACAAATATAAATTCTTTGATTCTGATAAAGATAAATAACAGACAAATATAATCAATCAGAGATAATTAAATGTAGTAATTTATGTATGCATTATATTTACTTCTTAGCTTCCTCCAAGTGGCAGAGATAATGATACGACAATTCTCTCCTACGTTCCTCATCCATATCCTCCGCAGATGTCCTCATGTCTTCTGAAATGTATTTATATACAATTCTAAATATTCGAGAGTTCATGTTCAATACGTAGAATAAGAATGTATCTCATATAAACATATAATTAGTACTTGAACTTTTTTCATTATAATGTCAATAGGTCTGTTTTTCTTTGTAGCTAAACTAGTATACTTATTTTCTGCGTACTTAAAGTAAAATAGGTATTATGTTTGAAATTTGAAAGCGAGAAGGAAAGTTCTAGCGCAGTCCAGTGCAATGATTAAAAAAAAAAACAAACAAACAAACCTAATCGTAAAAATATTTTGTCGGATACGCCATCCGTTCCACTACTTTCAAATTTAATCGTATATACGAGATGCGCACGTGCAAAATTATAATCAATTATATACGTGCGTAAATTAACAAATTATCTAATAATTTAGTTACGGACGCTCGAGAGTTGGACGTGCGTCGACAAGATGACAGAGGTATCCACAATACGTTCGCTGGTAAACGCGTATCCACTATTCTATTAATCAGTAATACAATGCGGGCGGTTCCTCACCTTTTCTATCCCTCGTCAAAATGCCAGTCACATTCACCATCCTGGGAGATAACGCGGACACGCGCTGTCACACGAAAAACCGAGAGCAACAGGTGAAAAACATCGAGCGGTACGTTACACTCTCCCAAATTCAAATTTATTATCCGGCGTGGCAGTGCCGATCAGTGCTGGCAACCGTGCGAAACGAACGGTACTCGAAATTCTCGAATCGCGATACCTCGACCATAAACGTCGCGCGAATATGTAGATGACGTGGTTCGCCGTAGTGCGCTATCTTCCCGCGGTTAGATATCAAGTTTGTTCGTTTTATTTGAATTAACTGGTGCGTTTCAGCGGAAAAAGCACAGCTCAGTAAATAAACGCTCAGTAATTCTTTATTATTTATATAAAAGGCAATATTAGATACATTGAGAAATTAAAATATTAAAACATTTTTTCAAAAGTATTATTAATGTAGTTAAATAAAGGTGTTTCGAAATCTACTAAATCTGTTTACTTTTGTAATTTTCATCTCGGTTCAAGATATATCGTAATCGAGACCCAGTGTTGAATTGACCAATTGGAGATGTGGGCAATTGAGTGCCACTCAGAACAAACCTCTCTGCTAGTTCGATACATCGAACGAGTCAAACGTGCGTGCGACAAACGTAACAATATATATACAGACAATAATATATAAAACACAATAATAATAAAAATTAATAATATCTCATTAATAATAACATTTCTCGTGTAATCAGCAGTCATGACACTCTAACATTTAGATAGGAAACCGCGCGATTCGAACGCGCCGCTCGCGCAACTTCACGGCTGTCGAGGCATTTGCGCAAAATCGCGCGGAAACGTCATGAACGTGGGCGCGTATTGGAGGATTCGTTCGTCGCTAGGTGGCGCGGCAAACGTTCCGTAGGCGGTCCTGGCGGTCTCGCGCCGACATCGAGAGCATCGAGCCGGGGTCCGGGGATCGTGGGGGCCGCGCTTCTACCGTTCTACCCGATATCCTCGGTGTACACACCATACACCGATACACCTCCGGCCTAAGGGTGGGTCTGTTCTTCGTGCGGGAGGGGTCGCCGTCGCGTACGAGCGCGGCCGCGAACGTGTGGCGAATCGGCGTGAGCGTGAGGCATCGCTTCGAGCCGTCGGCCGTCGTCTCGCGCGATACGGGAAGTGGCGGCGTGCGGCGTGGAGGAAGGGCGGCTCCGCTTCGCGCGTGAGGGATCGTCCGTGTTCGCGTGGCCCCTCGGGCCCGGTGACGACGAGAGAGGACGACAGGCGACGGCGACGATCGAAGGTGGATGGAACGCGGCGCTCGCCGCGCGCTCCTTCCCTGACTCCCCGCTCCTGTCCACTTGCACGGGAAACAGAGAGAGAGAGAGAGAGAGAGAGAGCGAGACAGATAGAGACAGAAAGATACAGGGAGATAAAGGCGAGAGAAAGAAAGAGCGATAGGGAGACAGACACGCACGAGCCCCCCCGGCACGTAGGTACGCTCCGCTCAGTCGTTCATGGCTGCGGCTCGGGGTGGGGGAAAACAAGCCGTGTAACGACGTAAGATCCCAAAAGCTCTTTATGCAGGAATATGTCAAGTTTAAAAATCGGTAAGTCTGACGCACGGTCGACCGGACCGGCGCGGCGCCCGCAAGCGTGCGCGCGCGCGTCCGCTCGTTCGTTTCTCGCTTCTTCTCGCGCTCCTCGCACGATCCGTCGAAGCGCGTAAAGTTGTGTCGTGTCGCTCGGCTGTTTCTCTTCCTCGCGGGAAAGAGAGACGGAGGGAAGAGAAGCAGACGAGGGAGAGCCCCACGGTCGCTCGTGTTGCTCGCGTCGAGTCAGTGTCGCCTCGGCGAACCCCGATTTTCCTCTCGATAACGCAATGGATCGCCGGCGCGGCGAGTCGGAAAACCGCCTTTGATTCCGGCGGCGAACGTGGTTGTGAATCTCGAGTGACCGCGGTGCGCGCAGATGCGACACCGGCTTGTATTCCTCGTGCTTTGACCGCTTCTCGTGTTCTCGTTAGATTAGTTCGCCGCTTAGGCGCGACAGGAAGGAGAGAGCTCGACGGTTCTCAAGTGCCTCCAGCTTCGGATACTCCGTAAGTCTCCGCTGGAGAGAGAAAGAGAGAGAGAGAGCACAGCTGCATCACAGTCGCGACACGGCGATCATCGCTCGAGAATGACGTTTGATCGATCCTTCGGATCGCGCGTCACACCTCCGGGTGCTCTCCTTCCTCTCACGTCCACTTCTATCAATGCAGATTAACTTTGATCTAGGTTCCAGGTTTGACGTTTCATCTTTTTTTCTAAAGAAAACGTTGAGAACTCGAAAAATTCTCGGAACTGGAGGAAGATAAAGAAGCAAGTTACGCTGTTACTGAGATTAAAGTTAATCTATATCAGTGGAAATGGACGTCAAAACGCTGGGGGATAAGAAACGGGATGAAAAAGTGGGGGGGGGGGGGGGAGTTGGGAGATATATCGGCGTTATCGCGTACCGGTGCATTTTGTTTAGCGAAAAACTTATTTCTTTCGAGCTTCTATTTTTTTAATAACGGAGAGTGGTTGAATCGCTAGGTCGATAGTAGTCATCTTTCTTATCGGATCTATCGGATAAATGTGTTAGTTACAATAGTTACATTACTTGATACTTTTGTGCCGATTGGCGATCATATTTATTAGCTCAAGTAGAGTAGCACACTTGTCTACCGCATGCATATGTGTTTGTATTACAGCACTCTGATAGATTATGCGCTGTCTATAGAAGTATTATTATTATATTAGCATAACTGTCACTCAGTTTAAGTAACATAATAGGCGGTATGATGGCCGTTGATTTACACGCCGCTTACAGCAGTTTCCAACTGGTTTTACAACGTTATTAATCATCGCCTCGAGTCGCTTGCTAATATTCATTTCTATAAAGTTGTAATCTATCAATGTGGATTAACTTTTAATCTTGGTGTTTAACTTTTACTTTTTATCTTTTCCAAGAATTGTTTCAGTTCCAAGAATTATAGATTCATGGAAAAGGATAAAACGCAAGTTGGACCGAGATTGAAATTAATCTTGCATTGATGGAAATGGACGTAAAAAGAGTTTAAACGATTCTGTCGCGGCGTAATTTATTGTAATACAGTGGTTGTTATATTTCGATAGAATATATTGCATGTTCATAGAGGAATAAAGATTCTAGAAACGTAAACGGGCATGCCATAGAGTGAGTCATTAATGTATCAGTCGGTATTATGTCGTCATTCTCATTTCTCGTAAGGGAAATTTGGTCTAAGAGTCTCCACATGACTCTAAAGTCTCAGATTCAAAATTGTGTTTATCGGCATGAATTACTGTAACGAGTATATCTTGCACAGTTGTAAAATGACCGATTATTAAATGCTTTCCTTGGCAGCCTCGCAAGCTCCGTAGAGAAGTTGCAGATTGCCGCTCCGGTATGCGTAACGCACTCTATGACGTGCCGTAGCTCTTTAAGTATTATGATAAAAATGAAGTCTTATACTGGTCCATCTCTGATGAATCTTGTGCTAATGAACGTTTATTTTTGTTTTCCCCAAAGTGTTGGTAATGCACTTGCTTGCGCTACCCTTGAGAACGATGGATTCTGACCAAAGAAATCAGCAGGTGCATCAGCACTGAAACAAAAAAAAAGCAAAAAAAAAAAGAAACTAAATAATGAATGCCTGCTGCACTCACGCCGTCGACTCTGTACAAGCAGACTTAAGATTTGTTGAAGTAGTACGTGAGTAGCAGCTACTCACGCCACACTCAGCTGTACATAGAAAAATCTAAATACATATATATCGTCGTATACATATATATATGTATTTATTTTTACGCACATGGCAGCCATGAAGCATGGTACGTTTTATTTTCGTACGCTTTTTGCTTTGTATGTAAATATTTCTTTCGACTCGACGAAGTTTGTCATCAGGTCTACATAAAGTATCACTTCGGTCCTAATTCGTCCTTGTGTATCTCGATAAATTTTACTGTACACCTTGGTTTCTCTGAGAATATTGAGGATTTTTAGTTTTGTGCCGTCTTTGATCAAATTGGATTGCTGCGTGAATAATTGATCTTGTACTGACTGTGACATTTGCTGCGTAAATTTATATTAAAGTATACATTTATTGTTTCTGTGAGCAGATATATAGAATAATTTGTGATGATTAAGAACAGTAAGTTTGGTTCTGTCTCGTGTATCCTATTAACAGAAATAGTGTGAGAACCTGATGATCTTGTTACAATGTTATTTTGTTAAGTTGTGACGCGTAAATCTTTTTTAATATTCATAAACTACAAAAATCCGAGTTGAATCTGATAGTTGATGATTTATAGTGAAGCGTTTGTAGTAAATATCACGTGTACTAAACGATCATTAAAGAAACATTAATTAAAAGTGGAATCTAGACTAACGCAATCATTTTTCACGCATCTTTATGTCGATATGTGCAATGATAATAGCCGTGATACATTTCAGGCAAGACGAGTCAAGACGACGTATGTTACGTTGTCGCCAAATATGATTATGGGGCACAGGGTGCTCAGGAGCTAGATTTACGTAAGAACGATCGCTATCTGTTGCTGGACGATTCGAAGCACTGGTGGCGAGTGCAGAGCGCGAGAGGACAGGCTGGTTATGTGCCGAGCAACTATGTTAAGAAGGAGAAGCCCTCGCTGTTCGATAGTATTAAGAAAAAGGTCAAGAAGGGCTCCGGCTCTAAGACGCTGCCATCCAGTAACTCGCCGTCCCGGGCGGTCGAGTCCCCCATCATGGCGCGACGTCTGCCGGCCGATCCGAGCGAGGCGATCGGCACCGCGGTCGTCAAGTACAATTACCAGGCGCAGCAGGCGGACGAGCTGTCCCTCGTGAAGGGCACCAGGATCCTGATACTCGAGAAGAGCAATGACGGCTGGTGGCGGGGTCAGAGCGGCACCCAGGCCGGCTGGTTCCCGTCGAACTACACCCAGGAGGAAGGCGACGCCGACGACACGCTTCACACGTACGCGATGGCCGAGAACGTGCTCGACATCGTGGTGGCTCTCTACTCGTTCTCGTCCAATAACGATCAGGAGCTGTCGTTCGAGAAGGGCGACCGCCTCGAGATCCTCGATCGTCCACCGGCGGACCCGGAATGGTACAAGGCGAGAAACAGCCAGGGACAGGTTGGCCTGGTACCGCGCAATTATCTCCAAGAGCTCAGCGAGTACTTGACGCAACCGTACCGCGAGCGCGGTATGACGAGTAGCGAGATCAGCCAGGGGGATTCCCTCGAACGGAGGCCGGATCCCGGCGATCGGCCGCATCTCGTCGGCAAGCCTTGGTACTACGGTAGTATTACGCGCTCGCAATGCGACACGCTGCTCAATCAACACGGCCACGACGGAGATTTCCTAATCAGGGATAGTGAAACCAACGTGAGTATAGCGGCTACCGTCGCGATTAAATCAGAACTTCCGTTCGAGTCAGCTTTAGCAAATATTTGGTGAGATACAATCGATTATCTCCCAGTCGAAACTTAACTTTCGAAGATCTTTGCGTTTATCTTATTTATCCTTATATATATATATATATATATATATATATATATATATATATTTTTACCTGTATTTTAATAAAATTCATATCTTCAAGATTTCATTGAAACTCTAAAAACTTACAATTAATTAAGAACTCGCCGTTTTTAATTAATTGTATTGACAAAGTATGACAAAAATAGTGTCACTGCTGAGCGCTCTAATTATTGTCAATTTTTAGATGGGCGACTATTCGGTATCCTTGAAAGCGCCGGGACGTAACAAGCACTTTAGGGTACACGTGGAAGGAGCGTTATACTGCATCGGTCAGAGGAAGTTCCACACGCTAGATCAGCTTGTAGATCATTACCAGAGGGCCCCAATATACACCAATAAGCAAGGAGAAAAGCTGTACTTGGTGCGCCCACTACCAAAAGGCAATGCCAGTAGCAACGGTTGCTAGATGAATTCGTGCCATGAAGAAGGAGACAGTCCATGCGCTTTCAGATGTATCGCCAAGATACGCGACGCCTGCCTAGTAATATCAATATCACACATCTCTCGTACGTTTATACAATAACAATTAATATAATTGGTCTACTCGTATATTAGTGTTTCTCGATTGTTTTTCACCATTTACACAGCGAGGTATAATTTATTACTCTAAGTGAATCGGTAACTCGTATTACACTCCTCGGAGCTTCCAGACTACTCAACAAACGAACAAAGAAACATTTAATACGACAGCTACATGAGCTAATTGACAACACAAGGCTTACCTTTATATTCATATGTAATTGTAAAACGCGAACCGACTGTTATTACGATTAATAATATATTACAACTGCATATAATATAGACTGCAAGTGTAATGATCAAGTAATAATTAATTATCATGCAATTATGAACGATTAAGTGGATCTCTACTCTAGAGCTATTGGTATTGAATTATAACAAAGACTAAGTGTTCATTTGTGATTTTGTATTTATATTAGAAGTTTTTAAGTAAATAAACTGTATTTAAGTGTGCATAAGAAAAAAAATGTATCCTTTCGACTTATTTCTTCCGTCCATTTTCAATTCAATAATAGCTATAAAACAAATACGTATGCGTTTAAAACTCTTGTGCTACAGTAAGACTTTTACTTCTTATTTTTCCAACATTGGTTGTTGCATAATTTATTTTTTTTAGGTACATATATATCGTCAAAAGAAATGAAAAAGGAAAGATTTGTCTTATTTAAGAATTTGTCGCCAAGAAATTGGAAGTATCGCCAAGTAACAATCACGATTAGTAACAAATATTAATCTTTATTAACGTATATTATATATTCATAAATAAAAGTATTATTTTTTTTTATTTATATAGATATGAGATTGGTGCTCCTGGGAATAAAAGTTAATGGCACTAATTGCCAATAAGGTCACAATATAACAATTTGCCTAATCTCTAAATATATTTTAGTTCGAATTATTTGTTCGTAACTCCATTAAAAGCTTACGCGTACATAATCATAAGAAGGGGTTGTTCGAATTCCTTGTCATGTTGCTCACCCCCGTGCCCACCTGTAATGATGATTAACGATGATTGAGTAAACATATCGAGGAAGAGTCTCAAGTTTATTACGAGATTTCAGACAAAATTACGGCTTACCATGAATGGATTTGCGTGGTACGCCGGTACCGTCGGTTGCCATACTTTGTTCGCTAGCGGCGTCATGAGTTGACTTAATTGGAGTACATCTCCGTTACTAGGTGTGCCGATGCCTATCCATTGCGAATCTGAAAGTTCATCCCCAACATTAACGTTGTTACAAACTAAAATTACTGACGATTAATATAACACAATATTTGTCTTCTTTAACGCTCCTGATTCCTGAATTCTTTCGTCTAAGCTGAAGGTGATCGAAATAAGTACATATAAACATTAATAAAAAATAAATTACAAAATAATTGTTATATAAAAGTTACAGTAACTACATTTTTTAAATTTTAGTTTAGGAATGCGTGAATTTTCGTCATATCTTACCATTATTTACAGGGAATTGAGTCGGTTTAAACGGATTCGCGGGATTGCACAGAGAGCTATCGACGGATTGAGTATTATTGTTGACTACGTTTGCAGACGGCCGCCATAAGTCACCACCCGTGAAGGGGTTCGAGATGACATGTGTTTGATTATTTACTCCTATACTCCACGTAGCGTGCGGTGCTGCAAATGAGAACTTTATGTACTCCGATGCTTCCTTTTATATTAATCGGTGTGTAGTTAATCGGCACTTTATTATCAGGTAACCCCCGCAAATGATATTCACCATTCGAATTATTTGCGTTCCATGTAGATGCGGAAAAGGTTGTCTCCTCCTTCAACTGCGTTTGCTTCATCAGCGAATCTAAGTCTTTAAGTGCCGCGTAACGATCTTCCGAAGGTGGCGCGTGTATCCCATTCATGTTCATCGTGCCGTTTCCACCGACCTGATTAAACATTGCGGACGTTTCCATACCTCAATAATAAAATTATTTCATTACAAAACAGGCGTCGTTACAGTGTGGATTTCTGACGTAAAGAAAGAAGGAGACAAGGTACCGCGATACCGCTATACTCACTCTTCGAATTATTGAAGACCGGATTATTGTCGAAGTTAGCGAAGAACGGCTGCGGCGCGAATGGCTGCTGACCGAACTGGCCGACCGGCGCCGTCGTCGCCGGACAGAAGGGATCAGGAACTTTGCTGAAGTCGGCGACGAAGTCCGTCGAGAAATTGTTCGAGTTGTTCATCGCGTCTGTGTTCGCCGACTTCTGACTGACCGGCGCGGGCAGCGTCGTGGACGTTCCCGAGTTCGGTACCCTCGGGACGCTGCTCGCTGACTGCGACCTTGGCTGTGCCACTGTGTTTTGATTCGCGATCGACGGGTCCAGGTAGTATCTCTTAATCTCGTACTTGGCGCTCATCAGGTTCTTCATCTTCTGCTCGTCCTTGGTGTCCAAGTTCTGCGGGGAGTTGGCGTTCATCAGACCGAGCCATATTCTCCTGCAGTACTCGTTGCCGCGCTCCTTTATGAAGTCTATCTCATCCTGGGTGAACGTCGCCATGGAAATGGACTTTACCCGGTGCGGTGGTGTCAGGCCTCGTCTGGAAGTGCAACGCGAGAGCTTGTAGATTAGGATTCTGACTCGATTATCAATATGAAGATCGGATTGATGAGCGGACGGACAAACCTCGTGATTGTTAACGCAACATGATTCACGTAAATACTTATAGTTCCCCATTGCTTAAAAAAATTGGTACTATCGGTACTATCCTCTCCAAGAAAATATTTTCATTTGCAGCTGATCGGCGGTTACGAGGGACCGTAATTTTGGAAACCAAGGGTTTCTACGCCGATTAATTCGAAATTATTTGTTAAACAATACGAAGCGAGACAGCGAGAGAGAGAAGGAGAGAAGGGAGTTCGCGGAAAATCAATGAGCGCTTGGCAATTGTAATTACGTCATACGATACAACGATATTTTTCGAGCCGCGGTTAGCCCCGGGATACTTTCGTCCCGCGATACCCCCGGACCACCCGACGGCCAATCGTTAAGTTTCCGTGACGGAATAACAACGAAGGCCTCGCGTGCCTCTAATACGTCGTAGGACGCAAATATAGCCGTATAACGAGATTTAAAAATCCGCACGTGCGCGCGTGTGCAGTGCAACGCGGCGGCCGCCTCGCGCAATCGGCGCAATGCGACTTGACCGATTAAAGAGCGCGAGTCGATAATCGGCCGCGCTTCGCCGTATCGCGCGCGAGCGATCGCAGTTCCTCGGGAATGGAAATAAGAAGAAGAGAAGAGCGTGAGAGCTGAGAAGAGGAAGAAGAAAGAGAGAAACGGGCGGAGGAAAGACGGAGACGAGGAGACGCAGTCTTTTTCTCTCCTCGGCGTAACATTTCGACCACTGATAACCAGAACTGCGCACAAAGAAAAACGTCGACGTCGCTGATAGCGCGCTAACTTCCTGGCTGTGGAAGCCGCCGACGTTTTAATGCGATGAGTCAGAGCCGCGCGAGAGCGCACGGTCTCCTCTCTCTCTCTCTCTCCCTCGCTTTCTCTCCTCTCTCGTCTCTCTTCTTCTTCTTCCTCTTCGTCGCGTCGCGACGCAACGATCGTGAACGCAGAGGCCTGTACACGTGTACGTCGCCCGAAGCGATTATCGCGCGGAGAGGCCGCGCGTCCTACATGGAGGGGCATCTCCGTGGCTCGGCGGCGCTCGCGCGCGCGCGTGACGGGTTTTCCTTCCCTCTATTTATAGCCGTCGCCGTCGAACGGCCGCGTTACGGCCAGGACCAGGATTTGGAGCCGCCGAGCCGATGAGCGCTATATAGTATATAGTCCGCGCTGCTCGCGCGACGATCGCGATACCATCGCGGCCTCGGTCGTGTCCCGATTCGCAGGATACTGGTACCGTCGCGGCCTCGCCGTGGCTCCTCTCCGGATCCCGGTCCCGGTAGGAGAGATCGTATCTCGGCCAGGATCCTCGCACCTCGCCGCCGTCTCCCCCCGTCGTCGTCCGAGACGACGGGTGACATTTGCCCAATGTCACGCCGCCGCTGTCGTGGGGGAACGCGAGAACGGTACCGCGCAGCGAACACGCGCGCGATCCAGGAAACATCCGCGGGGAGGAGGAAGAGGAGGAGGAGGAGGCAGGGAGGGAAGGAGGAGGCGATGAGGGCCACGCAGAGAGAGAGAAGTCGGAGAGAGCCGGAGCTACTTACAGCATACCAGAGCAAGAGGTGCAGACGAACGAGCCGATCGTCATGTTGACGTAAGTCGGGCCCCGCTGGTTGCAGTCGAAGCACTCCTTGTTGCCCGGCTGCGAGACCAGTTCGCGGAGCGTCTTCAGGTTCCTCTCGTCCTGCTTCCTCTTCGTGGACGCCATCCCGTGCCGTGCGCGCGCGTGCCTATGCGTGATTGCGTGCAGGTGCGAGGCAGGTGTATGTATGTACGTACGGGTCCGCGCGCGCGCGCGCGGCCGCGCGTCTGCGGCGGGAACGAGGTTCGCGCTCCTCGGGAACGGAGGAGCCTACCTCGGGTAGGCCGTCGAGCGGTCGAGCGATCCCCAGGTGCCAGGGATCGTACGAACCCACCTATCGCGCCGCGCCTGCGAAACTGACTGCGATCGCGACGCGCCGCTGCGGTCGCCTCTCCCCTCTCTCTCTCTCTCTCTCTCTCTCTCTCTCTCTCTCTTCCGTCGCTTTGTCTTACTCTCTCCCTCTCTCTCGCTCGCTCGCCTCTTCAACCCTTCCCCGTCGTGACGTCGTCGGCCACCGACAGGCGCATCGACAAGTGCGAGGATACGCGACGTCCAATGGGAGAGCGCGGATCCTAGGGATTGCCGGAGACGCCATTTTATTTCTAGGAAATGAATCTTCTTATTGGACGGCGAACGGAGAGCGTGAATCTGCCGTTAGGAGAGTCAGCTGTGGATGTATTGTACGTCACAGACAGAGGGCGACTCTTCGATCGAGGATCCGATTAGCTTGCTCGGCGATTAGTTCCACCTGCGGAAGGTGCGGAATTGCTCGAAACAGAATTTCCACCTGGCTACCTGGCTTTGCGGCACGGTATTAAATTCACGATTTACTATTATACGGATGTGCTTCGTAAATAGATTGTATACATATTTACGACGACATCGCGTATCGCCGCGAAACTGCATTCTTTCCGCGCCCCGTTATCACCCGCGCGCAGGATAAACTTGGACGGCACCAATGAAAGTGCACGTTTTAAGTAAAAATCATGTATCATTATGCAATAAATATATATACGGATCTACGAAGCATCGGGACGATAGCGAATCGTAAAGATTAACGTTACGTTATGCTAGTCGGTCTAATGTCATCGGGCAAACTTAAGATCGATCTTGCGATAGCGTGAATTTTACGCATTCGGCACGGTGTATTCGTTTGAATTTCTCAACCCTTTAATGGTAAGGTTGGCTTTGCCTATTTTACTGCTTTTGTTTGACTGCAATTATTTAAAGTCGGTTAATTCAAACTTTATTGTATTCTTTTTCACATAAAGAAAGGAAAAAGTTTTATGCTACTGTTTACTTTCTTTTATCCATTTTGTACATCGATTAAATATATCTAGAAACAAACCACCTTGCCATATTAGAGGGTTAATGAATATATTGTCAAACTGAATACGCGACCTTGCTTCGCCAGTAAATATAACTAATGATAATGACCGGCTGACCACTGACTTTTGGTCCCTTTCAAGTGTAAATCGGTAAGAAGTAAGAAGCATTTCACAAATGCGAATAAACAATAAAAAAAGAACAATAAACAATTAATGTACTTCGCATAACGTTCCACAATCAAACTGTCCGCAGTATGATAACAGATTGACAGTGGATTTGTTCACATATTGCAACAGATCTGGTATCATCTGTGTTCGCATTTTAATCAATTAAAATCATGTTTCGCCGGCGGAATCTGCTGATATAACTCGACGGCAGATTGTCGGCAGAAATGGAATAGAATTGTCTGTCATTTCGTAAACACTCAAATGCAATGAAATACATCGCACTTAAATGGTTACAAAACGGCGAATTCTGATCTTCACTTTCAGCAGTCAATGTACCATTATATTTTGTTAGCAAAATCCCGTTGTATTTTTCTCGATTCTATCGACAAAATTTGTAGCGAACACACTTTCAAAATCTGTTCTCGACAGATCTGGCTATTAAGACGCTTAATACCAGCTTACCCGCGCGTATAGAAAAGAACCAGTATGTTTTAACGTAATGTTAATTGCGATACATGTTGACAGAACAAGCTCCGCCCCTACCAATAGCAACCTTGGTATATGTACCAAACAATCGCCAAAAATCGCCTATTGTTCACAAGTTGACCCTACCACGCACGCGCAAGATCTTTCTTGTTCGATAGAAACCCCCTTCCACTGCAAGTGATCGCAAGCAAACTAAATCCGATTCTGTTTACCTGATTCACCACATTTATGTCCATTTGTGTCCTAGGAGTTGTCGTGTACGGACAAATCTCGTTCTCTATGGCTCGATCGGTCTGCCGTTTTAACATGGAGAATACTACAAACAATTCTACGAGTAATTCTACGAGCAAGTCTATTGGCAAGTCTATTAGCAAGTCTATTAGCAATACTACTGATGGCGAGGCATACATCAGCATTTGGGGTAAGGCACTTAGGAGTTTGTTCTGTAAATGTTAATAAAATCTGTGTATGTGTCGTGGCAAGATGTCTCGTCCGGCCAGCGGTCACACCTATTGCCGTTCGTCCGCTTCGAAATTGAGGAATCCGGATGCACGTGTCGACACGAAAACCGGCATGAGAGATCACTCGGTGATGTTACGCCTAATTCCGCGTTACTTGTGTTACAGCATTGCTAATGCAGCCGCACAAAAAGTACACGGAGCTCGTACAACAGCCGTTCCACTTGACCATGGCGAGTCTGGATGCCCCGAAGACTATCGGTAAGATATAACTTACGACGCGCTTTCGTGAAATCTCAACGGCATACCTGAAACCCGCCGTTTACGTTTCCACACGTTTTTACACGCGTTTGGGCATAACTGCGCGTGCGTTTGGGCATACACGTGGCGTGAGTCCTAACAACTCCTACACACAGGACGCGGAAATGCCTTGCCGCGCTTCCCGTGTTCTGTATGCAGGAACCATAACATCGTTGAGATGACACGTGGCTCAGTGTGAGTGCGAATGATCAGTAATCGAAGAATCGTGAGTTTGATTCCGAACTTCGGCACGCATAATTCTCGTTTAATGTCTATTTCTGTCAATGTATAGATTCTTTATTCTCGGTTTAACTTACATTTTATCTGTTTCTAATTCTTAGAACTAAAAAAAAGATTAAAAAGTAAGTTAAACCGAGATTAAAGTTAATTTACATTGGTAAAAATAGACATAAGACGAGATTTGGGGAATAGTGATCAAAAGAAGAGTGCACTGCTTAAGAGGAGGAAAAACAGATTAGTAAAACAGGGTTGTCTAGCGGTCAAACCTTCCAGGTTTCCATGACCACTTCTTTAGATAAAAAAAGGACAGAAAATGTCATTTTTTAAGAATTTAACAAATTTCCAGAAAAGTCACAAAATTCCATGATTTTTCCATGACATTTTCTGTCCTTTTTTATCTAAAAAGTGTCTAGCGGTCATGGAAAGCTGGAAGGTTTCCATGACCGCTATACACCCTGTAAAAGATAATAGGGTATAGAAGTTTTGTATTAAATAACTGGAACTCTTCACGGTCTAAAATCAATTGGAGACATGGCGATAAGATTTACTCCAGTTATACACTTATTTTTTTTTTTTACTTCGCGTCCGTAGAAACCACACTAGGGTTTCACCTCTGGTATTTTTTTCACTATAACTATCACCGTATTTTAATCTTTTTTTTTTCTTCCGATCGTAAAGAAACTGAAAAATACGTATATTAATTCAGAATTAGTCTAAAATCATAATAAGTACCAATAAATATGTCTTGAAAAATTGTAATTACTCATAAATGCAAAGAAAACGTCAGATTTTGAAAGAGCACATTTCAAAGTACAAAAAATTTTTAATATTAGAATATTATCAAAATTACAAAGCTCCAAAAATGACGAATTTTCACATTTCTATTTTCAGGCGATTTTGTATAGATAGATAAAAGTTTGGATTTTTGTTAAAAAATAAAAACCAATGATAATGCATGTTTATTTACAAAAACAATGAAAAATACAAAAAAAAGATCAATTATTCACATAGATTACGTCATCTGTTCAGTACATTGAGTGCACAAAGATTGATGAGACTCATCGAGGAATTTTGTACCGCGATTCGCAAATTGAGTCCTTTTATTCTTGTCACGTGGACAAAACTTGCATGTTGTTTTTTTTTCTTTTCTAATTTAGCATAATCTTTTACGCCACAAATTTTATCATCCGAATATTCGGTGCCTAACATGCTCTCAATGAGTGCTCGGACAGATATACGTAACGATTGTAATCGTCGCATTGTAAATGACTTAATTAGCTCAACAGATAATTTTCTACGAGTTTCTATTATTTATCTAGATAATCTAGAACAATGCAAATGTAAACTATTGGTACACTGTATATTCTAACGCATTCAGCAGAGACCGCTGCTTTGCAACTGTTGTTAAAATTCATGAATTTGATTAGCGTTATATTCTTAGCTTCGGTCAAAATTAAAAGCACACAACAATCATATTCACAAATTTTACAACAATTGCAAAGCAGTTTTCTTTGCTGATCGCAGCCAATGTGTGCTTGAAAATCCTTATTGCCTCTTTCTTTTCACAGATGATCATCCAATACAAGTAATGATGATTGTTGGTGGGAACGCTACGAGATATTTGATTTGCACTTTAGACAAGAAAAACGTGATGCAAGTACCGCTCAACTTACATATTGAAAGAGGGACTTTTATAACATTTTTGTGCAACGGCGGAGGTCATGTACACTTAAGTGGATATTACAAACGTAAGATGTTAGAGGATCCTGACACTAAAAACATTATTCCTGTGCATATAAAGAAAGATCTAACTACTTTAGAAGAAATAAAAGATTATTTGGAAAACAATGAGTCAATAACATACCAAGATGACGTATACGGAGGCTGGTTAGTACAACCTGTACGACAGTTAAATACAATAAATCACCAAGAAAGTGAAAAGAAAGAAAACTCGAAAAAGAAAGCATATTCTCCGGAAGACGTGGCAGCAAAGCGCGTGAAGTCGTCAGCTAATTCCAATGAGAATCGCAGTAATAATGATAATTGTGATGATACAGAAAATTCTGATGACGATGATGATGATGATGATGATGATGATGATGATGATGATGATGATGATGATGATGATGATTATTATAAATCAGCAAGCTCCGATAGTGATGATGATGAAATCGAGATGCAGGAAAGTGAAGAGGAAGACTCTCAAGGGCAAGAAAAAAATGGAAAACAGCAAGAGAAGGAAGTGACCGGAGAAGAAGCCAACAGGAAACAGAAAAGGAAAAAGAAAGAAGAGCAGAGAAAAAATGACACATTTTTACCCAGTAGTCTACAAGTGATACAGCTAAAACCCGGCACTGGGAAAATCGCGAAAAAGGGCAAACTTGTCACAATTTATTATTCGGCTCATGTACAGATTGGGTCAAAAATGTCAAAGATCGATCAATGCTTAAAAGGAAGTGGCTTGGTATTCAGACTCGGTGCAGGGATTGTTCTCCGCGGTGTGGATAAAGGAACAGTTGGAATGAAAGTTGGCGAAAAACGTCGTCTCATAATACCACCGAAAATGGGGTATGTATAGCATTCGCTTATGCCGCTTGATCATGCATTCCAATTTGTTTCACATTTCCATATTTTAATGAGGGTCATCTTCACAAATTTTTTTTTCAATCTCTTTAGTCAAATGTGATGTTTGTCACATTATTTTGAAAAATATGTGAATTAATACATTTTTCTTTTACAGCTATGGATCTAGAGGCTGTGGACCCACTGTTCCTCCTCATTCTACACTTATATATGACATTGAACTTATAAAAGTCAAGTAAATATTAACAACCTATTTCTTATAAGTAGTTTAAGGATCTTTTTCAAAATACGTTCTTTACAACTACTACCTCAATAGAATAAGACAAATTTTTTACCTTATGTTTTAATTATATTTACATAAAGACAAGAAATACTTTTTTAGAGAAACGAATTAGACAAGAAAAACGTTATATATAAAAATAACGATATACAGGGTGTTTCCTAAGTGATGTCGAAAACTCCAAGAAGTGATTCCTTGGCCGATTTTAAAGAAAAAAAGTTATTATGAACGTGAATCCGGAAATGTCTCCCTGCAGAGTTATGGGCCTTTATAAAGTTAAAGAAAAATGAAACTTTGAAGGCCCATAACTCTGCATTTCCGGATCTATATTCATACTTAGTAACTTTTTTTCTTTAAAATCGTTTAAGAAAATCACTTCTTGGAGTTTTCGACATCACTTAGGAAACACCCTGTATATGTATCTCTCTTCTTATCCTCTCAAAAAAATATTTGACAAGTCTAAAGATTTTTTATCATATATGATTTTTAGAGTAAAAATTTAAGTCGATCTCCGATGAGATAGCGTTTGATTGTAAGCGTAAGAATTGTTCAGAATATAAATGTTCATGATTATTAACTGGTTAACTCGTGAATTATTGAATAGATAGTAAACCTTGATTGTTTCGACTGTATTTATATATAAATATCTGAACGATTACCTCGTGATATAACATTAAATTTACAATTTATTTTTATTGATGTTTCATAAATTAGCATACTCTGTAATGCAGTTAGATTTTAGAACTGTCCTTTTATCCTATAGTCGCCATTCATATGGACGATACTACATGGACAATAGCAACTGAAATGCATACTTAAATAAAGTATCACATTGTAGATAAATATTCATATGAAACTTTTCAATAATAAGTCGTAAGTATAGTGTTATAGATTAACCGTCAAAACTTTGACAGTTGCGCGAACTTGGATAACACGATCTTGTTGGTGCTTAGTATTAGGAACTATTGTAAGTAAACTATGTTTATAAATCGTCGCTACTAATATGTCGTTTTAATATTTTGATTTTTCACCGATGAAACTCGACTAGCCAGATTGTCGGCAGAAATCGAACAAAATCTGTTATTTTGTAAATTATTTAAATGGAATATATCATTGAAATGATTACGAAAGGGCGAATCTGCTCCATTGCAGCAGTTAATCTACCATTAAGTATGTTCCGTTAGCCAAATTCTTTTATATTTCTTCCGACATTCTATCAATAATATTTATAGCGGACACTTTCAAAATATGTTCTCGACAGATTTATTCGGAGCGTTCAATACCACCTTATCCTAGTAATATGTAACAAATAAGATAAAAAAGTAAAATACGTCGTAAGATAACGAGGAAGATTGTATTTTAAAGGGCGTCCTAAAACGTCTTAACACTCCACATTCCCTCTCAAGCTGGAACAGAGAGACAGAGAGAGAGAGAGAAAGAGAAGAAAAGTGAAGAGAAACACATCGTTCACAAGTTGGCGCTACAACGCACGCATAGGATGTAGGATCTTTCTTGATCGTTGGAGGTTGAAGCCATTCCTCCCCTCCGCATGTGACCATATATAAACTAAATTCGACCCCGTGAGATATAAATATAATGTATTTACCTTTCTCTTGCTCTCTCTCGGCTGACGCCAGCTGAGCCATTGTATGTACACTCCAGAGTTCAGTGTAGTATACATATATCTCAGTGATCCGAACGTCTGTTGACTCGGTCGACCGCATTTGTATGTGGAGAGTTGTCACGGACGAACTTCCCTCTTTCTTTTTCTGGGCCGTTCGGTCTTCCGTTTTAATTTGAAGAATTCTATGACGAGCACAATCAGTCAATGTTTTGGGGTAAGGCACACAGGAATTTGTTCATAAATATTAATAAAAATCCGTGAATATCGCGGTAAGACGTCTCGTTCGGCCAGCGGTTGCTATTGCTGTTCAGCCGCTTTGCGATCGAGGAAGCCATGAAAGAGTTCTCGGTGATGTTACGCCTAATTCCGCGTTACTTGTGTTACAGGATTAATACTGCAGCCGCAACAACAGTACTCGCAGCACATGGAAAAGCTCCACTTGACTACGGCGAGTCTGGATCTCTCGAAGACTGTTGGTAAGATATATAAGACATTTCCGAAATCTCAACGGCATACCTGAAGTCCACCCTGTTTCCGTCTTAACACGTCTTTACGCGCATTCGCGCATAACTGCGCGTGCATGCATGTGGCGTGAGTTCTAATGCCGGTTTCAACGGAGAATAGATTAAGATTGAATAGGTCAGGATAAATATGTGTCAGATGTTTTGTTTACATCGCGAATTGTATGCCACAGGACAATGTGTGCCTGAAAACCCTCTTATCGCCTCTTTTTTCACAGATGATCATCCAGTACAAGTAATGATGATTCTTGGTGGGAATGCAACGAAATATCTGCTTTGTACTTTAAACAAGAACGCATGGCAAGTACCGCTCAATTTACGTATTGAAAAGAGTACTATAACATTTTCGTGCAGCGGCACGGGTTACGTACATCTAACTGGATATTACAAAAATACCACCCTAAATGATCCCGACGTTGTGTCAGAAAACGTTTTACATGCGCGTGTAAAGAAGGGCGTAACTAGTCCAGAAGAAGCAATGGAATGCTTGGAACAGGATGAGACAACACATATAACACATGAAGAAGGACTATGCGGATTCTGGCTGGTACAAAAGATAGATACAGAGAAAGAAAACCAAGAAAATGAAAGAAAAGCAACGTCGAAAAGAAAAGCAAGTTCTCCGGAAGATGAGGCAGCAAGGCGCATGAAGTCATCAGCTAACTCTAATGAGAATCGCAGTAATAATGACGTAGTTGTGATAAGTTGTGATAAGAATATAGAAAATCTTGATGACGATAAGGATAAGGATAAGAATGAGAGGATGATAATTAAAATGAAAATGTAGACGAAGACGAGGATGAGGATGAGCAAGCGAAAGAAGTAACCGAAGAAGAAGTTAACGAGAAACAGAAAGATAAAAAGAAGAAAAGGAAAAAGAAAGGGAAGCAACAAGAAAGTAACGTAGATAAATGGATTTCACCGGGTGGTTTGCAAGTGATAAGATAAAATCTGGCACTGGCAAAGTCGCGGAAGTAGGCAAATATGTCACAATTTTTTATCTGGTTCGTGTCCGGATTGGGTCAGAAACGCCGAGATCGATCAATTAGAAGGACTTGGCTTCAGATTCAAACTCGGTGCAGGACTTGCGCTCCGCGGTCTGGATGTAGGAATAGTTGGAATGAAAGTTGGCGCAAAGCGTCGTCTCGTAATACCACCGAGAATGGGGTATGTATAACATTCGCTTATACCGCTTGCATTCCAATTCGTTTCACGTTTCTATTTGTTAATGAAGGTCATCTTTACAATTTTTTTCAATCTCTTTAATCAAATGTGATGTCCGTTACATTGTTTTGAAAAATATATGGATTTAATTCATTTTTCTTTTACAGATTTGGAAAAAAAGGCTCTCCCCCGATATTGCTCCTTATTCCACACTTATATATGACGTTGAACTTAGAAAAGTCTAGTAAATATTAATAATCTAGATACTTCTTGTAAATAGTTTAAGGATTTTATAAAAATACGTTTCACGTCTATTACCTCAATAGGATAAGACCAACTTCTTTACCTCGTGTTTTACTCATATTTAAATAAAGTCAAGAAATGCCTTTTCTAAAAAGTAAAACAAGAGTAAAGAAGAGTAAAGAAGAAAAAAAAGTTTTAAAAATATCGATATATGTATCTCCTTTTATCTTCTCAACAAAAAATATTTATCAAGTCTAATGACTTTTTATCATGTGAGTTTTAGAGTAAATTTTTCAAAGTTCCTATAGATTAAGTCGATCTCCGATAAGATAACGTTTGTAAGAATTATTCAGAATAAATATTCATGATTATTAACTGGTTAACTCGTGAATTATTGAAGAGATAATAAACCTCGACTGTTATATAAATATCTGAACGATTACCTCGTGATATAACATTAAATTTACAATTTATGTTTCATAAATTAGCATACTCTGTAATACAATTAGAATCTAGAACTGTTTTTTTCCTATAGTTGTCATTCGTATGGATAGTATGGACGACACAACACGAACAATAGCAATTGAAATGCAAATTTAAATGAAATATCACATTGTAGATGAATATACGTATATGCGAAACGTCCAAATAATAAGTCGTAAGTTTAGTGTCATAGGTTGACCGTCAAAACTTTGGCAGTCGCATGACCTTCGATAACATGATACGTTCATATATGAAATAACTTGTATTTATAAATCTTTGACACTAATATGTCATTTTGATATTTTGACACGCATATTTCCTAGAATTTCTGTCGCTCCAAATTACATATTAGATCACTAAAGCAGTATTAAAGTGAAATGCATAAAAGAATTTATGTACATTATATATTTATTCTATTATACATGAGATAATTGTGTTCCATTTAGTGAATCTGTCATATGTGTATAGGTATATGTAACAGAAAGACCCCTTACAAACCACATAACTAGTCTTGATAGGATTTAATATGTTCTAAATATGTTGACACATCGAATACCATATATGCATAACAGTTACATAGTTTAATTAATCGAAATGAAAGATTACCTTACTTTTTAGTCGAATCGTATACAGATTGATCACTGTCCTAGCGACTCGTAACCGTATCAATAGAATATATTCAAATAATAAACTTTTGATTATTCAACAAAATGTGTAAAAGTGTCGAAGTAAGCCATGTCGATTGAGCAAACCGCATGTCTTGGCGAGAAGCGACCCGACTGTTCCTCATTCGCTTTTCTTTACCGCGTCACCTTTATCTTTCCACGCCAAGGTACACGTCCCGTTCTTGCATTCCTTTATCAGATCTGGACACGGTCGATCCTCCTTGGCCTCCTGTCCCTTATTCCTCAACTGCCACCACTTGATCAGTAACGGTTGTATAAGGAACCTCCATATTATTAGGATTATAGGAACCGCAAAGCATGGCACGCACACCATTCTGTATCTAACTTATTTTTACGATCTAAAATTATACAGGGAAGCAATTTTTGTTTTTTGTTTATAGAGAGAGAGAGACAGAAATGACGGATGTCCATCTCGGAGCGACCGGTACAGCAGCTGCAGCTTCGCGCGGATCGTGATAAATCACGTCGTTTTTCTTAATCGTCGCTGCGTTTGCCGTACGCTCACTTCCGGACTGGCGGAAAGAAAGGTGATTCTTACCTCGGGGGAAGAGGCAGAGAAGCGACGTTATATCGAGCCTCCACGGGACAACAATCGGGCGAATGTGAGAGAGATCGATACGAGCATAACCTGGACGAGATCGTGAATTAGGATGCCTGGAATGTTCCCGAGGAATGCAGAAAATATGGCTCTCAGCTATGAGAGCCGAGGTGATCGCGCAACAATTTAGAGATCACTCCGCTAGAGATAACAGCTCCGAACGTCGACTCGCCCCTTTAATAATTCGCCTGACCTGTCACTCGCGTGATCGTGATACTGTACACATATACACGATACATCCGTTATTCGCCTGCGTTCGCTAGCGCCGCGCCGTGCGCGACTAGGGTCGGACTAGTGTCAAATTGGCGCGCGCAGGTTACTAGCTAGTCTTGGAGCGACTCCGATCAAACTCCGGCTAATTTAAATGGCGATTAACTTCCCAGGTAACACACATGTCCAAAAGACATCATAAAGATATCTTTAAGATGCCAGAAATCTTAAAGATGCCTTTATGATGTCTTTTAGACATTGTGTGTTACCTGGGTTGTCGAGCAACGCTTGCATTTTGTTAACATGGATATAATGATACTTTGTCGTTTAATGTCCGTTTCTATTAATATAGATTGACTTCAATCTCGGTTCAACTTACTTTTTATTTTTTCAATTTCTTAAAACTGGAAAAAAATTAAAAAAAAAACATTGACAGAAGATATAGAAACGGAGATTAAATCAAAGGTGACGAAATTTAATCAGAAATTTCACAATAATTCGGTTGAATTAGTCACTGATTAACTTATCAAGTATACTGTCAAATATTAAAGGATAAAATTTATTACCTTGAGTTAAATAATATTTTGTTAATTTTTAACTACCATATGTGTGTGTGTTTTGAAATTTATTATTCTAACACAAAACAGTATTATTTTAACCCCATTGGTTTAGTTAAATTGACGACATATTGAGTAAGAGCATGGTAGTAGTGGCATGGTTTAAAATGACTCAAATTGAGTATAACATGACACTACAAATTTAACAGTAATATTTTAACGCGGACGTAATTATTATTCATTTGTTGCTTAACGTACAGAAAAAAAAACGATTCGATCAGGGACAGTGAATTATGCAATTTCGCTTTGAACAATTCTGTCAGTTAAACTGATCGCCGAATTAAGTTAATCGGAGTTTAGCCGAAGTCACCCCGGTTCTATGTAGGTACCCGTTTTTTTTTTGCCGCGCGACGTCAATCGACTGGTAACGTTATTAGCGCCTGCCTCTGCAAGAGAAGTCTAATTTATCCCATATTTAACACAATCGTGATGCGGTGTAATACGCATGCAAAAAAGAACATGGTCACAGCCATATATCGTGATTGCAGGATCTTCCTTGGATTCCACACTTAAATATGTGTAAAATATACATATATATATATATATATTTATATATGTTATAAGGTACTGAAAGAGATATATTACGAACGAGAGTATCTGTATCGCAAAATATTTGTGGTAAGAGCTGCTGAAATATTTAATGTGTTTCATGTCTATTTCACTTTAATCTCGATTTTTTTAACTCACTTTTTATCTTTTTCTAGTTCTAAAAATTAGAAAAAAGATAAAGTAAGTTAAACCGAGATTCGTCAGTTCCTGAGTAAGTATACTCTCGGATGAACATTAGATCGCGGATAAGTTCTTTCCTTTTGACTCTTACATACTTCCAAACACCTTGCGACCCCTCGTTACGGATAACGAGACGACGACGACGCTCAACACGAAGAAAACCAGACCGAAGAGAGTGGTCATGGCTCTGCACCATTGCCGCTTCCGTTTCGCTCTCGCGATCATCCGGCCTAGGCGCTCGGCCTGCGACACGTCGAGCGTGAAGTCAAAATCCTCTCCCAAGCCACGAACGGCTCCCAAGCGACGATTCCAACCATTCGCGGTCGACGAGGCGGTCGTTTCTTCGGCGGACGACCCGACGTCGCTGCACTCCAGCTGCTGAAACAACGTTCCTCCATGTAGCGCAACTACACGCTTGTACGAAACAATTAGTCAATTGGGACGTGCAATTAATTGGACAACGTAAGTCTCTCTTTTCAAATAGTCACGCTAATTGAGCTAGGCGGAACATACTCACCGTCGAATACTTCGACTCGGTTTCGCAAGGCTTCTTTCTCGCGAGGCCGGAGCTCTTTCTCGTCTCGCTGTCGCCTTCGCGTCTCGTCGTCCTGTCGTTCTTGAGCGACGGCGCGGACCGCGCCGAGTTGTACCCGTAGAGGCAACGAGGGCTGACGTAGAGTTTCGAGTTGATTGGATTCACTCTCGATGGCAGGTTCTTTACACAGCTCGGCCATACCGATGAATTCTTGTTGTTGAACGCCCAGGGTGGGCGAACGTACTCGTACACGTTGTCGTTCCTCGTGCCGATCTCCAGAGAGACGATCCGCGAGATATCGCGCAGGATCTCCTCCGGTGCCGCCGTGACGTTACCGTCTATCACAGAATTGAGGGTTTGGGATAATTCGAGCAGCACCTCGCGCGCTCTTGACGATGATGAAGTCGGCGGCGGCGCGGGCGGCGGTGGCGAATAGTTATACGTGCAACCGCATATCCGACACGTATAAATACCTGTTACGATAGAACAGAGACGCTTCGATAAGCGAGATTTTCGAAAAGTGAAGTTGGATGGTGTCATCGCTTTCTTTCTGAACGCTTTTCATCGTTACCTTCGTAATCGCCACTGCGATCTTCGGCGTGATGATAGACGACGGAGGGCCAAATGGGCCGCGGAATCGCCTCGCTCTCGTGAATCACCGCCAGGCCGCCGTACGACGGATCTCTCGTCGACGCTGACGCGTAATAGGAATACGAGCCGGCCGACAACGGCGGCGAGTGGCTCGAGTAACCGGAGCTGGTCGACGTTCTGTAACATCTTCGTGGATTATTGCGTGACGCCGTTGACTTGCCGCCTACGATGCCGCTCACGAATTTCGAAATTTCAATGTCCGCCAAGTCCGATCTTATCCTGGAAAATTATTCGAGTACACTGTTAAATTCATAGTGTCAATTATTATACTCAATTTGTTATAGTCATTTTTAACCATTTCCATAGGTCGTCACCGCTCTTATTCAATATGTCGTTAATTTAGATTTAAATCAATGGAGTTAAAATAATACTGTTTTTGTGTGAAAATAATACATTTCATATGATAATTAAAAATAACAAAATGTTACTTAACTAAGGTATTGGGTAAAATTTCCTTTAATATTTCTTTATAACAGAATAATAGTATATTGTACAATATTCGTATAATAGAAAACAATGAATATGTTGTTAAATAATTTTATTAAATTGGAACTAAAAATGTATATGTCGCACATATTTCTCGCAAAAAGTTGTGATTAAAATGCAATTTGCAGATAGTTTTATGAGAATCGAGAAAATCATCATTCGGCTATCAATGTACCTCTGAGAAATAATTTCTTCAATCTTTTCTTGAAAGGGAGAAGAGCGACAAACCTCTTGCGATTCCAAATATAGCGATTAGGTATGAATCGACTTGTTTCTAATCGTTTCATACTTCTTTTAGGAATTCTAAAAAGACGTAAGTAGTGTATATAATGATTCGAATCCTACCACTCGATCTCGTATGTAGGCTCGATCGTAGGTGAGAGAGACGCGGTGTAAACGCGCCTGTCGGCCTCCGCACCTTCGGGATCGATCCGACTCCTGGTTCCGGGATCGCGCGGGACCGCCACTCGCCTCGCTAGGCCGGCACTCGGACGCATCCCCCGACGGCACTCGGTGGCATTCGGACGCTACCGCACGGATCGGATGCAGGCTCGTCCAAGGCCAGTAACCATCGCTGCATGCTCGATCAGCTGCGCTTTCGTCGTCGACGGACCTCGTGGCTTCCTGCGGGAACATATAGCGATCGGTCTCTTCTGCCTCTTTATCGAAAGCGAATCGCGCTCCGGCTTGCTTTATGTATTTACATACACGCGTGTATTTAACCAGACGATCTTATCGAACGCGCGCGTGCGACGGATGATCCATGTTTCAAGGTCGCTTTCACATTCGTTGTGTTCACGTAAGAAATCGGCCGATGTAAAGCGCCTATTACGTTATTCGGGACGTGTCGAACGAGCGAGCGTTAATGGAGGTCATATCGTCGTCCTTTTTCATCAGGCTTACGTTATTCCCGATTGCGAATGTTATCCTCCTTCCCTCCGCGGCTCTCCTTCGCGCGCGCGGCGTTATCGGTACCCCCGGCACGAGGCGAGCGGCTCCTCTCCGGCGCGGTGTGTCAAATTTCGTCAACATGACGTACGAGGAGAAGAGAAAGCGGATGTGCGAGAATAGCCCGCTTTCGAATTAGGTCAACATGAGTATTGGAAAGTGCCCTTTGTATTCGTTGCGTTAAATTCCGTTGCGCGTGTCGTTCGCTATATACGACATATCCAATTACCCGCCCGCCACTCCGTTTTTTTTCCCTCATTTCTCGCGGTCCCAGTCGTGATCCTCGAGTCTCTCCATCAGTAATAATAATCGATCGGTGGTTCGCAGATCAACGTCCTTACAGCAAAAGCTACGTGTTCACATACGTAATTTACCTAGGATACGTGGATCAATGTACATGCCGCAGCACCCGATTGTACATTCCATCATCGGCAGCCAGACGGTCAGCAGCCAGTCACTTTCACATCAGCGCGACACGTTCGCCAATGTTTACGTATTAACACCGTGCACCCTGAAATATCACACAACATTAATAAAAGTTTCGCGCGAAAGAGGAACGATCAATGATTATTCTCAGCGAACAGCGATTCGAATTATCTCTGCACGAACGCGATTACTTTCACAAATTCTTCCCAAGTTCGTCGACTCGGACTGACAAAATTAATCCATAATTCAATACCGGCTTTCTTGTTTCTAAATTAAAAATGCGTATTTTTTATGTACACGTGTCAAATCGCGTAACAGATCATATATAATCTTTTATATAAGTCAACGAGCAACAAGGAAAAGAGCTTTGAGAGTTAAACGCGCGAGTTAATACGCTATGTAATATTTAATTCATAATTTAATACAAGTTATAAATCGTACGTTTCTACTTTGAGTATTCTTCAGCGACGCGATGATAGATAAATCATCTCAAGCTTTCCGACGAGTATAAAGTGAATATTAAAAATAGAATATACAAAGATAGTTAACTTCTAGAGAAAATACCGTGAAATCCTGCCAATATTCATAATCCGCAAAATATTCGGACTAGAAATGAAAATTGAGACTAACCGGCAAAGAGAAGTTTTGTATTAAATTATGAATTAAATTTACATAGAGCGTTAACTCGCGATGCTAACTAGCCACGTTTAACTCTCAAAACCTACTTTTCCTTGTTGCTCATTTTAATGTCGAGAGGGTCTACAGTTAATTAATTATTAATTCTTATATAAGTGTCAAAAGACGAACCGTGACGAAAAACAGACGCAAACACGGCAATTATTAGTTATTTACGCGAACGCACGTCGTCGTACGTGGGTTGTAGCATCCAAGCCGGTTATGAGAATACGTTTTCGCACGTCTGGTCTGGAATGATAAAAGCGTAGCCAGGCCTTTTCTAAACTTGAGTCACGGTGCCGCCTGCATTCGCGGCGACGATAACGATCTTCGACGTCGGCCGTTGACGGGCGTCGCGCGCGAGAGAAACAGCGCGAGATCTTAGCATATTTTCTCCTCGGAGAGTTCCGACTGCCTTTCTACGTCTGGCGGTTGTTACATATACGCACGCGAGGGAAGATATTACACGGCGGAGACACGCACAACGTGTTGACCGCCGTGCGGCCAAGCGTTACGCGGCCCGCGGAACGAAACCGCGAAAAAATATTTGACTCACGGACTTTCACTCATTCAGGGCCGTCGTCGGAAAAAAAGATCGTCACCGGCCACGCCGCCCGTGCCGCCTCGCTTCGCCTCGGTCTCTCGTTGCTCTCGGCCGGGGGAGAGCCCCGAAAGGTCCTCGCGACCGCTTTCGCGGTCGTCGAAAGTTTCTCGCGCGCGAATGACATCTCCGATCGTTTACGGACATACGGATCCTTGACGGAATCGCCACCGTTTACGGCGTCGCGTTCCGTAAACGTGTGGGATCTCCTGGGACGTCTCGGGTGATCCCGATCCGCTGGCGATCTTATGGACCCGTGACCCGTGATAGCTACTTAGATTTGCGCGATCAGGATCACCGAGCGATTAGAAAAAGTTTCCAAGCGGTTTTATCTCGCCTCCTCTCGTCTCGTCCTTCTCTCTCCCGCGTCGATTCAAATATCCATATAATCCGCCGTGAAGCGAAGTGCCAACAACTCGAGCCGATATACTTTCGTTTTCGAGCGGTGTTCGATACCAGGCGACAGATCCCGGACTGTTACTTGGAGAACGAAGGAGCGACACGCCGATTGCGAATTGCGACACACCAACAGTACCACAGGTTCAGAAGTGCTTCATGGCATCTATAATACATGAAGAAAGAAAGTGACGATGACTTGATTGTGTTGATTAAGTAACGCTCACAGAAATAACAATGGTGTGGAGATTTCTCGCGGTAGTGCCGCGAATAACAAAGTAATATAATTATTAGACGGAAGATGCGTTTTCCCTCGCTCCCTATACCGAGCGTTTCTCGCGCGCAGCTCGCGAGAAGCGCGTGCACGGTAATCGCTGTTCTAAACGCGCGGGAAGGATCCGTATTCAGTAAACGATCTCGTTCATCGGTTTTTTTTTTTACGTGTTCCGCCGCGCATCGCGTAATTACGTGCATATACCTTTCCGTCCTTCTCTTTCCTCTCTCTCCTTCTCACATCCTTCTGCTTCTCATCTCCGTATCCGCGCCGTGCGCGGAGGATGTGCACAAACGGCGAACTTTCACACGCGCATCACGTCCGCTGCCCGCGCTCGCGGCGGTCCAAAAGAAACTGAAAGAGTCCACCGGCGATCAGCGGCACGACACCGTGGTCACCGCCACCGAGATCGCCTCCTTTCGTTCTTTCGTGGGGGTTGTATCCGGTTGTCCGTCTCTCCTCCTCATCCCCGCCGTTGCATGCCATTCTGTTTATTCCTTTCCTTTATGTTTTTTCTTTCCTTTTCGCGCTTTAATTCTGGTTTCGCGTGTTTTTCTAGCGAAATAAAAAATGAATGGAATATTTTGTACCTCAGGCATACGTTTCTATAGTAAATAAATATATTTGTGAAAATATATAAATTATCAAAAAATATATATGTATATATTAATAGCTAAAATTATGAAAATCAAAATTCTTTAATTTTCTTTAATTTTGGATGTGAATTTATATTCACGGACATATTATTTTATTTTATGTATACATAATTTTACAAACACACAATTTTGTCATTTCCATACATATACGTATATATACATATATATGATTTAAAATCTATCTGATACAGTTGATTAGGGCTGCGTTCCTTTTGACGCTTTCAGCGCTGTAAGCATCATTCTGTCTTCGTTGCTCATCGAATATCAAACGAATATCAAATGGAGCGATGCTTTCAGCGCTGAAGAAACACAGCCTATCTAAGGATATCAATTTTCGTAATATCAGCTCGAGACCTTATTCGAAATACATAAATCTCCAAATAATTTTGATTTTTTTTCCGATATTCTAGGACTCGAATTTCAACTCTCATGCATCACCTCTCCTTGAAATATTTCTCATACGATCGTTTTGACGATTGCTCGAGAATCGTCGAAAGGCGCACGTCCAAACTTTCATTATTCCTTATCGGAACGTGCTGTCCCGATGAACGTCGACAATTTTCCGAGGCCTTCCCATGTTTTCACGATCAATTTGGCACGGTACTTGGACTTCTCAGAAGGTATATATACCTTCGACGAGCAGCTTCACCCCTTGCGCAAGTCCACCGACAATGGGTCCACACAAAACAACTTCTAGGATGACTTCGACCAAATTCTTTTTAAGATCGGAAAATCGCGAGTAGCCGTCGAATTAGCTAATCGCAGTCGTGAATTTTAAATGGCAGGACGCAGAGTCGATTGGTCGATTTGTATTCCGCGGTGCCTTTCGAGGCGCTACGGCGACGCTCGCGATATCGCTGCGTTCCGCAACACGTCGGAAAGCGTCTTGACATTTCTGCTGCCGGTGCCGTGTATACGTGCACGTGACAAGCGGTTGCAAGCGGTGACGATTTCGCCGAGTGTTTTTCGTCGAGAAACGTTTTGGGCATTGCTCGAACTCGTTAGAACATTTTATTTAGTTTACCTCCCGTGTACTTTTTTGCTCACGAGGCTAAACCGACACGTCGACCACTTGTCGGTGATAACAATGACGTATCTGAGCTCGTGGGAGGAATTCGAAAGGGGCGCCGAGAGGTTATATCTGCAGGATCCGATGAACGTACGTTTTACAAGATTATCGTTGTATTTTCTTTATCGTCATTAGCGCCGTTTACACTTTCGATACCCGGCAGTAACAAGAATCTCGCAATCTGGAAATACTTATCGAATTTAGTAATTATTTACATTTGTGCAAAGCTAAAGAGTAATAAAGATATATATACGAGATATTTTCTTTCACAAGCTTCTGTTAACTAATTGTATTTATCTTAATTCGTATTGTTTCCTGCATAATGTACAAGACTATGTTTGTGCTTCTTTTTATCAATTACTTTTGATTTTCTTTTGCTGTCTGGTATTGTAATGAAAGCAATGTGCGATACGAAAAAAAAGCAAAAACATTGTGATCCGATACCATATGGTGTATAAAACTGCAAATTGTATTACTATGTGCGAATACAAATAGCTATTCACAGACTCAATCAGTTAACTTCTCTTTCCGTTTTATTTCAGACTCGGTATACGATGAAGTACTGCCACAGTAAAGGGGTTTTGTGTCTAAAGTTAACAGACAATCGACGGGTAAGCGATCTTAGAAATGTATCTTATGATTGAGGAATATAAGCCGCTTATATTTCTTTCCGCCATTAATTCTTCATTGTTAAGAATGTAGTAATAAAACAGTGATTAAAATTGCTTGCAGTGCCTCCAGTATAAAACGGAAATAGCTCAGGACTTAAAGAAAATGGAAAAATTCATAGGCAATCTCATGAGACACATGGCGTCGAAAGACAGTTAAATGAGACTTGTATGTAGAAATATGTTCATCGTGGAGACTAAAAACGTACTGTTTTTATTCAACAAGATTTTTCTTCTCGCGTCTCACATGATCCAACGACTGCGGTCCACAGATATCAATTTTAATTAAGGTATGAACGTCATCTTACATGTACAACAAGTGCATATAAAACTGTTTCATTTTGTATTAAAGTTTTATAATTGTTTCGGGTGGCTCCGCTGCCTTCTCGTTAAAGTTCTGAAACAATCCAAATTCATCGTGTAAGTTAAATCAAGCGACACCAAGGATATAATATAGAGAGAACTTTTCCAACATTTGTATAATGTATTAACTTTTTTGATATATATCCAAAGTATGTCCTTAAGTATGTGATGCATAATGTATTAGATATTAATAAAGCCAGGTATACAAATCAAATCGAGATCTGATTTTAATATACTTTAGAGAAGAAAGCACAAAGCGACAAAAACAAGCACTTACGATATAATGGGTTGGAGAACAGCATCCAGAGTAGTGTCAACAGGAGGGTAGATTTCTTGATTTGAAGGCAATTCATAGTGTACCTCTCCCCCTAATTGCAATTGTGTCTATACCAAACAAAACCGTTTTACTAGTCTACTATTTAGAAGAACAGTATCATTCCACATTACGTCATTGCTTCGTATAAAACGAAGCTACGTGTAATCACTAGCATGCATATACGAGAACTGTGTCGCTGGAAAGGATTATGCGCGTTTCTAATGCCGATATCTTAGAAATTTATTGATGTAATTGAAAGCCAAAACTTGTGCGAGGACGAGTAGGAAACCTCAGCCATATCTGTATGTAGAAGTACTTTGTGTTTTTTTCTTGTAAAAACATGTGTGTGATAAATATTTTGTGAAAATTGAATTTTTGTTTGCGAGAAGTAAGCACGAATTATACTATACGAAATTCGTGCTTACTCGTAAACTTTTATCATTCTTAAACAGTTAATTGTAAGGTAAAATGCGCATCGCTCGGTTGTTGCTTATTTCAAAACGGATAATTAGCGAAGGTAATGACACTATAGTAAAAAATGCGAGCTAGGATACGTACTACATGAATAGGTTTATTGCTGTCGGCAGAACTTGAACAGCAGCTTGAAAAGTCCTGCGGCGTGCTTTCCCCGAGTCCACTGTCCGCATTATTGCCTATTGACACTCGGTTGTTACGAGTATAATAAAAATCCCTCCTCGTGCTATATTCGTTTCGAGCCTCGGGATACTTTGCCTCGACTCGATTGGACGTTGCCGACAGCAAGTTATAACTTCCATCACGATAATGCCGCATGAGTCTTCTTTCTCTTTTGCCAACGGATCCGACAGTTCTGAAAGGGAATCCTTGACAGTCTCTGGCACCTCAGTCGTTTTAGCGACCAGCGGGTCCACTGTGCTCGACTCAGATCGATGTCTTTTTCTTTCTTTTTTTTTTGTTTTGTTTTGTTTTAGTACATACAGTTAATATACACACATTGGCTATATATTCTCACGATGCATACGTTATTAAGATTCAATAACATAAAATCAATCACAGACTCCGTTAATGCATTCGTTTTTCTTTGTAAACTATATCGCGGCGCATTTTAAAGCGTAATTTTCTTGAGTTGCAAAACACAAAATGCACAAGATGCGCCGGATACGTGTAGGGAATCGAATGGGGTATACGAGGAATGTCATAAGAAAGACTCGGAACATGAAGTGTCCCGAGCCTCGAACGTTGACATCATCGTCTGTCCTCCCAGATACCAATATTTATTACACAAATACATGGCGCATACCGTATATAATATACATAATGCATGAGAAATAAAAAACACGAATAAAATACGACCCCAGTACGAAGGCGATCGGCACGCATCGCCTTTGAAATTCCATGGAACACAGCCAGAAGCGAGTAAGTGCCACAGCTAGGACGTAAAAATAAACAGGTGCGACAAGCAGTTAATCTCACTTATTTATTAAGGATTCGTCATGCTTCAAATAAATAATAGGGGGCATGCTTAAAGTAGATCGTACATGCTCGAAATAAATAAAAAATACATGCAAGGGAGATCGGGGTGGAGTGAGGGGTGGTGGAGAGTGAGGGGGTAACTAAACAATGACTACGGATCCCGTCTCATCCTCCAATTGCGGAGGATGGCTGTGGAGATTGCAGGCCGTCTTGAGATCATCGTACCTAGGCAGGGACGATGAATCTGTGTCGTCCAATCGAGAATTGTTAGACTGTAAGGGAGATTGCTGTACAGATTGCGACTGTACTACCGTGTAGGATATCTCTCGACGTTGTTGCTCGCTCATCCCACTGGTGTCGATTAGGCCAAATTCCAAATGTCTGAAAGAACACGTTATACATTTAATATCATTCACATTTTTAACATTATTCACAAAACACATCAACAGTCTGTATTCATGAAAGCATACATTAACAAAGGTAAAATTTGTTTAGCAAATTCAAGTTGCGATTCATCAGAAAGAAAAATCTATAAATTGTTCTCCGTGGCCTGTGGAAGCATGTCGCGAATATCTTGTGAAATTGCAACGCTGTAATATTCATAGTATTTAAAATATATAATATATGTACTTTCGAAGTTCATCCGGCAATGGCTGCTTCTGAGAAGGACTTCGATGTCTGCTTCTGTGTCTTCTTCTAGGCTCCGTGTGACTTACCTACGGCATATTAGCTCGTCAAATATTATAAACAAAGCAGTCTTGCGTGTCGGTAATGACCCAGTAATGATACTTACGATAGCTTTTTGCACGCCTTCTCCTTTCCGTTTCTGAGCCTCTCTCCACTGCGGCTCCGAATCTACCAACTCGTGTCTACTATGAAAAATAACATTATTAGATTAAATCAACACTTATTAATCTATTCAATAAAAGAAAAAATCCTACAGAAAGGATCTTTTTAAAGAGAGATATATGCAAAAATAATGATGTTGACGAAGGTCAATGAACTCCGTCATTGATGGGAACAAGACTTATTATCATCAAACTGTTTTAATTACACACTAATGCTCATAAGGGTTTGCGATTTGCATTTATCAGGAAGGTACTTTACTTACGAGACAATCATGAGAACGAGATGTTATCGCGATGAGAACGAACGTAACGCTACGTAACGCTACGTAACGCTAATACGTAAACGTACCTAGAAGAGCGAGAGTTCCTGTGTTTTCTGCGATGTTTTCGATGACCGGATCTCGTATCTGAACCCCTCGAAAGTTCAGACTCGCAGTCGGAATGTCTGCTGTGTCGACGATGACTATGACTATGACTTCGCCTACGGTGACCACTGCGACTATGACTATCCCCCGAACTCTGACTTTCCACCGAGCTGCTCCGACGTTGAAGTCTACTTAAGAGCTATGTCGACAGACAGCGTTTAATAGGCAAATGCAGAAACTTTATAATGAATAGTGTGGCTATGCTTAACCCCGTCAACAGAGTTAAATTTTTTTTTGTACATTGTGCCGCGTGCGTCATCATCGTTTGAGCAGACGTTGTGATCAACTCTGCGGCGGGTTAAGCATAGCCGTTGGAACATGAACGAGTATGACGTGTCAACTAACTGCCGGCGCCGTTCCCGCGGAGCGAACGGAGCGAGGACTAGACGAGGTGTAAAGGCCGCGGGGCTGACTCTGTGTCCACGGCGCGCTTCTCGTGCTTCTCGGACTCGAGGTGTTCATCTGCCTTTGCGTATTGCACAGTATGTTGCCGCTGGATGGGTTGTTGCCTGGACTCGAGATCACGGTAACGGGTGTTTCGACGAACGAACCGACCATTTCTTGACCTTCGACGACTCGTCTCTGCGCTCTTCGACTCGGAGTCCTTTGAAACGGCGGTGGATTTCGTCTAATTGCCGCGTGCTTCTCCAAGGTGGACGGAGGACTGTACGAATGAAAGCGAGAGTATGGACTAAGTGGCGGTGGGCCGGTCGCCATTAATCGGAAAAAAGCTTGATGCTCCAAGCAACATTTCCAGAGGTGACGGCAGGCTCCTTTCGACGGTGTCTCGAAGCCGTGCGTTCTCTCCTCAGAATTCTTTTCGCTTACCCTCAGCATGAAGTACCTCCCCTGAAAGTTAATGCAACTCGTTTCGGCATATCGTAAAACCAGAAAGAAATACAGAGGAAAAATCAACATTCGGCAATACTGTATCATGTTTTTAAGCGTGTTTCATTGTTTTATTATAAAACCAATTCTCGAATTTATTTGAGAGCTGAATACTTACGAGAGAGAAAGACAGCAGGTCTAGCGAATTAACAACATTGCAGAAATTATAACTTATAGCCTTATAGTTATACTATACCTTATAGTATATTTTATTTATCCGAGGCCAATAGTAATTTCCCACTTTGGTCTTGTTGCGTAGCAATATTATTCCGCTCGGTGTTAGGCCCAGAAAATATTCCACGCTATCCTCGCCCTGCGAACGAAAATTGTATGATTTTATCGAGATTAACGCGTATGATCGCAATGTCATATCAACGTTAGTAATACGCTTACGTACCAACACGGGATGCAAATCTACCCCGTACATTTCCAGCCACTTCACTTTGTCCAGATAATTTAATTCTGCTGCCGAAGGCAATTGTCCTCTGAAAAAAATCACAAATAAATCAGTTTTATATTTTTATGCCTGCAATTAGATAAATTAAATTTTTTGCAATTATCTTAACAGAAATATTTATTGCTTAACTCCGCTAAAATAAAATAAAAATATGCACTTTTGAAATTTTATTCACACGATTCGATTTTCTAATATTTTTTATAAAGTCTCGAATATTAGTACTATACAGAGATTATAAGTTACGGGCTTATGGATAACCGATCGATTGTCTACAACGTAGAAACACTACATCGCAGATGCGTTGGATAGTTCTAACGCACGCTACTCGAATACTGAACGTCATGGTTGACATACATAAGAGTTTTGTGGATCTCTACTATACGGTTCTCCAGCTCCGTGGTTTGGTTGGCGAGAAACCGAAATTCGGTGACGTATCCGGGCGAGTGTCGTCTAGGATCATAATCCCCAAGTTCCGCTGAAAGAGCAGCACATTATTCTCGGATATGAATGAAAAGAGTAATTTATATCGCGTGTACGATCGAAAGAAATATGCGCATCGATTCAGATTACGTCCACGTTCGTACAAGATCGTCGATAATTTTCTACCGAACTTAAAGGATCGGTCATCGTAGAAGAAATATCGCTGCACAAAACAAGTAATGGTAAAAGTACCGGCAAAAAAACGCAATTTTTTTGTGCTATCAGCTATAACGATTGCGATAACATTGCGAGGGAAAAAGCAAAGAAAGCAGAAGCACGTTCTTTTCTCAATCCACTCTATTTTTCGTTACGTCTGTCTTTCTCTTTCGCACGCTATGCTCTTTTTCGCTGTATATACGTGTATTATCGTTGAATAGAAAGTAGGGATATTCATTTCGTCTCTTTTGACGGCAATGAGATGCAAACACGGGCGTATTTTAGTTTGCCTTCCCTTTTTCTATCTGTACGACTTTGAATCTCCCCAACAGATAACTATAACGAGTGGACCACCGGCGTGCGCTTCTGTTTGCTCGTGTTTAGCTGCGTCTTGCTATATATATGTAAATTTTCATATTCTCTGCGTTTTTCCGTGAATGCTGTCTCTTTCGCGTAATTTTAATGCTTTATCCGTTTCCCCTCACAAGACGAATGACATTCGAGTGTACATAAGAAATAATAAGAAGCGTGTATCCTAATGTGTACTTTGAGAAAACATATCTTACATTGAACGACGTAAGCTCCCAATTCTGCAGCTAGATCGAAGGATACGGGCAGTCTTCCTTGCAGAATGTCTTGCTTTATTTGCAGGAAGAATTGATACCTGTGGGACACAAGTCAGAAATCATACTACCGATTCTCCAGTTTTCCTCTCGTCGTTTCGCCTTTATTCGCTTTCTTAAAATACAAGACGAGGCTGAGCGCGTATCGGAACGCATCGAGGCGGAAAGTGTAATTTTTCTACGCGTTTGTTCCGCACACCACAGAATGCGAGAATTAAGTATGGATCGGTGGAAGCGCGGGCGCGCACGAGCGCGGATAACGCCGCGAAACGCGTTGACGCGAGCCACGCGCGCGTGCATGTGTTGTATGTACGTAAGGGCGCTTGAAGAAATTCGACGCACGTGGAATTCTCGTGCGTCCGCGATGTACCGTGATGTCCCAGGAATTTCCTGGAATTTCGAGACGCCGAGCGTGAAAGGATCGTTTGCACGGGAGCGTGACATCGAATAAAAATCGTTCGTATTATCCGCATATCGTGCGCGCTGGAACGGACTCGTCACGTTTTCCAATATTCTCTTCTTGTATTGAAAGACTCGAAATATACCGTGTTGTTATTGAAAGAAAGAAAAACGAGAGAATATCTAGAACGATATCATAGTCGCGAATAAACGCGGTCAAAATATTATTTTAAAAAAAGATTAGTTCTATCTCAAGAGTGAATTGTGCAAACATGATGCGAGGAAAGTTATCGCGTAGCATATCTTTGAAACAGATTTTCAAAAGAGTTATTCAAGTAGAAGCGTATGTCTCCTTGAACGAAGCTCAGAGTATATACCTGGTAATTTCCTCGATGAGTTTGCACGGATCCGCCGCGTAGAATTTGACACCGAAGTAGAGAGTGTGAACGTCCGATCCAGGATCTCCTTTGCGAATCTTCAGTTGCTTGCCGAGCTTTTTGCTTTGATCGAGCCATTGCTAAAATCCATATACGTGCTGTACTCGCAATTATGATTTTCAGCGGAAAAAAAATGATTTTAATACCTAGATTCGCATATTTCAAATTAAAAAATTAACACGAAATTCAAAAGATCTCCATCTCGGATCTCTTAATTAAATTATGTTACTGGAATCAAAAGTAATTTGCTACAAGGTTGTAGATTAAACAGATTGTATCCTACCGTCTGATTCCCGTGATCAAGATAGCGTAACCCGAAATAGGAAGTTTCCAGCAAGTTAAGGTGCTTGAATACTCTATCCAACAATTCCTGCCCCAGGTTCGAGCTCTGTAAAACGTGCATATATGTACTTACAACATCAATGCCGAAGTTAAACACGCATGTATACACATACGTATAATAAAATGTATTAGTTCCTGAGTTTTACACAATTACGAGAGAGGTACTTGTTCTTGTTGCACGCCGGTTAAATCACCCTGGTGAGATTGAAATCAGGAGGACGAGTTTCCCACTGGTGTTGCGAACCGTGACGTTCATTCGTTTGTTTCCCCCCGAGGGAAACGAACGGGATCTCCCGGGTGGATGTGTTTTTCATCGTTAGATTTTATAACGCGCGTTATTATCTTCCCATTTCGTTGCGTGATTTACGCGCCTCGACGATACACGACGTCGCGGAAGGGAATATATTAATCTGACGCGTAAATGCATCCTTTTTTTTTTTCTTTCTTTCGCAAAAGCGCGAAGTACAGCGAGGGAAGCGACCGACAGAGATTAGACCGGACGAGTCGATAAACGAAAGGAAACGCGAAATACGCGGCGTAATGAAAGTGGCAGACGTTTAAGAATACAGCCGAGAGACCGCCGAGGAGAGAACGATGGGAGAAGCGGAAGGAGGAGGAGAAGAAGACGAAAGACCTCGCCCTTTTTCTTTCGCCTAAGGCTTAGAAGAACCGAGTATAGGTTCAGGAGATGGGTAATCATCTCCAACTTGCGTGTTCCGAACGATCCTTCTTCCCCTTTTTTTGCTCGTCCCATCTTTATCTCTTTCTTTCTCTCTCTCTCCGTCGGTTATTCCAATGAGTTCTTTCATTTTTCATGCACAGTGTAATTTTAACATTTATTTAGGCATTCTAATCTTTTCCCGCCTAGAGCTCGTTGTGGGAATCGAAACACCGTAACGTGGATTGACTGGTCGCCTGGTGAAGACCAGCTCCGAGAAAAAGATTGTTTCGCGATAAATCGTCCGGAGAATACCGGGCCTCTTCGCCAGACGATCAAAATTCCCTCGTTGTCGGAAGACAATGCAAAACTATCCAGACTACGAAGAAAAGCGAAAAATGTTGATTCCGCGAGAGAGGAAGAGACGGCAGTGAAAAGGTAGTCGCGAAAATAGGAGCCACATCCTTGGCAAACGGTACGACACGAAGGAGAAGGAGAACAAATTGGCGACGGCAAACAGCCAACGTCGCCGCTTTGTATACAGGAGATTCATCTCTGCCTCCAGGTATATCGTGACCAGGTACGGTAACGTCAATGAAAAGTGTAGCAACGATCGTGACAGGAGAAAAGGAAAAAGAGAGATATTATACCGCCCGCGGCGGGCACTAAGCGCCATTTGTGTAATTGGACGTCGAAAGAAGCGAAGAGGAGGTGATCCCCGGCGGTGCGAGACGGTAACGTTACAGGAATTCGAGGAATTCCAACGCAAACAAGTGCGCGCCCTGGCTTTTCAGTCTCTTTCCCTCCCTTCGGAGGGGGATAGCTCCAATTATCGCGGGATTGATATCCCGCGAGTCTCGTTACGCTGCTGGAGACGCTGAATAGAGGATTGCGTGTCGTTGGCGCGAGGGCGTTGACGAGGAATAAGTTTGAGGATACCGATGGGATATCCGGCAGACGTCCTCGCATTGAAGATTCTCGTCGGTTCGGGCAACCGTTCTCCATATCGCAGAACTCTCGCGTTGCGCCTTATGCTAATTCCATTGAAATTGCTACCGCGACGATAGAACGGCGCGGGGGTATCTGATTCTGCTGGAAAGAGAAGAAAAGGAAAAAAAGAGTTACACGTTTATCCGGTCGCGCTATCTTGACGCATGGTCATTCTTTCGCGCTATTATGCCGCAATTACTGGGGACTGGTTCTACGGACTGGCGACTGTAAAACCGGAAAGATACGGATTTGGATACCGGTATAACGATAGCGCGCAATACTGCCCATCGCTTATCAACGATCGTTTCCCCCTTTCGCACCTCTCCGGTTGCATCCTCGACATTTTGCAACGATCTTTTTTTTTTTCAATTTCCAAGAGTCGTTCGATTACGCCAGGATATTGGCGATTAGATCATTGCCTTCGATACCGTTCACCTCGATATTTCTTGGAGTCAGAAACGATAGTGGACTTTTATCGTCTTTGAGTTTTCTCCTTGAACGAATATTATGCATAGTCACTGCCACTTTACCGAATGTATTTGCCAAAAGACTCACTGGTGAATATTCCGGAGACTTTTCGCGATCCTCCGTAATCGGTGTGGATCAACTTGGCGTTCGATATCCTTCCTTGAGGAACAATCTTCTCGCTTTTTAACGCGCCTGACTGAATTCGGTTTGCGTTCGGGCTTACGGGCGTTACACACAGCGAAGGATTCGTGCTTATACAAGTCCGGAATGTTAATCGACAAAATGAGCTAGACGGTGAAAGGGAAGCGGCGATAAGAGGAAGAGAGAAGGAGAGAGAGAGAGGAAAAGAGGGAGAAGGAGAGCGCAACGCGAGAGAGCGATTCCGAGAGGAAGAAAAAAAGAAGGAAGAAGGGGGAAACGGGTAGGTTGAAAAGACGCGAGAATTAGTGTGCGGCACGGCCGTCGGCGATGCGGAGGAGGTACGGCGTTACCACCGTCGTGGCTCACGGTGGCCCACCGCCAATTTTGGCATATCGTCTAATAACAGAGAAGACCGAAGGAATTCCGGGTACCCCCCTGAGATATGTACGCGCCTCCTCTCGTGCGGAGCCGCCAACAGTCGGCCATAACCCACCGTGGCCGGCGGGCACGGGTAGCCCGGGCACCAAAACAACCGTCCAGAGAGAAACGAACTGGGAAAGAAAATGCTATTAATTCACTAAATTACAACTTGGCTACGCGCACGAATTACGGGATGGGGTGGCACCGGTAGGGTTACCGCCGCATACCTTCGCCTGTACGACGATTCGCGCAACCGCGCATATCCTACGGTCGCGAGATGATAATGCGAGCGGTAGCCGTCCGTGTCTCTCGAGAGAATCCGTGATGAGGATAAGAACGAGGAGAGGACGGCCGATGGCGAACGTTGCGTCGGGGAAAGGTAGTCGAAGCTTGAAGATGGTCGAGTCCCGAGGCCGAACTTACCAGGACGTCCTGCAGCAGTTCGTGCTCGTCCAGGAGTATCACCTTGCAGTGCAGAAGACGAGGCCTGTTGCTCCTGGTCGGCCTGAGTCCAGGGCACAGCCACTCCACCACCATCGCTTTCCTCCTTCCTCGGTCGACCTTGTATATCGTCTTGCCTGACGCTCGCGCGTTTATCCGCTCGGCGCGTTTGGGTTCGCGCTCATCCTGAAAACACACGAGACGTTCTTACCGTCGCTGCCAGTACGCTTCGAATTAACGAACCACGCTTTTAGGAATCGGTACAAACACATCGAAGCATAGCTTGAATGAATAAAAATTTTTAAAGTGCGGGACTGACCGAACAGATTATTCAAACTGTTCTGTCTCTTTGTATTCCTTGTCTCTCGCAGTCAGACGTTTTATATTAATATTAATATATACGGGCAAGATTCAATGGGTGATTCATGGGGGAATCGTGGACGGAGACGGAGGAAATATTTCCCAAATAAGCTCTCTGTCACAAGGATTGCGTCCAAGACTTCATGATATTCCGCGCGAACGCTATTCAGCGACAGCTGAAGAATATCAAACTAAACTGTCATAAATAGCGGTGATCAGCCTGACGGTGTTCATCGTTTACCGTTATACTTTATAGTTACCGCTTGAATGGTGAGCGATCTGCAATGAATATAAGCCAGCGACTCGACGATAATACCGGACATTCGATCGTTCTGATCGCGCGTTAGTAACGCGAAGCCGTCTTATCAGGGAAGAACTCTTCGGGAAAAGATAATGATAAGTAAAACAAAAAACAACACACCTTTATATGTGTGTGGAGCAGCATTCTCGCCGACAAGAGGCGACTTTTATTACGCGGAGGAGTCCCTCGAAACGTATAGGTGAACCGACATTCGCCGTTCGACAGACACGTGGCGTCGCCGACGAGAGACACAAGCGGGGGATTCAAGTACACCTTTTGTCCTCGCGTATATACGCGTCGTCGCTCGAGAAAAATGCCCGTACAATGTGGCCCAAGTGTGGCGAGTGCCATTGAACTCGGAGAGGAGAGCGACGAGCGGACGACGCTTCGCGTAGTCGCGTGGAATGGAACTGGTTTCGAATGCAGGATCTCTCTCTCTCTCTCTCTCTTTCTCTCCCTTTCTTTCTCTCTCAATTGCGCTTGATATAGGAGAGATAATAGAAGCTGATGAACCCTCTGACCCGATTCGACGGGCTAACGGGGACGGCGTCGTCGTCGTCGCCGCCGCGTCTTTCTGATAAGAGAAAGGAAGGAAGAAGCTCGACGTTCGGCGATATACGATCGACGACGTCGCGTCGTTTCGGGCTCGTAAGAAAAAAAGAAGAGGAAAGAGAATGCGTCGTGCAATGTACTCTTGACGCACCGTTGGGGTACTCGGTAGAATATTCACGTAAATGTCAATACGACGGGTTGACGGGGTCTCTCTTACTTTCTCTCACTTCCTCTTTCTTCTCACTCCTTTTTGGCTTCTCTTTAAGTGTCCGTAATGCCCGTATCAGACTACGGATTGGGATTGAGATTGGATTGAAATTTGACCAATTAGAGCAAAGTTCACTAAACTTAAAGTTAGTTTTCTTTATTCTGATTGATTAAATTTCAATCCAATCTCAATCCCAATCCGTAGTCTGATACGGGCTTAAGTGTCCGTTGACTGCCGATCTAAGGGCCATTCTACAATACGTCGCAAACGATGGCAACCGCTAGTTGAAAAGTGTTATTTCCATGCTGCGCTTGTCAATTGCGGTTGCCAAAAGAGAGTTGGCGAACTTTTAACTTTTTTGGCGACGGTATAACTACCTAGCAATCGGCAATCGGAAATGACACTTTTCAACTGGCAGTTGCCGTCGTTTGCGACGTATTGTAGAACCGGCTTAACGATCAGTAAATTAGCATAGAGATTCTCGCGGCACCCGGAGTCACTATTTATCTCATAGGTGTCCCGGCGGAATGCTCGCGAAGATGAAAAATACAGTTAAGCGATTTTTCCTATCGTCCACACGTCCTCCCCTTCGCGCACGGCGCATTCCGACGACGTCGTCTAATTAGCGGGTGATTTGCACACGGGTGTAGGGACATACGTGACTTTCGCTGAAAAAGGATGTTTTTAACGTGTGAGTACTTCCGGCCTCGCGGAGTTGAAAAGGGGAACGGCGCGAGACGCGCGCGTTGGCGGCTAACAATAACAATCGAAATTATCGCAAGAATGATTTTACGGTGCAGCGAACTTTGTGAGAAAATTTCAGATTACATCGTTTGTATAGTAGTAATAAAATATTAATAATAAATTGTTACTTATGTACGAGATAATTGTATTTAATCACGATTAATTCCGACAAACCGGATAATTATAAGAGGAGCATGAGAAAAATGAAGAAAACGATTACAACTCTCGTTACATTTCCACTCCATTTTCGTGACTCTTTTCCGACGTCATCTCCATCTCGAAACTGATTAACATGCGCAACAGATTCGACGATAAACGTATATATCCTCTTTGTGAAATTCGAATCTCGCTCTCCCTACAAATAAAACATCACGTTGTAAATTTGCAATTTATAAAATGTACAGACACTTTCGGGTTTCAGATGAGAATTGTTTCGATTCGACGTACCTTAAATCTAATTATACGCGCGTTCTCGTCTACTTGTCGCAATTTAAAATTGTTCCCGTCTATCGCTAGGCGAGAGCATTTCCATTTCTCCCATTCGTACGCATCGCGAACCAAACATTGAGCAATTAAAAATGAAATAATAGCTACGGTTAGAGCTACGAAGAGAGGAGATGAAAAATCTCGGATATCCGAGAGCCAAGTATACGCACCTCCGTTTACGATTTGCGTCGCCGAGTTTCTCGCCAGTTTCTGGCCTCAGTGTGGAATCGCTTCCGGCACTTTTCGACACTTCCGGTACCAACAACGAACCCGCGGGACTCCGGGAGAGAGCACGCGAGGCTCGCGTCCCGTTGAAAATTTTCCTTTCGTCCTCTTCGCGACGACGCGCCGACCGGCGTGCACGGAAATGCGCTCGCGCTCGCGCTCGCGCGCACGTACAAGAGAAGGAGAGAAAGAGCGCGTCTTTCCTTATAAACACTTAACGTTTCACTCGGTGCGCGCGCGTGCGAGGCGTTCGGCGCGGAGTCGAGCGGATCGTGGTTCACCGTCGCGCGTACGCGACCGGGGCATGATCGCTACCGAGATACTTTTTTCAAATCGGCGATCGCGTCGATCGCGCGTCTCGACGACGGGGCGCGGCGCCGGGGAGCTCGTACGTACGTGGGCCGCGGCGCGCACCCGCGCCGATCGTGACTGATCGTGACGTTCAGCGGCGGTGAGAGACTCGCGATTGACGGTCCCGCGGATTTCAAGCGGGGCGCACCGCGTCGCGCGACGGACGCGAGAGTTTTCAAGTCGTGCGGCGCGGCGCGGCGCGGCGAAGCGGGCGAAGCGGGCGAAGAGGGCCGGCGAGAACGGGGGCGGCGGGGTGGGCTGAGGAGGTGGGCGAGGCGGCCAATGGTTCTCCTCGCGGCCCGTTCCCCGTTCCCCGCTCCCCGCGCGGCGAGGAGAGGGAATGAGGGAAAGAAAGAGGATCGGGAAGAAATGGGGAAGAAGGAGACAAAGAGGAACGGTGCGAGGCGGCGAACCGCGGCGGTGTCGCCATCTGAACGTGACCGCGCGGAAACCTCCGCGTCGTAGGAATCGTCGGATAATGCAGATCGAGGGTTGCCGACGTCGATCTCGGTCGATAACTCGTTTGTCGAACGATTCGAGAAATCGAAGGATTTTAATTGCGTCGCGCTTAATGAATTCCGCATTCCTCGGGTGGTTTTAATTGGAATGAGTTGTCTTATGTACATTTCTACGAATGCAGGTTAACTTTAATCTTGGTCTAACTTTATTTCTCATCTTTTCCTAGTTCTAAGAGTTAGAAAAAGACAAAAAGTAAGTTGAACCGAGATTAAAAGTTAATCTATACATTGGTAGAAATGGACGTTAAGTATATTATGATAAGTTTTATTTAGATCTCAATTAGAAGGCAACGGGCGTTAAAATAATCAACAAGTGCAAGAGAAGTTTTCTAATTGAAAGCTTATTCCAACGGGACAATAGTTTGTCCCGAAAATAATTTGTATGTTTCGACCAAAGACCTGAAACGATTGACTAACAAATATTAGATATTCTATGGGCCGATTTCACAGTCTCCGATTAACTTGATCCTCCGATTAAACACACTCTTCGTCTCTTTCTAATGTCCATTTCTGTCAATGCAGGTTAATTTTAATCTCCGTTTAACTTACCTGTCATCTTTTCCCAGTTCCAAGAGTCAGAAGAAGATAGGAAGCAAGTTAAACCGAGATTAAAGTCAATCTACATTGGTAGAAATGGACATAAGAGGGACAGAAAGAGATGCAGAGTGAGTTTAATCGGAGGATTAAGTTAATCGGAGACTGTGAAATCGGCTCTATATATGTGATACATGGACAAGCATATATCAATTGAATCGTTCATCGCAAGTAAATTAGTCGCATTTGCCTAAGCGCTTCTAGGAAGAAGCCAGCTATACCGAGAATCACGTTATACCAAGAATTAACCCAAGGCAGAGCCGTGACGTCATTAATCGCTTCCCGGACGATTTCCTCCCTCTTCCTCCTCTAATCCCGCAGTACATACACATTATTTCTTTCAGGACGGAAAAGAAGGAGGTAACGCGAAAATACATAATCGGCGAAAGGAGTTCTCCGCAGTTCTCCGTATTCCCAAATCGTACGATCGCGCTCAGCTGTTTCGCCGCGCGTCAGGTGACTTTGACGTTCTTATCTGCTATGCAGTTAAATGGGGAGCATCTGTGTAACATATGTGTACATCCATACATACGATCTCACACACGTACGTACGTGCGCGCGCGCGCGCGCGCGAAAGGGGAGATCGGCGAGAGACAGAGAGGGGGAGAGAGGGAGAGAGGGAGACGCGAAGCGCTCTCGCGTGCTCGTGCTGCGTCCGCGTCCGCTCGCTTACAACAGTTACGCGGCCGGTGGAGGATAATTCGCTCGCGCAGCAGCCCCCCTTTCGACGATCCGTGCACGGGTCAGCTCGCACGCGGAAACGGGCGCATAAATGCATCTTTCTTGATAACCGGGCAAGCGCAGCCGATCGAGAAGGTGGGTCTCTCTCTCTCTCTCCCTCCCTCCCTCCCTCTCTCTCTCCCCCGAAGGAAAAAAGGAAAAAAAAATAGAGAACGACGGTCCCCCCGTCGCGTTGGCTCGCGCACGAAACCGTCACAACGCACCCTCACGTCGCGCATCCACGCGACGGCATTGCCGTTTGTCGAAGCAGCGCGTGAGAGAGTGAGAGAGAGCGCGCGCGAGAGAGAAAGCTCGAAAGGACAGGCAGATTGCGAGAGAAAAAAAATACGCGAATGGTAAATCCGCGAAAGCTTTCTCCCCTCGACGCGCGCCCGAAACGCTCGGCGACGAGAGCGTTCTCTTTACGCGTGCCTGTCCGCGTCCGAGGGAGTTCCACTCGTGAACTCTCGTTTCCAACGTGATTCCCGTGCCCGACAATTCGGGTCCCGTCCCCTCGTGTCCCGTTTAGCTCGTCGCGACTCGCGTCGTATCGTCGTTCTCGGATCGCGAGAGACTCGAACTTTCACGGTCGTAAAGGTTATGCCGAAAGGTGCTTCCCTTGGTGCCTGAGACACTCGTCTCGCCGTCACGTTTCGCGTTTCCCAGCGTGAGACGATCTAACGGGCTTCGACTAACGCGCGTACATGTTTTTCTATGCAGATGTCGAGCGAGAATGACAGCGAGATGGATTGCTCGGACTCCGACTGCGGGGATCCGGGCTACGAGGACTATTACAACATCCAGCCGTGGGGGGGCGGCGACGTGGACAACGACGTGGACCCCGAGCAGAACAGGAGGGACCCGGAGTACGCGGTGTACGACTGCTTGCGAGTCGAGGAGGTGGAGCGGCTTCTGAACGAGAGCGTGGAGGTGTTGAGCAATAGCCTCCACGTCACGCCATCCCTCGCCAAGGTGTTGCTACACGCACACAACTGGGCGTCCCAGGATATCGTCACAAAGTACCGTACCAATGCTTCCAGTTTATTGATTAGTTCAAAGATTAAGCCTACCCCGGAACAAGTGCCAGGAACGAAGAGTCAGCGGGGCGGCGTGTGCTTGGTTTGCATCACGGTTTACCCCGCGGACAGATTTTCTACGCTCACATGTGGACACTCGTTTTGCAAAGACTGTTGGTGTATGCATTTTGAAGTACAAATAACTCAAGGTATATCTACCGGTAAGTAATGTCGTTCCGTTCGGATTTCACTTCAGTTACACTGCTGATTTTCAATGATCTATCGGCCTAATCCTTCGCCTTGCCTAGGTATAAGCTGCATGGCACAAGATTGCGATGTCCTAGCTCCAGAGGACTTTGTCCTTTCCCTACTTACTAAGCCTAACATGAGAGAAAGGTATCAGCAGTTTGCCTTCCGTGATTACGTCAAGTCTCATCCACAACTACGATTTTGTCCCGGTCCAAATTGCCAAATAGTTTTGCGCTCGAAGGAACAACGAGCGAAGAGAGTCATGTGTTCATCGTGTAAAACTGTATTCTGGTGAGCAATCTCGGATATATGCCGAAGGTTTTATGTCACAAGAGCGAAGACACTTTTGTAATTCCAGCTTCCGTTGTGGTATGGATTACCATGCACCTACCGATTGCAGTACAATTAAGAAATGGTTGACGAAATGCGCGGATGATTCCGAGACGGCGAATTACATTAGTGCTCATACCAAAGATGTGAGTATCTCGCGTTGCTGCCCGTGGAGCAGCTTATGAAACGTGACGGGAGATATTCAATGCATCGTAAAATCTGTTTGCAGTGTCCAAAATGTCATATCTGCATAGAGAAGAACGGTGGCTGCAACCACATGCAATGTTACAATTGTAAGCACGACTTCTGTTGGATGTGCCTTGGAGATTGGAAAGCACACGGCAGTGAGTATTACGAGTGTTCGCGTTACAAGGAGAATCCGAACATCGCGCACGAGAGCGTTCACGCGCAAGCGAGAGAAGCTCTCAAGAAGTACCTTCACTATTACGAGCGAGTAAGTCCTTCGCAGTAATTTAGCCCTTAAACCGTAATTCCGTTCCAGTTTTTGTATTTTCCGCTTGCAACGCCTTGTGTTTTTTCAGTGGGAGAATCACAGCAAGTCGTTGAAGTTGGAGGAGCAAACGTTAGAGGCGATTAAGATGAGAATTAACAATAAGGTGATGAATGCGAGCGGTACGTGGATTGATTGGCAACATCTGTTCGGGGCGGCGTCGCTCTTAGCGCGTTGCCGTTACACCCTGCAATACACGTATCCGTATGCCTATTACATGGAATCTGGCCCGCGTAAAGAACTGGTAAGATCTCGCGATAATAATAATATTCGACGATACATGTAATAACTGATGACAAATGGAATTATCTTGCTAACAGTTCGAGTATCAACAAGCTCAATTAGAGGCGGAAATAGAGAACCTCTCGTGGAAGATCGAACGAGCGGAGACAACGGATCGAGGAGATCTAGAGAATCAAATGGACATTGCGGAAAAGCGTCGCGTTACTTTATTGAAAGATTTCCTCGAGGTGTAATTAATTGTGTGAGTGCTAGCTTCATTCTCAGTCGCAGTCTACGAAATCTAATCTAAAATCGGATCATAATAGTAATCTTTTATTTTTCAAATATCATTTATCTGCAATTTATAGTGTTTTATATTTTATAATTATTTCAGTTCCGAAGGAGAATATCTCTGTTTTGTAATAAGGGACAATGTGTGATGCGACTGTAAAAACTAGGTAATTTTATCCAAGTATTATCGGTACAGGAAATAATTTAGCAACGCCATGTCCTCTGAATCGTTGTTTGAATCTGATATGACATGGAGATTGTAACAATCTTGATGTATGTACATTAGTATTGATTTCAAGCTGAAAGCGAATCTTTTCACGTTTCACCGAAATAATCATTAGGATATAACTTGTCTTACGCGGTGACGAAGACTAGACTCTACTTAAAATTCCAAGAACGTTATACAGAATAGACGAAATCGATGAGGAAAGTATTAACCGTATCGACGACTGATTTATCGAAAGATTCGATGCTAATGCCGTATATTCCTTTCCTAGTCTAAGAGTATTTTTCAAAAGCGCGATACAGCGGAAACGTCCCTTTCCTTTTCTCTCATTCTGTATTCTCACCGAAGTATACATACATTTCTACTGACGTTTAATCGCACAGTTCGATAGAAGGCACCGTATAAGAGGTATGAGACGTATCGGTGGACCCGTACGCCTTCACTGTTGTTTGCGATCCTCTCTCCGAATCGGAAAACCTTATTCGAAGTATTGTTAATGTTTAAAAAGTACGTTTACGCGCCCAATGACCGACTAAAAAAAAAATTAATAAAGAAAGGAAAGAAACGGTAGCCTAATTTTAAGTACTCCGGTGCCAAGAGATGACGGCACCACCCCGCCGTGTATATACTAAGCAGAATTAAACGTGTACGTCGTGGGATAGAAGGAGGGATGCGACGCGTTTTCTATTAAACTAGATTTTAAAGAATACATGCAACGATCAAAGATATCCGCGACACACCTAGCCGTAACCGAACTTACATATTTTCTAAGCTATTTAAAGACAAAAAAAAACAAGGATTCACTCTACTGTCGTGACTTTTACTTTGCGCCACAACACGCGTTAAGGAGGGACATAGATATTCAAATGCCCGAGACTCAAAGTCCATCGAGGTACGATGTTGATAACTGTAACGTCTCGATAAGAGCAGCAGTAAAATCCATCAACGTAAAACTAGGATAACGAGTCGAGAGATGAGTCTCTTGATTTGTCCCTCCTTGTATGTAGAACTTCTCGAATGTGCAATGTGGGAAGTAATCACTACCACATAAGGATATTAAAGTATTTGTATAAATTATTACTAATAATAATAATCATATATATATATGTATTATATATACATATATAAAATTATATATATAAATTCAGATTCACGCAGCTTTCCTTTTGTGCTTTCTCAATTCAAAATTTTATCGCATTCGTTTCTAAAAGATTGATTTTGTTCGCGCGTCCTTAGCCATAAATGATTATTTCAATTTTATTTCATTTCTACCAGTATATATTAATCTCGACGTTTTACTTATTTATTTTTTTACCTTTTTATAATTCTAAGAATTAGAAAGAGATAAAAATTGAGCAACTTAAAATTAATTTTCGAGATTAAAGTTGATCTGTATTGACAAATGGACATAAACAGGCGACTAAACGTCGGTTAACTTAAAATTGGCGATTAATTCAACCGTAGAATTGAAGCAACATTTTTAATTCATTATATACAATATTGCTGGTATTATCTCTGAATCGTCGCGTGCAACTAATCTTCAAATTTCGTCAACTTTTGTTGCTATCCGTCATATCCGTCGTGTTCCACAGTGCGACGGTATGACGTTTTGACGGTCGAAAAAGCTGTATGCTCATTGGATATCTTGCTTTTATAGTTCCTCGTTGGATCTAAATAAAATAGAAACCAATCGTAACAAAGAGTGAAAGAATCACTATAAACGCTTGCTAAACTGCTTTTTCTGCCGTGTTCTGCCGTACGCACAGTCATTACTCTCCGCGTAGCCGTGTTTAGAGCATTACTGCTTTTTGAGGGCCATTATAGGAAGATTACTCTCCGCGGCGCAAGACACGTATGTACCACGACTAAAACTATATACTACTAACTATACTATAGCGATTTGACATCCCTCCCTCCCTCCCTCCTCCTACCCGCCCCAGCACTTTTAACGCGTACGTGTAGACGTGTAGTATACCAGCGCTTCCCCCCCTCGATTGACGTCGCCTGATAAGGGATATTTGGCGTACAGGTTATGTACGACAGTTGTCAGAGGCGATGTTTTGAGACGTTCTATCACGCCGTGACAACCCGCTGACCCGTCTCGCAAGTCCTCGCCCCGCCTGCCGCCCGGACCGGAGTCGTTCGTCACGCGAACCGAATCGTCCCCACCGAGCTCGCGCAGCCCCCGGAATCGCCTTCCAGGCGATGTCAGGAGGCGCTCCCCCAGCCGAGTGCTAAGTCCGTGAGATATCGCGATCGAAGAACCCCGTTAAGAATGGCCGATGAGGTGGTGGAGACACCACGGGGCCTCGGTAACGAGGACGCCGAGTGCATCGTTGACGCCGAGATCGACGGCGACGACGACGACTCCGACGGGGTCATAGTTCCGGAACTTCAGGGTACACTATCCAAATGGACAAATTACATACATGGCTGGCAAACTAGATTTATTGTACTCAAAGATGGTACTTTGTCTTATTACAAATCCGAGCAGGACAGCGGGTACGGGTGTCGTGGCTCGATTAGTCTGTACAAAGCTAATATCAAGGTGAGAGGTCGAGATATGTCTTATATAAATACGTTTCTACAATGTAAACATGATACGGCAGGTCAGGCCAATGAGCAGTTGCGTTAAGTTATCCGTTTTAACAGGCACACCAGTTTGACGAATGTAGATTCGACGTGTCCGTGAACGATTGCTTGGTTTGGTATTTAAGGGCAAACAGTCCGGAGGAGAAGCAGCGATGGGTGGACGTCTTGAAGTCTTACAAGGTAATGATATATAATTTACTTTGGTTTACTTTTATTAATATAATTGTGTAATCAATGTAAATTACATGATTATTGTGTAATTAATGTAAATTATATGATTATTTTAATAAGATATGCTAAGATTTAATTTGACGATCTTAAATCCTGCAATTTCTGTTATTATTTACATATATTTTTATGAGATTTGGTCAATATTTATAAGTGAAAATTAGATATTAACTCTACCGAGTTAAATTTGCGCACCATGCTCAGCAATCTTTGTTTGCCACAAAACAGTCGGAATCCGGTTATGGGAGCGAGAATAGTCTGAAACGACACGGTAGTGCCATTTCGCTCGTGTCGAATACGCAATCGACAACGAGCGCCGGTAGTCTTACTAAGCGCGGCATTAGAGGGCTGAAGGAAAAGTTGGCCGAAATTGAAACCTTCAGAGACATTCTGATCAAGCAGATCGATACCCTGCAGAAGTATTTTGATAACTGTGCGGAAAATGCCAAGAATACTTCCAAAGAAGGTAATAACTTTTACCTCGTAAACAACTCTTCATATTTCTATCTCTTGTTCCAAATACTTGGAATCGATTTATGACATAAATTTATATCACAATTTTTTAATGTAACCGTAATTTATAATTTTCAAATCAACTGTAATTTTTAATTAGGCCTGTTCGTTTTAGCTGAATTTTTTGCACGGTTCATCTTTCCTCTTTTTCTTTTCACGTTGTAGAGAAAAGGAGAAAAGATGAACTCTGCAAAAAGTACAGCTAAAACAAAAGGCCTGTCCTTTTCAGCTGAACTTCTGCACGGTTCATCTTTTCTCTTTCTTTTCATGTTGGAGAGAAAAAGATGAACCGTGCAAGAAGTTCAGATGAAAAGAACAGGCCTAAACAGGCCTATTGTTGCATGAAATATGTAGAAAAAGCTTTAATGTAATTTTATTGCGATAAATTTCATAGAAAAGAAAATTGAGACAATGTTCAATCCGGCTGAACAATCGGTGGATTTCAAAGGGGAAGCTATAACATTTAAAGCCACCAGCGAAGGGGTGTTGGCAACCTTGCAACACTGTGTCGAATTGATGGTGCAGCGGGAGGATGCATGGCGCCGTAGATGGGAGAAAGAAGTTGAGAAGAAACGGAAGTTGCAAGAACTTTATAAAGCTCTGAAAGATCAAGTTGCCATGCATCACAACGGCTCTCCGAGGCCTAGGGTCGTTATACACGGGGGTCCTGATTACGAGGTTGGTAATCTCTTTTTTTTTCATCGTCTCGTAATTTCTGTTTTAAATATGTATGTATTGTTCTCGAAAATGGATTGCAATTTCGTACGCAACCTCATTCTTTAATCAACCTCTTGTAAGTCGAAGTATTTGGTTTGAAGCCGAAAAACGCGAAATAAATAAAAAATAAATCGTAGCATATATGGGGTGAAAGCCAGAATTGAACCCGAGATCCGCTGATTATAATTCGATCCGCTTCTATAACCACATGTTATGGAGCCACGTGTTGCTCCAAATTTTTTTTTGTGAAATTTTTATTTTCACGTTCTAAATACTTGTATTTAGAATTATAGAATCCCAAAATAAAATAAAAAACGTTCTAAATACTTGTATTTAGAATTATAGAATCCCAAAATAAAATAAAAATTTCACAAAAAAAAATTTGGAGCAACACGTGGCTCCATAACATGTGGTTATAGAAGCGGATCGAATTATAATCAGCGGATCTCGGGTTCAATTCTGGCTTTCACCCCATATATGCTACGATTTATTTTTTATTTATTTCGCGTTTTTCGGCTTCAAACCAAATACTTCGACTTACAAGAGGTTGATTAAAGAATGAGGTTGCGTACGAAATTGCAATCCATTTTCGAGAACAATACATATAATATAATTCTAAATACTTGTATTTAGAATTATAAAATCCTAAAACAAAATTCTAAATACTTGTATTCAGAATTATAAAATCCCAAAATAAAACAAGAATTTCACAAAATAGAAAATTTGGGGGGGTAACATGTAATTCCATAACACGTGGCACCATAACACGTGGCTCATAATACATGGCTATAGAAGCGGATACAAGTATTTAGAATTATATAAATACGCGATAAGTTGTCATAATAGAATTAAAAACAAGAAAAAATTTAAGAATTAAAAAAACGCCCAATATGGTTATAAAATTTCTAATGGTTGTTATTATTCAATATGGACAAATGTATCTGTTTAAGTTGTTTGTCCACTATATTATATAACACTTTAACAGCACGTACACAACTATCACTTATATAACTATTAATATTGTGATAACGTTTAAAAAAGACTAAAGAGATATGACCAACTTATATGAAATTGATCAATTGTATTTCATATAGGAGTGTCATTGGAAAAATATCTCGTGCTAAAGGTGTTTTTAAAGTTAATTGTTATGTATAATTATTAATTTTTGAGAAACTAACATCTTTGGTTGATATTTTTGATGATAAGAATTCATCAGAATTTATTTTCTATAATTTTATCCGTATATATATTTGTACAAAGATCAATTATTTCTTTCTTCATTAATTCTTGAATCTTTTATTATTACAAGTACTTTTATACGAAGATAATATTTCTAGTTACTTATTTATAGAAAATTCTTTACGACATCGTAATTGAATTTCTCTGTAGATGACATAAGTAGCGCCTATGTGTTAGAAAGTAAGAGGAATTTCTGACTATATTTCGCAATTATGAATTAGGTCACTACTTTGGAAATCTTTTGCCTGCTTAGTATCCTCCAGACTACTAAGGAGTACAGACTTATGTATTTACTCCTCATCTAAATATCTGTGTATTATTTCAATTTTATTATTAAAAATTTCAATAATAGAAAAATGAAGATAAAGATAAAGTTTTATAATGTGAGTTTTTAATTGTATATAGAATAGTGATATTTAAACGCGTATAGAATTACTTTATGTGTTCATGTATTATGTCATGTATTATATCATGTGAATTATAAATTAGGATCCACAGAGATAAGTAAGCATTAAAATTATGCAAGTTTTTTCTATAACGTTTTGAAACTTTATTTTTAAGGAAGGTCCGCACAGCGCTCTTTGCGATGAAGAATTTTACGATGCCGTCGAGACGGGTCTGGACAAAATCGAGGAGGAGAATCAATTAAGGGATCGTTTAAAACAGAAATCTGTTTCAATTTTGACGTCCCCCACCACAACAGCGTCTACGCACAGGCTATGGCCAGAGGTAATTATATCTCTTTTGCATTTCTCTGATTTTATTCTTATTGAGAATGTACTTTCATTAATAATTATTATTCAAAAAAATAAAATAAATATTAAATAAAAGGATATTAAATCGCTTTCTTAATGTTCTTTTTTTTGTGGCAATATGTGATAATATATATTTGTAATTTAATTTCTATACGACAATAGTGTGTAGAATGTTAACATAAATAAATTTTTCATTGATGACGTTAATTTCTAAATAACAGTTATTGTTAATCATATTTGTGGTATAATTGAACCGCTTGCATCTTTTGGTTGTTTCTTATTGCCAATTTGTAGATAGAGAAAATTACGATGGAGCAGCTGCATTACGCTCGGCTCGGCGTAGGCGGAGCGGGTGGCTGGCAATTATTTGCCGAAGACGGTGATATGCGAATGTACCGGCGGGAGGAGGAGGCCGACGGACTGGTCGTAGATCCTCTCAAAGCGTGTCACGTCGTCAAAGGGGTGACCGGTCACGAGGTCTGCAAGATATTCTTCAGTCCCGAATACAGGAGTGGTTGGGAAGCCACCTTGGAGGACATGGCGATCGTCGAGAACATTTCCAAGGACACACTGTTATTTTTGCAAACGCACAAACGTATCTGGCCAGCGAGCCAGCGCGACGCGTTGTTTTGGTCGCACATCCGCCGGGTGTCTGATGATCAGGATCGCGACGCACACGATCTGTGGATAGTCTGCAATCACAGTACTGAACATCCCGATCATCCGGTATGTGTTACACGTTTCATGCAGAAGTTTCTTCGTTTATTAGAACAAGTTACAGCAAGTTGCTAAGTGAAATTAATCGTTGCAGCCAAATGCGGGTAAATGCGTGAGAGTTTATCTGACGGTTTGTCTCGTATGCCAAACATTTATCGATCCCCCGAAAGACGAAGAGGAAATAAAGAGGGAGAATATTACGTGTAAAATAACGTACTGTTCAGTTGGTGAGTATATTGATGTTCAATAATTTAATCATCGTTTCATTCTTCTGCTTTTGTTTTTGCTTTCTTTTCATGCATATATATAATTTGATTTGAATTTCAGTAAATCCGGGTGGATGGGCCCCGGCAGCCGTTTTACGGGCCGTTTACAAGAGGGAGTATCCAAAGTTCCTTAAGCGTTTCACGAACTTTTGTATCGATCAATGCAAGAACAAGCCGATCACATTCTGAATGTGACTGATAAGAAGAAAGAAAAAGAAAAGAACTTCAATGTTTTCCATCCAATTCCTTATTCACTATCTCGAAGTGTCTTCACGTGATTACTGTAAAAACAAGTTTGTATTGTTACATACTGTAGGAATTGTAGAACGGCCATTACAACGTAAGTGATACCGTTTTGTATATTACCTTTTCTTTTTTTATTTGCTTAAGATAATCGACTTATATAGCTTGTGAATGCAGAGGGGGGGGGGGGACGATTCGTTATGTTAAGAGCCATTTATGATATAAGTGAGTGTATAGCAATTATATACACTTGAAAAAAAAAAACGACTTCGATGAAGCACGCGTGGCTACAGCACCGTTTACAGACTATTTTTTTTCTCTTCGAATAACAGCCTGTTATATTTGTTATACAGAACGCTGTCGCAAAATCCAATTGTACAAATCTTTAACGAAAATTGGATACATTTATCTCTTGTTACACATTACAATCTAATTAAACGCTGAATTGTATAATACCAGATTGTACTGTTATTTTTATTCGTACATAAAAACGTGTACATTGCTATGCGATATAAAGGTCACATGGAAAAAAACGTAATAAAGACTGTTGTAGATTTATTATAAAATAATCATTTCCACATCGTGCCATTCGTCAAACCTTTCATCTCATACATTTCTCGTACAAAAAGAGCACAGGAAGGTGAGCATGAAATATGTTTTCTTCGTGAAACAAATTCATTTCTGTCAATAAACGAAACATAGGAATTATATATACAATGTACAACATTCTCTCCCTCAAATCGTCCTTTTAATTTATGTATTTCACCAGGTAATTTTAACAAAAAATTCAATTCTTGCATAACTTTTTAAAATATTAAGTCTCGCATAATAAATGTCCGATTTATGATCTTTATGATTCTTTAAAGAGGAGCAAATATTTCTTCTTATAGAAAGTAATAATATGACTTAGTAAAAATAGAAAATAATTGTAAAAAATTATATTTATCTGTACAATACACACCTTACGAAAGAATATCCAAAAGTAAATGCATAAACTTTTTGTGTTGCGTGAAATAATAACTATAATATATGTATACTTATATATAAAGTATAATTAATGGTAATATAGTGACTGAAATTAAAAAGATCGCAGACCTGCATGTGAGTGTGACAATAATGAGCACATAAACAAGTATGATATGAGGACCAAATTGGAATCAATGTATTGTAAAAAATTTTGCGATACACATATGATTAAAATTTTATGTTTTCATTCTATGATTCTATGCATTGTTGCTTATAATAAGAAAAAGTTGTAAATATCTCAACATTCCATATATACAAATCTAACTATTTAATTTCAAACAGTTTTTAATCAACAACAGATTAATGGCTATTTTCACTTATATTACGTATAATTCATGTTTCATAACATGTATGCATATGAAATAGGGACTTTAAATGTAAAGTCACGCACCGATCATGCTTGCGGTTTTTTTTTTACATATTACCGTAATGGAAAGGCAGATAGTGTTTCACATCGAATGAAATCGTTTTTACAATTTCAATTGTATTTACATCTTTTTTTTAGAGAATAGTATGACAAATACAAGGAAATAGGAATGAAGTTTTTTCATCAGGTATCACGTAAGTAACAATAAAACTTAATCGATATGTTGAACATTTACCTGAGAGCTATAAATACACATTAAATGCAACATCGTTTTCATACCTAATTGACGAAAGTATTTCAATCGAAAACTATCCGAAATATGACGAAGTCACGATTTTATTAAATTAATATTTAATGTTCACATTCAATATTTTACTGGAACCATGATACTCGACTGTACCTTCTTCGAAATCCTTTATCTTTTGTCGTACTTATTTGAAATTATATCACGTTTAATCAAAGAGTACATTAGTTTACTAGAGTATCAAACAGCTAGTAAGTCTTTTAAAGTACTTCTCTTAAAGTACCTTTTTACAATTACATAACAAATCATAAAACTGCGGCGCAAGTCTAACTCTCAAGAACGTTTTTTTTTTAGGTATAAAAAACACTCGATTGCTCATTAAAAATTTTGTAGCCTACATTACTATGACTTTCCTTATGATTCGTAAGAGCCTAATTTCTTTAATACACTAAGACCCTTCTCTTCGTATTCCTCCCGCGTTATCCACACGGAATCACGGTCTTTCGTTATTTCCGCTAATACAGCACCACCCATGAAAACCATGTCCTTACGCCGAGGTGAGTCTTCAATTTTTATTTTAAATTTCTATAAAAAAAAATTTAGTACGTAGTACAGGCATCTGCAGTATACATATATATATCAGTACTATTAATTATGATACACTTACACTCAATTTAGTGATATCATTCTTTAATACTCTTTGAAGATAAAGTTGCTTCATTTCTCGTTCAAGCCTCGATGGAAGCCCCGGATACATTGTACTACCGCCGCTCAGAACGATGTGCTTGTACAGTTCGCTTCTGATATCGATATCAGCCGCTTGAATTGTGCTAAATACCAGCTCGGCTATTCCCTGCGCCTCGACATTAATCAAATGAGGCTGAAAGAGCGCTTCCGGTGCCGCAAATCTCTCACCGCCCACTTTGATCACACGCCCGTCAGGAAGCTAAAATATTCACAACGATTTGTATATCTTAGTAAAAATTAAATATTAATAAAATTACAGTATACGCATAATAATAATATTTTACTTACGGTATAGGATTCTACTAATACAGTGGTTTCAAGTGCCAACTTCTCTTCCGTTTCTATGTTGTAACCGATGTAACATAGTTTCTCCTTCAACATTCGTACCGTCTCAAAATCGGCCGAGTGATTGAACGCGTAGCCGCGCAGCAGCAGCAATTTAATTAGATACATCGTAATATCGCGTCCGGCTATATCCAACCGTCTGGTCAAATGTGGCAGAGCGTACTCCTCGAACACGGGGCAAATGTGCGTGACACCATCGCCGGAATCCACTACGACGCCGCTGATCAATCCCTGAGCGTATAATGTCAGTACTGCCTGAATCGCGATGTACGTCCCAGCGAAACCGTACTTCTCAAACATCACCTGAAATAACATCGTGCTCATTAAGGTTTCCAATTCGTATGAGTTTAACTTAACTTTTTACCGGATTGTGCAACGTTACCTCTATCATCTTTTCTCTATTCGTGATGGGATTCATCGGTGGTTCGGTTAACAGAATTTTACATTCCTTAGGATTAATATTCATCTTCTCCTTGCCGAACGTGTAGTCCCACACGTGACACATGTCTTCCCAGTTTCTATCAAGCGTTGAATGTATTGCAGTGATTTATGTCAAGCACAAGTAGCCGATACAAGATAGATACATACCTGACAATCCCATTTTGCATTGGGTAACTTATCTCTAACATAGAACGAAGTTTACTCGCTTCATCGCCAACCATTAAGTCCTGTGACAATAATATATGGTTATCAAAACTCTGCGTGCATCACCTAGATATATTATATTCATCTTATGAAGACAATATTACTATTTTGTACACAGTCAGTAAATATATCTGTAGTACAAAAATTCTAAGTATTTAAACTACACTGGCTAGCTAAATATCCAAAGTGTGTGCGATAAATCTGCTTTCATTACATATAATAGGAAGAAAATTAAAATAACTCCTGATGTGTAAAATTTTGCTTTATCAGATTTCATAACAGATATTTAAAAAAAATAAACATTTCCGATTACTTTTTGTATACCAAGAACTAGCTAATGTTTTCATAGAATGTCATGGTTCGCAGTATAATCGTAATATATTACTTCTGTGAGACTCAGGTTACAGGAACTCATGTCAGGAAAGTATTTTATATCAAATCAGTTTCCAAACGTGTATACCTAAGTCCTTTGGAAAAAGGACTTTGCCGAACTACATCATACTACTTCCACGCCTACGGTCGGAAAAACATTCTTCCTCGTTAAAACACTGATGTATATAGCATCAAAAAAGTACAATAAACTTACAGGCATGTTAAGCACATCCTACGAGAGCAAATGTAAGCACACAAATACATTAGATAATCATAGGAAGAGTATAATATGTATGTAAGTACCCGTACAAGTATAAAAATTGTAATAAACGATATTGTTACGATAAGTGTATTAGCAACGGCAATATCTTTTTGCTTCGTCAAAGCAGACACAACATTTATGCCACTAGAGAATTTTTAACATCTCTCGCAAGAAAAACATGGCATCCAATACAATGAACGAATTTTCTCACACGTAATGTAAAATCACTCACTTAACGATAACATTACAGCTTCAAAAAATTGTTAATAAACTCATCAAACGATTAAGTATCAAAATGCTATGAGTAATGTTCATCTTACATTTCAAATAAATATTCTCTTTTGTTAGTTAAAACGCCACTAGCCTCTCAAACTGTTTTATTCACATCAGTGGACAAGCACGTAGATTATTTTCAGTCGGACTTAAGCGCTTAAGGGGGGGCAGGGAGGGCACACGGCGTAATACTATATAATGGACTTACACGAACGCAATATTCTTGCTGAAAATATAATTATTCTAATTAATCGTCTGAGTACTGCTATAAACACGCTCGAACAATTTAAAGCTCCGAAGATCACATGGACTTTATATGCAACTTAATCAATAAAAAATTTAATCTTTCACGGTTCTTTTCATTAAATTTCGAGATATACACTTCTCATCTTTCGTACGGTTCCATAAATCGATATTTACAGTAGAAATCGAGATTCGCCTTTCATTTATGAATACAACTGTTGTATCATTCGCTTTATATACCGTTGACTTTTGTGACAAATTGAACATTTAACGGTGAAGTATCAAACGGTGATATTTCCGTAAATCAAACATCGACTACTAACAATAAGACACTTAAGTACGACACAAAATTGTAATTACTGGCCCTGTGTCTTCAAGCTCGCACGAGTTTGGGGCAATGAACCTACGTACCTTCACGTCGATGTCGCCGATCTTGTTGACAGCTCTGATTATCGGTCGTCCGACTATAGACGGAAATATATAGGCGGGGAAGTTGGCGCCGGCGTATCCGCACTTGACAAACTGCAAACAAAAACTGTATCAGTGCCGGGAGTACGCGGGACCGTCCGCCTCGATAATAATATAACTCTAGCTCGGTACACTCTCTCGTAATCGGTGCAGCGAGACCCACGCAGAGGCTGCATGCCTCTCGTGAGGGAAACGAGCGGCCTTACCCCGGTGCCATTGTCGCAGACGATGATCTTCCTCCCCTTGCTGTCCATCTTGACGTATTATCCCGTCAAAAGAATATTTTATCTTTTTCACTCTCTCTTTCTCTCTCTCTCTCTCTCTCTCTGGCACACTTCTTTAGATAGCCGTCATATCGCCAGTTCCATCGAGTGACTAATACCTGCGGGTTAAAGACAGGGCGTTACCGGTGTGCGACACCAAAGCGACAGACGTTACTCTCGACCGTATTTACCGTTTCGTATCATCAGCCGGGGACTTGCGCGAGGGTAGCGGAATCCAACGCGAAAACAGGAAGGGAAATTGACGTCCCCGGGCGTGGAATTTACTCGGCGCACACGAGGAACGGCGGGCGAGCAGATCCGAGTATTCCGAGTAAACTCAAACCGAGAGCCTCCATCGTTGGGAGAGACAATGAAAAAGGCCTCCCCTCATAGACGGACAAACGCGCGAGCGGCAAGCGGAATCCGCCAATCATATGAGTCACGAACTCCGAAAACTTCGAAATGTGGAGCCGGCCGTTTTGGAGCTCTTGACCGTGATTGGTCGACGAGCCTGTCGCTTATTATCCCGAGCCAATGGCGCGCGAGTTGCGCTAAAAATCGCGTCGTGCGCGATCGGCTTTAGGCCCGTTCTTTGCAGCATACTTTCTGCGTTGAAAATGAGATAGATGTATAATTGTAATATAAATAGACATCGAAGAGGAAAAGAGGGAAAAAGTTAAAAGTCTACAAATTTAGAATAAACCTTATATTTGTCTGTTTTCCATACTATAGGCTCTTTACACTTTTTAATCAGCTTCCTCGACTCTCCAAATGTCTAATTGTATGTTATCCATTTAATTTTATGTACATTTTTTACGTAACATTTTTGACAGATGTACGTAGTATTAGACATTGGAGATGAAAAAAGTTAAGTCCAAAATTAAAAAAATTTTATATTCATAAGAAATTTGTTCTCCGTAGCTGAACTTTTTGCACCTTCAATTCCTCTTCTTTCTCTGTTCAACATCTAATTGTAGATTCCCTCGTACAATGGAAAAGAATAAAATATAAGATATAAATATAGGAATAAAATATAAGACATAAATATATAAGAATATTCTTACATTTATACAACCTAATATTTCATACTTATTACAGAATTATTCCTATATGCTCCAAATTGTGCGCAGTAGGGCCTAAAGTTTTCGAATTTCCATGGCACGGATTAGGTTAGGAGTTAGGTTAGGTAAGTTAGGTCAAGGCACTTCCACGAGTTCCACGTGAAACGTCTATTTCGACAAGCGGTTCGTCCTGGCCGTTTTTTGAGCAGCACTACTTCAAGGCAGTGGAAGAAGAAGAAGAAGAAGTCAGACGTGTCTAGTAGACACTGTCTACATGTCAGTGTTCGTGCGTCATGCAAGCTGAGGTTGACAGTTTGACAGGTTCGATGTTTCCAAGTGTTTCCGAATGTCGCGAAGGATTGGAAATCCGCGTGAGGGCAAGAGAAACATTTTTCTGTAACGCGCGCGAGCTGTCGAACGTGAAATTAGAGCGTGAACGACAGCGCATACAATAATTACGACGTGTCTCTAACCAATGATCGAATGACGCATATTTTCTTCTTTCGTAACAGTTGATCAGAAATGTCCACAAAATTACTTAATCATAAACCTTTATTTTAGAAAATCGACTGGTGAACGACAGGGTTCGTCTTTTCGTATAAAATCGCAATGTAAAAATCCATTTACGCCTTGCGCGTTTGTCAGCGTTTTCGCAGCCTCGTCACTGAACGTCATCGTTGAAATTTCTAGGAGGTGACGATTCCAATTTGCTTGCTCACGGTAAACTGGCGATATATTTCACTCGGCTCGGACGCGTTGTAACTTTCGCTCAGGGACTTGACGTTTTCGAACGACAACAGATTTATCACGCCCGGAGGTATCCCGGATGTCGTAAACATGTCGCAGTACGGCGCCAGATTGCACGACTGTTTGGCACATATCACGATGACGGAATTGCCGATGATTAAGCTCTGCGCCAATTTACGAAACAGATCCGTTTCATTCTGCTCCATAAGCGTGATAACGCCCTTCGGCTTGCGGATTCTTATAACCGTCGCCCACAGCGGCGGATGTTGAGGAATCAATGAATCCTGGTACAGACGTGGGAACGCTGTCCATTTGTGTACTATTTTTGACAGTTCGACTTCACTAAAAAGAGAGAAAGAGATCAAATTTGTACCGAGTATTACAAGAGATACGACAATTTTGGTACCCAGATAGCCAAATCTGTCGAGAAAAGATTTCGAAAGTGTCTGCTGCAAATTCTTGTCAACGGAATGCCAGCAGAAGAATGTAACAGAACTTGCTAACAGAGTATAATGGCAGAAACTAAGCGGAATCTGCCGTTTTGTAACTATTTAAATGTTTATGAAATAACAAAATCTCTGTTTGATTTCTGTCAATGCTCTATTATCAGATTATATCGGCAGGCTTTGCTGCAGGCAAAACACAAGTGACACCGGATCTGTTGCAATATCTGAGTAAATCTGCTGCCAATCTGTTGTCCTACTGCGACAGTTTGCTTACTGGATAGTTGGACATACCCATTGTATTTCAACGCAGACGAGAACTTAAATAACACTTTCATTCTGGATTCAGTGGACCACTTGCTCCAGGTTTTGAACCCTTCCTTAGCTGATACAACGCATCTCCCAATGTCGTCGCTAGAATAATATTGTAAATAAGAAATCTATTACAGATATAATTGTTATTGAAATTCGTTATTAACGTTCGGAAGTTCAAGATTCATCAACGGTTAAAATTAGACAAGTTGTGTGAATTTGTACCTTGTTGCTCTCGCCGTTAGCACGTTCTTATTTGGCCAATACATGCCTTCCACAGGCGTTTGCCATGTACCGTCATAGAACAGAAGACTGTAACGGTTTTCAGGTACATCAGGGTATTTCTTGCCCGGTTTACATATTGGCTTTATCGTGTTTATTATATGTTGATTTTCATCTAACTCGAGATGTCTATGCAGTGAAACTTTGAATATTTCTACGTGAGGCATCAACGTCATGTTGTCATAGAAATCCAACGTATTGATGAGTATAATATTTCTCTATTAAAAAGAAAGAAAAGATCGTTAATAACGTTTGAAACAATTTGATGATACTCTGTGCTGTACAATTTAAATGGACATACATCTAAGGATGTTGCTAAATTTCTTGCAGCCGCCATATCTTCGGACCAAATGGACGTTACATTTACTTTATAAAATGTAGGAGGTGTGAGTAACTCCTGCTTAGATTTAAATATACGAATGGCACTACTGAGACTCGTGAAATATTTATTTCTAAGCAATAAAAAATTGCTTTTTATTGATTGCGGTACCCATATTTTACTTAAATATCGACAGTTTTCAGATATCTTTAAATGGTAAATGACTGCATATAAATCCGCATCTTCTAGGAGTATCATTTCAATGGTCAGATCTAAAATTTTGTAAATCTTGATTACGAGAGACAAAAATGTATTTTTGAATTACATTGTAAATATGTTTCTTCTCTTACGTGAAAATAGGTTTTTATACTCTCCATATAGATTATTATCTGCCGATGATTTTTTGCTAAAATAGAAAAATAATATCAATCTATTTCGAAACTCTTTGCGTGTTAGATACATTTTTAATTCAAAAATTAATTCAATTTTCCGAGTGACGTGTAAAGCATAGAGCAAAAGAGAAATTGCTGATAATTTATTTAATTCTTTTTCGAATTTTCTTAAGAACAATATACAAAGGCTTTCGAAAAGCTTTGTCCGAAAACAGACATGTATAATGATATTAATTTCAACACAAAAAGAATATACTGACCGATTAATATATTTAATGAGAGTAATAACAGGATACGAATTTGAATTAGATAGTTACATGAGGCAAGTTTCCAAAAAATGTTGAATCTCCGGCTTTGCACAATAACTGAAAAGCGTCAACATTACCGTCCAAACGTCTTGCTTATGTTTCTCTAAAAAAATATATATATATATATATATTTTTAGTTATAAACAAGATAAATGTTAAGGAGTAATAAATGAGATGTCTTTATTGCAGGTGCAATATTACCAGAATTGAAGTCATGAGACTTAAGCATTGTCGGATAAGAATATAAAAATTGTACAATATAATGAGGTACATCTCTATGATTACAGACAGATTCGAAAAGAGGGTAATTCTTATTTATTTCTGCAATCGTGGCTGTGCATCTACAAATATATAAAGTTAAAAGCAAATATTAAAAATAACAGAAACAAAGACAAATGCGATTTTAGCTGTGACTTTCGTCGCGTCGTTCGCATTAAGACTTAAATGTTCGTTTAGTATTTTTACCTAGCCAAAAAATTGTCACCCTCCAATGTTATATTTCTGGTTGAAGCGTATATTGACGCTTCCTGAAAATGGATGTAAAGGAACAGGATTACTCATTTCAACGAATATGATCAGATCGTTTCAAATGCCAAAACTTTAAGATTAGATTCTCTATTTTTAACGATAAATTTTGCAATCAATTTGACAATCTGTTTTCGTACGTGGATCTAAATACTCACAGATTTGTTACTCCTTGGTCTGACATAATCTAGATTGGTGTAATATTTTTCTATAATATCACTGTCCATGTTTCCGATAGGAAAATCTACTAGAACAATTAATTAAAAAGATATGCGTGTCTTTACGATCGATTTGCGCAGCGATTGTGGTAAAAATAGACGAAGAAGACGACTCCGCGTGCTCGCGGAAGAAAGATATTTGCTTTCGAAATGGAACGTTGAGTCAACGTTCAAAGAACTATTTGTAAATATCGTTCGACCGATAATAATCAAGACGAAAAAGCGTTGTTAGATCTCAACTGACAAGACGTCATCGAGCGACGTAAATAATACTTTTTCATCGCAATTTCGCTTCTCGATATCGTAAATAATGTGTCGATATAACATTGGTATTACGAAAACCTCGGTTGTTTGTTAAAATTATTTAATATGAATATTACGAGTTTTACATTTAACATTTGACGCTTAATGTCGGCATAATTAGTCAGTTCTAGCATTCTATGATTTTGTAAAAAATTTTCTTTTAATTTTTCAAAGGTTATATATAATATATAAATAGTATTTTAGTTTCCTTTAATTAAATTATATAATTAGAAATATATATATAATATATAAATGGTTTTTTAATTTTTAGTTTACAAGAATTACACACACGCACACGCACATATATGTATATGTATATGTATATGTATAATCTTGTGAACAACTGAAAAAACTATTTTGTATATTATATATACATATATAAAATACATATATGTACACGATATTTAAATATGAAGTGGCAAATTCTGCTTGGTTTACGCAGTCAATCTGCCATCATATTCTGCTGAACAGGTTTCATGTTTTCACTGGCATCCTGCCGACAAAATTTGCAGCAGACGCTGTGTAAAATCTATTTTCCACCGGAGTTTGGCTATCTGAAATAGATTTTTAATTTATCATTATACTGTGGTTTTTATTGGATAATCGTGGATGATTATCCACAGAGTGACTACTCTAATATCCATCCACGTCGATTTCCAGCTGTTGCGGCGTGCCTTGATTAATCCACCGCGCATCCGGGAGCAACGTCTTTGTTTCATCGCCTACGACATATCCCCGAGCTCCATGTTCGCGTATTCCCGTTGAGAATGGGTCCATTTGGCAACAGAAGGCCGATCGCATACTTGACGCGGAAGGCGCAGATATCCTGTTGCCATCGCCTGAACAGGTGCGAATCCAAGCCGGTGAATAGAACGGATCTTCGATTTAACGGACATTTATAGATCTCACGATCAGTACAAAGAGTCATCCTCGAGGAGAGAGAATGCTCGACGGAACACGTCATTCGCGAACATTCGATTTCTCAGATATCTTGCAATGTTCTAATTACAAATCTTAAAATCAAGTAGCTATTCGCTTGAAGACTTTAACAAAGCAAACTTGCTTCTCAGAAAGTGTCATTCTCGAAAAGAATTCTTTGCTTTCAATCGCTTAGAAACTCCCTAATTAAGAGTTAATCGATTCTTGAACTTCAACAACTTTACATTCTAGTTCATTGTTTTAAAGAATGAGAGAGATTTTAATTTCTTCACGTCCATTATTGAGAGTTAAAAATTGTTTTCATTTTATATAGAAAAAAAACATAAGTATATAATAAATGTTTATGTAATATATACGTATATTATGTAAAGATATATTAAGTTGTTTCTTAGGAAAAAAAATTGATTCTCTGAATTGATCGAAGAATTCGTGGAAGATGATTCAAAGCATCGATCTAAAGAATTTTAATTTTAGCCTGTTCCTAAGTGATGAAGAGAATAAACGTGTGTTCGGAAAATGCAACAACGAGCATGGCCATGGCCACAATTATACTGGTAATTTGCATCATTACATACTAGTACGCACAAAGTGTCTGAAAAAAATAGAGCGACGTTTTTGTTGAATGTATTCTTCTCTTTTCCTAGCGAAAGCTCAAAATGCTGTCTAATTTACAATTGTTTAGCACATAAATTTGAAAGAAACTGTAAAGAAAAGATTCATGTTCTTACTAAAAGATTGAACGCCATTGTTTTTAATTATTTTCAACTTTAAAATTTTTAATATTATATTTCTTGGTGCTGAGACAAAATCGAGCTAGGATTAATTCACTTTCAGTGGAAGTAACCGTCCGTGGACCCGTGGATTCATCCACAGGGATGGTTATGAACTTGGAGGACCTCAAGGACTGTATGCAGAAGGTGCTGGATCAGATGGATCATAAAAATATAGACAAGCAAGTAGATTACTTCAGAGACACTGTCTCAACGACCGAGAACGTCGCTGTTTATATATTCGAGGAGCTGAAGACGCACATGTCCAACCCCGAATTGCTGTATGAAGTTAAGGTCCACGAAACTGATAAAAACGTGATGTCTTTTAGGGGGGAATACGATTAAACTATATCTCCTTAATCAGACCATTTAATTGTACAGATTTGTTTATCTTTGATATTTGTTTGGTATTTTTTATCACATTTATATAATACAATTATACGATTGTATATTAATTACATTAAAACAATTGAAAATAATATACAAATACGCGCTTATATAAGTAACATAGAAAATCCAACATTCCAGTTTTGCCATAGTTTTATTAAACCAGAGTTGTAGTTACAGTCTACAATATGGCAAAAAATAAATGCTTCACCCGTAACATTTTTTTTCCTTATTGCACACATATATATGTAGTCTCACATCTAAGACAGTTGTTAGAATCTTGAGATTCTATTCTAATTAACTAATAGGACACTATTAAGTATACTTATGCTATATCTTCATGCATTATCCGGTACTTAAAATATAAAATACACACACATGTGTATGATATTCTTAATAACGATTGATACGATTTATATTAAAGCACATTTATAAAATAGTCCTTTGTAAAAGAGTTAACAAGAGTGCATATCACAATTATTCCATAAATAATTTCTAATTCGCTAATGTACATATATGATCATAAATGTCTGCGATTTTGTAATCCCTACTCGTATGGGAAATTAATCACTTCGTTTCTTTATGTACGCTGCTTTCAATTATGTACAGAACTTATTACATCATTTGTAACAATGAAACGAAAATGTCCGTTGTAAAGTTGTATACTCTCTTTGAAAGATCTGTTCCAGGCTTTTAGATGAGAAACATTTTACTAACTAATATCACTAGAGGAAAAGCTAATTGTCAGGTAAAAATATTAGGCTACTATGGGACATGTAATTTACTTAATCATTGATATTTTCAATAATCTCGTATGTTGAATAAATAAAAAGCATCTTTAGAGTAGCAGTAAATTTAGAATGTCTCAAGTCAAGTATTACATATGCGCTCGTTTAGTGATTTGTGAAATTATCACTCAATTAAGTATTCAATGCCACTTGTGTAGAAATTTCTTGTATATTGTTTTATTTTCTTACACGATATAAAATTCAATTCTTTTTAATGACTTTATAATCGATTCTTTAAAACAAAATACAACGTAAAATATGATAAAATTTATATCTTTATAAATCACGGAACACCACACCATAATCATCTGCGCATTTAAACGCATGAATATTGCATAAAATTCAAATGTTAGATATACTTCACCGTAATAAATAATAAATAATACATTACGATGTTAACGATCTCGGAGCTCTTACGAGAGCTATATATTCATATTGTAATCCGTATTAATGTAACTACGAATGGTCACGTACGGTACACCGAGTTCGAAGTCGTCTCTGGGCCAATACCTGAGCACCGGCGATTGCTGCGGCTTCTCATCCTGCACGGCGAAATACGCAAAAAGCACCGCCGCGGTATAACTCGCGATAAAGATGAACAGATGCCACAGCGCGTGGAGATACGGGAAGTTCAGATTCAGCCAGGTATCGCAGAACAGACGATCGTTCAGCCAACAGAATACCGCCAGTATCCATACAGCGCCGCATCGCAATCCTAGTCTGTATACTCTTATCGAGGTAGTCCTTCAAATTTTTTTAAGACACCGTTACAACGTGTACTCCGTGTTACGACTGCTACATCAAGATATAATATCCCTACGTCTCCGTTACATTAATCAATATCGGAGTTTCTCTTTCTGTATAATTTCTATATCGAATGCCCGTACGAAGAAATTTACCTCTTCAGTTCCATGACCAAGAATCCGAACGCCGGTATGCCCAGGCTCATCAATGCGAAAGCATTTACGGCCGGATGTATCAGGGCCAAGCCGGTAGCGATTAGAGTGGGCAACGTTGCGCATATAGAGAAGAGCTTTCTGTCGTTATGTACGACATTGGGGAAATATCTTCTGGGAAAGAACATACAGAAGCCTGCCATATACACCCACAAAATAGACAATTCATCTAATAGTTGACCTATCGCATATATACACAAGATTAGCTATTACGCAACACAAATATCCATTTCACCGATTAAGCAAATATATCTCGACAAATACTTTTAAATGCCATTCCTTTTGTCGTGACACGCTATTCTTAAATTATTAAGTGATATATATTTGGAATTCTCACCTATCAAGGACAAAGTAGCGTGAAAGTATGCGCTAGTAAGTCCAACTATCATCAGTAAGAACCAGAATACATGAATTCCTCGATTCACAAAGCGTGCATAATCTCTAAATAGGTGCATGAGCACGGGTGGAAGCAACACGAAGACCACATTACTCAACTAAAAAACAAGAACAGTAGATAAGTTAACAATGAAATACTGCTCTCTTTCGATACCTCTGTTGTATTTATCTTTCTACATTTTTTTTTCTATATTCTATATTCATCTTTCTACATCTTTGTTTATTTATCCAATGCAATCAATCGTGATTTAACATTGATATGATTCTGTGCAAAAAAATATTCTTGTACATTTGTACGTAAAAAACTACATTTAGTAGAAAATGTAATAATCACATTCCATTCTAAAATGCGAGATTTCGTTCCAGATAACATGGTTTTCAATTTGCGTATATACTAGTAGTTTAATTCCTGGATGAATAAGAGAAGATAAAATACTGATTCAGAGACTTATCAGAGATAAGAAACAATGTTTATGAAAATCAAGATACAAATCAATTATATAGGTACCCTCTCTCTCTCTCTCTCTCTCGCCTTAGTGTATAAACATATTTTTATCTTGTTATCTTTTTAGTGTACGTATCCTTTCTCTCGTTTATGCGTAGTACTATTTCCTTATTCGCAATCACAAAACAGACGAGCTTTGTCTCGGAGCTATGGAACTTTGACCTATGAATTCCACGACATATTTAGAATCTGCTTCGAGCAAAAAGTCTACCTGTCTTAACAAAAAACTGGAAATCTTGTCTTGGTGCAACTCTCAACATTAAATACCTTTGTGACCAGTTTAGAAAGTACCGGACATTGAGATTTGGTTGTCCGCTTGTACCTTTCACTCTCTAAAAAAAAAGTCCTCGTTTAATTATAATTTAATCGCATCTTAATTCACGTGACTCAATAATCATTGATATCCAGTTGCTCCGGAAAAATGGATTTCAAATTGAGAAATAGCCGTACGCGTAACGTAGCTACCTACTCTTATCCTTTATTTTGTTCGTTTAGACTAACATAATTTTCTTACCCAATCACAAGCATTATCTTGGGATCTATGGAACTTTCACCCATGACATTTTATGAATGTGGACTCTGTCTCGTGCAGAAAACTGTCATAGCAAAACAAACTGTTTACCTCATGCTAAAAAGACTGAAAACCGGTTATCACAAGGGTACTCTCCATTTCTATGGTGACTTTGATTTATAAATTTTTTGACAAATGTGGAATCTGCCTCGTGCAAAAAAACCTTTCACCTATAAATTATCTGACACTTCATAAATATAAACGTTGAACCTGCCTGTGCAGGAAACTATCTATTGTAGCAAAAAACTTGTCTGCCTAGTGCAAAAAAAATTCGAAGCCATTTATCACAGGTACATTTTGCATTTCTGTGAAACTTTGACCTATACACTTTTTGATAAATGTGGAATTTGCCTTGTGCAGAAGAAAACTGCCAGTTTAGGAAAAAAAAAAAAAGCTGGAAACCAATTACCACTTGAATTAGTACAACTCTCAACAGTAAATATCTTTGTGACTAATTTAGAAAGTATTAAACGAAAAGCTTTTGTTGTCTTCTCGTTCCTCAAGTTTCTGGAAAAGTCCCTCTCACATTTCCGGAGTAAATTCTCCATTACAATTCTGAATCGCAATTGTCAATGAACTCCAGAACCACCGACACCCGGACCTTCTCATCCAGGTCCAGGAAGAACCAATTTCCAAATCGATCGGAGAAACACGGAGGAGAGAGAAAGATGTACAACAGGCGTGTAAACAAACGCGCAATACGAACCGTGTTCATAAATTCGGCAATGCTGGGCGAGATGTTATAGTTGCGCTCGCACCAGTCCACGGGCGAGCTGCCAGCCTCGAAGGGTCTCCACATGATTGCGTCCCTTTGGAAATAATTCAAGCTATATTCAGATCGACGTACGAATCGCGTTACAGGGGGAAAAACTCAGGCCCTGGTGCCTCAAGGAATCATCGCACGCCTCGTGCTCGAACAATGGATACTCCTGTGCGACTCACACGCGCAAATATCGCAGTTCCGCCTTGCGTGAAGGGGACGAGAAATGCGCGTCAATGCGCGTCTCATTCCCAGTTTAACGGTACCTCACGAACGACTGGTGACTCACTGACTCCGCTCGATCCACGCTCGCCAGCTTAATACCCCGCGCTGTCTCGACACACTCGACACACTGCGGAGAAGGGTGGATGACAAGTGCGCGCGCGCACGGCAACCTGCAAGGAGGCCGCGACATCAACGAACGGCCAGACGCGTCCGACTGATAAGCGATACTACTAACTACATACATTGATACTAGTATTGATACACGGCCAAATCATCCGACATCCGCGATTGCTAGTGTTTAATCAACACCGAGTCAAAACAAAAAGATCGCTTGCATGCGCAAGCGAGCTGTGTCGCACGTGCGCAAATACAATGAATACACGGAAAGGCATTTTCCCCCGCGAGATAATTGAGTTTCAGAACGCGCCGAACTCGCGAAGATGATCACAATCACCTGTAAATCCTGTTCTGTAATTCTTAACCGGGAAACAGACTGATTTTTTAATTGGATAACTGGTCACCTAGAGTGATTTTTACACCCTGATACATCTTGATTAAAAAAGTCAGTGTTATTATAATTACATATTGCATATTTTTGATTGTTTTATAATTTATTAGTATCTGGAGACAAGAAAGCAAGAAGAAACAAAATATTAAAATATAAAGAGAAAATATTATTAAAATATAAAAAACGAAAAAAACACATTAAAATTACTGTGACGTTTCATTCCTTAGATATTGGGGTGTAAAAATCATCCTAGGTAGGTACCTATTTCAGGGTTAAAAAAAAAGATCAGTTTTAATCCATTCTTTCCCTAATTGGCGACGTAAAACCCAAACGCAACTTCGCTTTTCTATGATCTTAATTCTATGATCTTTTCTCGTTCGCGCGATATTTATTTACGCTCTATTTATGGATTCTGACAAAACGAGGTCTTACTTTACACGGGACGAAACGTATCGCGGAGCTATAATTAAATACATCGCAACAAATTTACAAAACACATTTCAACATTGTCCAAGATATTCGCGCAGTTCTCATCGATTGTACCGAAATAGATTTCTCGAAATTGGGGGAGATAGTCGGTGTCGTTCACCGCGTTTTCGCGCGCGTCTTCTCCGTCCGGACCGCCGCTATCGCCATGTCAACGTGCTCGTTGATCAGGGGTATCGCTTGCTCAATCAGAAGTACTTCCCCGGCCGAGATCTTTGGCAGGCCCAAGTTTCGCTTAACGCCTCCCGGGCCTAGTTCCAACTCGCTGGTGAAAAATCGGCAGAGCGGTAGGACGTCCGATCGCACGTAGGCGCAGGTGATGACGTGATCATGTCCAGTTAGACCGGCGGCGAGGTCGATCAGCAGTTTCGCAGCGGCCGTTCCAGACGATAACGATGGGCCCTCGCCGGGAAGCCCTGTCCTTGCCTCCTCGTCACCGGCCCGAAACGATTGCAGCAGAGTCTTGCGTTGCACCTGATAATTAATGGTATTAATTGTTATATAGAGAGATTCGCACTCGCGCGAATTGTATAACTTAATTATCACCTAAGTGATATTACACAGTAGTAGCTGTATAAACATCGTTAACTGAATTAATGAATGAAAATATAAATTAATTACATTGAGAAAAAAGTCCAAATTAACGCATCGTATCTTTTCTGCAAAGAGATATTTCTTTGTAGTAGAGATGCGTTAATTTGACCTTTGTGCGTTTAATATCTGTGCTATAAAAAGATGACTCGATTTCCTTAAAGTAATTTATACAATTTTAGTTTTTAAAAGAACTCGGAAGAATTATATGTAGTAGAACTTTAATTTTCTTTCCTACAGATAAACACATGACTGTTTTATTTAGATTGATGCAACTGGTTTTCTCCTATTTGTCACATAAAACAGAGACAAAAATTTCACGCGAAATTGAGACAAGATTACCATCCTGTGTTTTAAGAAGCTCGTCTTTTCTTTCTTTAGGAAGAAACTTTTTAGTCCTTTTTTTTTCAAAGAATTAAATATTATTACAGTAATAACAACATTTGTACATACCATTGAATAAAATTAATTTTTTTATTAATAAATTCCGCAGATATTAAATGAATTTGAACGCTTTTTGAAAAGCGCGTCGTAATCAGCCTGAAAGTGGCGGACAGCGAATTGAATTTGTACTTGAAGAACTCTACCAGACTGAGATTGGAAATTAAAATTCCACGATTACAATTCTCTCGTTCGTACTTTCGTGAATTGGTTGAACGGAACGGCGCGCGACAATAACGGCACGACGGTTCGCGCGTCGGCGCCGCCGGCCAGCGGCACCGAGAGGCTCGCGCGCTCCAGGTTGAGGATGGCCGCCGTCACCTCCTCGATCCGTCCGCCATACATCGCGGTCGAGCCGACGATCCGGTCGGGATTCCACCAGCCCGAGCACCGGAAGATCTCCGAGACCATGGCGAGCGTGGCGGTGACGGGACGCGCGAACACGGCCACGACGGCGTCCGGGCAGAAGCGCAGTATCCGATCTGTCGTCTGACGCACGTAGTCGGCCGTCGATTTGAATTGCTCCCGGGTCGACGCGTTGCCCGCCGCGGCGACGTCCGTCTCGTCCATGAGCGCGACGATGTTCGCCTAAACATTTTTTTTTCGGTATTTATGAGTAATGTTTTTATATTTTATATCATATATATGTTATATATAATTGATTTAAATTTTCTATAGATTATTAAAAATTAAGCTCCTAGATTATTAAAAAAAATTAAAATAAAATTTCTTCTGGATTGCTAAATTAGGCCCGATATTTCTCTCCTTTCACGCTACTCTATTTCGACAGATCTATAAAAAAAATTTTCTGTGCAATCGATATTTCCCGCGGCTCTTACTTCCCTCAGGGCCCGCTTTATATCCTTTTTCCGGAAGTAATCTATACGAGGACTGGTCTCCAGGTGCGACGCGTCCGTCAAAGCCTCCGACGTGGAGTCCCCCGTGTCCACCAGGCGTATGCTCTTGATAATCCGATATTGCTTCAAAAGAATCGCGGTGTAGAGAGGCGTCACTCCCCCGCCGATGATGCACACCTTTACATCGCTAGCCTTATCGCCCCTTTGCGCATTCTCATCCTTCTCCCGTCTCGTCGATCCTTCCGCGCTCTTCTCGACTCTCTGGGCCTTCCGCTCGTCGATCGGAGGAACTTTCAATGATCCGCGACGCGCGAAGACGGAACAACGTCCGTATCGCCGCGACAAATCGAGGAACAGTCTCGACAGCACGGGCATGACTAAGTAATTTTAACGTTTCTCGGATATGGAAAAAGGGGACGATTTATAACTTTTTTTTTTCACAATTTTGCAGAATGGATCAAAATGAGAACATTGTCATGGTCGTGCAACTCATGATGGATTTATGCGAGGTGAAACAAGTGATCTGCGATATGTGTGAAACGCATGTGAAGCTTTGTACATAAAGAGACTAAACAAAATGATACTTCTGTAACTTAGAGCAAGTATAATGAGGGTGAGAAATCCGTTTTTCGAATTAATAGAAAAAGATACTTTATTCTTTGTATGACAAAATATACACGTGTATGTACACGTACGTCCTACGGTATGCCGTGTTAAATATTATCTTATTTAAAAAAATATCGTAAACATTCTTGCAACAACTTCCGATAGCCTATTCATTTATAATTATTTTATATAAAAATTTCAAGTAATTTGAATCTAGCAAATCGACTGTCGATGGACAACGCGAAAAGTCGGACAGCAAAACCTCTTCGTGAGATAAGATTTCAAGCGGATAAGCATACGGTAAACGCCACGTTTGTACATTTATCGTAATCTGTCAATACATCGAATTAGATTTATTTAATTTCTGATACGATCGCTGCCGCCGAGTTTTCGCAAAGGATCGTTAACTCGTTGTTGTCCTTTCGTTTGTCGACACCTGCAACAATTACAACGTAAATATTCTCCCTATCTCCGATTCAAATACTCCTTATTGGAATTATGTTTCGTATAAATATATCCTAACGAAAAGTAAATAAATTTGCAGCGCAATTTTTTATTACGTCGCTGTACAATTTGCTTTTTGCCAATTCTTTTTCAAAAAAACAAAAAAAAATCAATTTGCATTACACATAAAACGCTTAATGTACAATTACTGCGTTCGGCAATACAAATCTGAGGCGTCGGAGTGCTCTTTTACCTCGCAAATCGTTCGGCATTGCCTACAATGCCGAACGATTTGCGAGGTAAAAGAGCACTCCGACGGCTCAGATTTGTATTGCCGAACGCAGTAAATCTCCCACAGAAAAATATTACACTCCGAACAACGTCACATGTCTGCTTGAATATGTACATACACACGAAGTCCTCTCACGTTAATGACGATTCCCCAGGCTCGATGATAATGTCAGACATGTCAGGTACCGAGCGAACCTTCAATCCTTTCTCGTTCGCCAGATGTAGCATGGATATAAAAGAGATCGGCACGCTCAATGCCTCGGCGTTGCTTTTCGTCAGCAATTTCGGCAGCGCCTTGTACACGTCGCTGAACTGCTTGCTCTCCTTCATCGTATCGGCCTCGTCCACCGTCTCCTGCGCATTCGCCGCCGTTGCGTTATCACTCGTTGATTTCAGGCAACTCCATATGGATCTCTTCAATTGTCGCATGTCGATTCTCTTCGCCTTCAAGCAATACGCGATAGCTATCTTGTTAACCAGCTTTGGCGCGGCGACCAGATTGTCGCCGATGAGACCCTGGCTACCCAACACGGCGGCGCTATCGCCGAAGTTGCAATCGTCATTACCATCCCTACTTCCGTAATCATCGTAGTCGTCATCGTGTTCAACATTGGGACAGTACTCCTGCGTGTCGTTTGGATTGTTATAGTCGTATCTCTCGCCGTCGGACACATCCGCAGCGGTCACCGCATCCCCGTTTTCCTTATCCCCACTGCTCGCCGGCTTTATGAATACTTTCGAGTACAGGTAGAGCTTGCTCGCTTGTGCGATGTCGTAATGCACATCTTCCGGTAGCGACAAGCTCTCGGCGCTCCATTCTGCTTTTGCGGTCTTGGCGTGTAACTTGATGGACTGGCTCGACGCAAACTTTGCGTCTATGGCATCGCGCGCCTCGTCGTACAGCAGCTCGAACTGCTTTTTTCTTTCGCAGTTTAGCCTGCATGCAAGCTGCTACCACCTTGGAGCCACCCTCGGTGGCAGTGGCAGATCTAGCGAAATTCCAAAACTTCCAATGAGACGGGCCGGCCCAGTGCAACTTCATGTTAGGTTGAACGAAGGAGTACTCGGACATCCGGATGTCGGGTACGTCCACGACATTCACGTCTGTACGATCCGCTGTTTTCCGATAACACGCCTGAACGTTGTTCTCGTTGTTGTCGTCGTCGTGTTCGATGTCGAAATAATTCACGGGCTCGGGCGCCGGATCATCGTCGTGTTCCACGCTCGCGTCCAAATCGAATTGGAATCCGTCGTCGTTCTCATCAGGCTCGGCTTCTTCTTCAGACATCTCTTCCGGCTCGTTGTCCACGGACCAATTGAGAAACTCGAAGTTCGAATACGACGCGCAGATCTCTAAATCCGAGAAGTCCTCGATCGCCGGTATGACGTACTTCGCATTCGAGTTACTTCGCGACTCGGGCGTATCCTCTATGACGTCGACAAGCACGTCGTGGTACGGATGTTGATAAAAGCCAGAATTTGCGTGGTTCGGCAGCGTCGCCTGGTACAGCATGTCGCTGGTCTGCAGATCTGCCTCGCCCATCATCGCCGACATGGGCTTCGCGATCTCGATGTTGCCCCTCAGAGCCTCCACGGTGCTGAAGATCTTTTGCCTCGCTTTCTTCTTCTTCTTCTTTTTTTTCTGCACCTCGCCATTTGACCCCGCATCTTCCAGCATAGCTTCCTCCTGCTCCTCCGTGTTTTTCTCTGCATTGTCTATCACCAGTCCACCGACCATTTTGAGTATCTCCATATGCACGCTGTCCACACGATATCCGTAGATCTTGGTGCTCACGTCCAAGGATGTGCTGGCCACTTGCAGATTCGACATATTGACATCTTGCTTCTTTATCATATACGTCATGAAGTCGATCATCTCCAAGCTAAATGCATTCTTGACATTGATCTTGTTCTCGGCGCTCAGTTTTATGCATTGATTTATGCTCTCGGCCATCTGGGGCGCCGGAATATCCGCTAAGAATCCCAGGCCCAGGGAGAATCTTTTGCTGCTTGTGCTAGGCGGCGTTGTCGACGTAATAAGCATCTCACGTCGACGAGCGATACGTTCCGCCTCATCGTCGTTTTCCGAAAGGGTATTTGTCGTGGGGTTCAAACCTGGGGTTTGAATGGACTTTCTTCGCAATGGCGATGAAGAAGTCGGCGAATTCTGTAGAGATTCCAACCTCTTATGTACTAAAGACTTTCGAGAATCCATTTTTATAAGATTTCTTTACTTTCTTCTTGTTTATATACTGCTAAGTGGTCTACGTATCTGCCCTTAAATTAACTCCTATGATCCTGAAACAAGCAAGCATATGTTTCAATTAACATGATAAATTTTTAGTAATATAAACACAAGAGAAGTAAATCGTTTACTTATGTGATCATAATGCGTACCTAATTTCTGTATAGCCATTCCGTACAAAAATTGTAGTAACAGAATAAAATTTATTGTAAATTATATTACAAATCGCTAGTATAAGCGACTTAGTCTAAATGTTTTGAGGATCGCAAGTTATCGCCATGTTTTCTTCAGGGATTTTAAAGTAATTAGTAAGTTTATCTTATCCAATGGAAGAATATTATCAGAAGCCTATGAAAGCACGCCAATGAATTTATTCATTAGGAAAACAACTAATATAACAAGATTTTATCTATAACAAAAATATCTATAATTCTATAATAGCAAGTTTTTAGAAAAATGACGGCTATTCTTTAAAGATCAAACTGGAATCATTAACTACATAGTTTTTATTAATCTGAGAGGTTTCATTTTCAGAGCTTTGCAGAATCACTTTATCATTTAATCAGGTACCAAGGATAAACTATAGAATTCTTTAAAGAATCCGCTGTATTATTAGAGCTTATAAAGATCACTGAATAAGGATGCCGGTTACAACGAAATCCCCGTTTCTCAAAAAGCAGTCGGCCGGTTGAGTCAATTCACAGGTTAAGTCAATTCCGTGTATCCAAACATCACTTGCCGGTACCCACCGTTTATCGCGGAGAAGTTCTTCGCTATTTTCTCGAGATCGGCCCTGATCAGCCGCAACAGAGTATAATAACGCTGCAGTTCATCGTAAGTCTTCTGCAGAGCTTCCAACGTGCGTTTGTCGTGCGAAGGCATCGGATAGTGTGTCTCGTGACAAAGTTCGTATACGTGAAACGCTCAATGTTTACGTTAGGATGTTAAGCGCCGACCTCGGCTCCGCCTCTCTGTCCACCGCACGTCGGCGATCGAACGAGAAATACCGTACCTACGACGACGAGGATCATCCCAGATCACCCGGCAGTAACGGCGAAATGTACGTTGCGTGTTGCGTCTCTCGAGCGAACGATGTCACAAATTCAAATATTTACCGATGCGGTTAGATTCACCGCGCGTTCCTAAAGGCGTTACATCAGCTCCAACTCTAGAGATGCTGCGGTGGGCTGCGACAATTAACCGCGAGAACGATCCTCTATCGTGGGAAGAAGAGAGCGCAAGAGAAAGAAAAACCATCTGAGAGAGAAAGTTCGAAACGAGTCTTTAATTTCTCAGCTCGCGAATGAAAATATTTTTGCAGTAATCATATTGACAAACACCGACCGCGAAAGTACAGTCCTCGTAAGAAATAATCGCGCGGTGATACTTAGCTACACCTTCGTACACTTTCTGCACTTCAGTAATAAGTACAAAATAAAATAAAAGAATTACGGAAAATAAAAAAGAAACGAATTTTTTTAAATATAAGCTGAAAAGACAGATCCGATATAATAACTTTAATATATGATCATTTTAATCGGCGCAAATAAAATTTTACACATATACTATATGTTTATTAAATAAAATCCGTTATCTTTATTTTCGGCAAATAACTTTTCTATTTTATTTTTTTCTTAATATCTGCATATGTAATTTATGTATATATATGAATTAATATACGACAATTAATATGAGCGTTACAAAAGTATGTTAAAGAAAAGTATTTGTAGATAATATTATATTTTTATGATATTTTTTGACATAAAATAAAAAACTTAATTATATCTAATAATTATTATTAGGACAAATCATTGTCGTATTAAATATTATTTATATTAAATATATTATTTGTATCAAATCAGAGATATTAATTTTTAATACTCGGGCGTAGTTGCAATGTGTCTGATAGCTTGCTCCGTTTCTTTGTCAGGTTGAATAGATAAGACGTTATACAAGGCACGTCGGAAGACAGACGTTGGTCCAAGAATGTGCAGGCGAACATCGCATTTCTCTAACAGATACAGCCACTTTAATTCGCCGCGCTTTTCTACCGTCATTGCCTGCAATAATTATACTTTTCGCATCTTGTTCAAATTAATTTTAAAACTAAGATTATTTAACAAATATGAAAAAGTATTTTGCATGTCTCAATCTTGATGACTTCCATTATTTTGCTATTTCGCTATCGACAAAGAATATTTTAGAGATTTATATATTATATATATATTTTTAGTACAATTAAAAATAGTTTTTCAACCTCGAAATAAATTTAAATAAAGTAGTACCTGAAATTCGTCAGCTGTGCAGCCTAAAACTCGCTCCGCGATGTCGCCGGTTAAACGACATCCGATGAGATATCCGGTGTCGTCCTTCAAATTAATTTTGACGTTAAATTTTGCAGTATTTAATGGCGTTCGCGTCCCATTGCCCGACGGACAACTTAAATTCATACAAGAATCCTGCTCGTCCGCGACAATCTTCTTACATAGAGCACTAAAAGTGAAAGTGAGAATGACACAGCGTGATTCTTTAATTGAAAAATATAACGTAATTAAAGAAAAGGTACCATTTTATAGATATCACGTCTTTGAGTGGACCATCCAAATTTATTTCGGTTACTGACGCTCTTACGATTGCCGCGAATTGCAATCTCTCACCCTCCGTAGTCGGTTTCCTCTGTAATTTCTCCGTGATTTGCTGTACCGTCATTACGGTCGTGATGGTGTCCGCTGTTAGCACAAAAATTAATATAATAATAATGATAATGGCAAAATTTGCATTATACACGCACAAAGAATAATTGCGTTAAAAATTTTATCTCTACAAAATATAGGAAAGAGAGAAAGAAAGGAAGAGAAAGAAAGAGGTACCAATTTTTTCCTTTTGCCATTATTATGTTCATTATTCAAAACATTCTTTAAGCGATAATATTGTAGATAATATCATAATTGATAATAGATAATTGAAAGATATTTAACAGACACGACAATAAATGTCGCAAAAGTGACACATTAAAATATACGCTATAAAATTATCTTTATGCTAATTTCGGCATAAAACATTTATTTGCTATTCTTACGATTTGGTACGGCGAACGGGTCGCTGCATACGGAATCAGGATCGTAATGTTGCACTGCGCTCATAATATCTACGGCTTGCGGTACGTCTAGACACTCCGTGATCAACGTTCGTCTTGCTGCGTGCAATAGAGACGAATATTGCGAAAGTATATAGTAACAAATCTTATTCATTTAGTACGCTTCCCCAATATGGAAAATATCCGAATTTTGAATTTGCAAACGTACATATCACCATTTCTCTATTGCTTGAATAACTTAAAAGGGAACTGTTTTATATTTTGAAATAAAAGAATTTTTTATGAACATCGAGACACATTAATTTATATATAGTGCTCTATCAAATATTTACAGAAATATGTGAATCTTATTCGGAGATTTTCATAGCCCTTCACCAGATTATTATTTATTTTTTAAAGAGAAATTTCATTAATCAATATTATATTAAAAGTCGAAATCAGATCTTCAACATACAGATACTCAACGTCGTTTTCTTTTTATATTGGTCAAATGCAATGCGAGCGTCAATCAGGAACAGCATTGTCTTCTTCGGTTCCCAAAGGGCCGATCTCTCGATCCAGTCCTTATCCCACAGCATCAACGACACTGTACTGTCCGTCGATCCGTCCGCGATCTCGAAACTGCGACACGTTAGAGCTCGTCCGTCCCGTGTCATTATATGACGCGCGTCAGCGATCTGTAGTACGTTTAATCGATAATTTACAGATTATTATAATCACGAGCGTAAAGGTGACAGTTTTAATTGTTGGAGCAGCGGAAGATTTTTGTGTTGAGCTCACTTGAGAGGATTTTCGGAACTTTAGAAATAGTTGCAGATTTATAATAATTTCTAATTTACGACTAAATAAATTATCTATTTTTCCATTAGCCACGAGAAATGCGATGTCTGATTGGACTCGACACTTTACTTTATTGCAACTTACAAACGTAACGACCACCAGAAGGTCGACAAAACGATCGCACAATGCCTCTATGTTGTCCAAAATCGTTTTCAGGCTTTTCGCGGAGGTCACGCTTTTCACCGGCCGCGTCAGTAGATCCTCGTATCCTTTGCGAGTCGGCGCGTCGTGATTCTGTACAAGGGCCGTACCCTCGTTCACAATTAGGGCGAAAGGGCTGGAAGTCGACGGCATGAATTGCTCGTTCCTATCGTTGGGATTGCGTTTTACGATTTTCGCACTTATCACCTCCACTGTGAAACAAGACACTCGAATCTTTTATCAAGACTTCGCTATAAATCTTGAAACATAAATTTATAATCCTTTTTCTATTCACAAAAATTGATATTATATTTGTATTTAACTGTTTATATTTATATATGGTGAAGTAATTTGTATTAAATATAAATTATATAGAGAATATATATATTAAATATCTAAAACAAAGGGAAACTGTACATATCTTGATATAATTTTTTAAATAACAATTACTAAATAATTAAATTAATATAGATTCCCTAACAGTGGTCCGATCAATCGGATCAATGACGCTTAATTTAATTAGATAATATTAATTTCAAAATGATATACCGCAAATGTGCACGATGATGACGTTGGTTCTTTAATTGTAATTTATGGGCGATTTATTTTTAAAATATTTACCTACGGACCCGATGTTAAACGTGGTCGATAATTTCTTCACGAATTCCGTGCCACCCCACACGGTGACGTTAATAAAATCCTCCTCGGAGTCGCGCAAAGTAAATGTCCACACGCTACGTTCGCCATTGCTAACTGCAACAATCGACAAAATTATAATTAAAAGGGAGGAACAAAAGTTTCTTCTCTCTCTTTCTCATTTAGTATGAAAGTTAAAAGATCAAAAATTTAATATAAAAGCAATTTATCCGAGTTATTCGTCAGTTTCTCGAATTTTAACGACACGACGAGTTTAATGGAAAATCGAACGCGCGTTCGTGAACGACGAAATGGCGCAACGCGTAATTCAGCAAGCTTTTCCGTAAAAAAAAAGGACATTTTCCGCGAATCAGACTCTGTACGTTTCCAAATCTCTTTATCGTATCTTCGTTCTAAATGCGAGAATGCAGTAGGAAAAGAGAAGAGAGAAAGATCTGCAACGGAGATGCGTACACCTGGCTTGAGCGGCGTCGAACGTTCTCACGTTCGTGCTGTTCATAATCACGCCGATTACGAAAGTGTTCGGCGTGCCGTCCTGCAGCGATTTTATCTCCTGCCTGTATAGAAACGACATGTCCGACCGATCAACGCGTCGCGTACCGTCGTCAGTTTGTCAAGTAGATATCCGAATAGGAAAGGGAGAACTGAAGGAGGGCCGAGTAATTCGCGCGCGAGCACGCTCCAGCTTGAAGTGCAAGTCAATTGCCAACTGTACTGCGTACTACATACAGCTCGCGATCGCACTTTGCAGTCGGACCTCGCCGCACCGAATTCCGCTAACTTCGGAGTGCTACGTCCAATGGAAACATTCATTTTTTAAAGAAACCCAGGTAACATTAATGTCTAAAAGACATCATAAAGATGTCTTTAAGATGCCAGAAATCTTAAAGATGCCTTTATGATGTCTTTTAGACATTAAATGTTACCTGGGAACACAAATGAATACAAATCTTACTTTTATATTTATCTTTTTCATCTAAAACATATATTCTTAGACCGAATCTGGGCCATAACAGAGATTCATTGTGTTTCAATAACATACAAAAGTTGTTTTATGAAATAATATTTTATATTTTTTATATCAATTCAATTTAATATAATTTTCTAAATTTAAAATCAGATTAATTGTCCAATCGTATCGAAGAACTGTTATCTCTTTTGTTCTGTTCGGCCTCGCCCTTGATTGGTCAATGGTCATCAATTCCTTCAATTTCCGGTCGCCGGTTTTCAAATGTCGCGCGATACCGGCCTTAAAGTCTTGGGGGTCAATCATGAATCTTTTCCCCTAGGGTGGAAACGTGAAAAATGAAAAATGAAAAATCTCTCTTTCTATTGATGTTAAATAGAAAGAGATAGTCATATAAAACTTTTCACTTTCCACGTTCCACATTAATAATACATGATTGACCCCTTGATTAGGCTGCGTTCGGAAACGTCACCCGGGTACACACGGGTGACACGGGTATACTCTCTTCTCCTTCTAACTCGCTGAGATAGAAAGAGAAGGGAGTATATTCGTGTGCACTTGGATGACGTTTCCGAACGCAGCCTTTTAGGGGGAAAAGGATTGGAAGGATTGGCATCCCTGACGGCAATGACAGACACCCTCGCCGACCGCCGTCTCTCCGCAGTCTCCGCAAGTCTCCGCGACTCTTGGGAGACACTGGAGACTGGAGACCAGTCTTGGAGCCTAGGCCTAGTCACAGTCTAGTGACGTCGCGAGGTCGCGGGGGTACGGTAGTTACGGTACGCGTCGGCGAGATCAGGTGAAATCTATTGACTTGCAGTAGTCGCAGTCGATGAATCGGGCCTGAGAGGGCTTCGTATACGGGGGAAAGGAAAGAAAACAATCGGGCCGACGTCCGCCGAGATGGCCGACAGCGAGCAGAAGGCGTTGCAACTGGTGGCGGAGGCCGAGAGGAAGCTGTCGTCGTCGAAGGGCTTCTTCGGCACCCTGTTCGGGTGAGACGATCGATTTGTCACTTGAACTCGCCCGATCGCGAGCGCGTGTACCTCCGCTATTCTCCCTCCCCTCTCCTTCTCCTCCTCCCCTGTGCTACCATCCCGCGTCGTTCGATCGCGGGTCGCGAACCTCACGATGTCCCCGAGCGCGCGTTATTGCGACTCCGTTTTTACGTCGCTCCGACGTCGCGCGATAGCCCCCCCCCCCCCCTGTACGCGCGTACGCCGCGGACATGTGTCAATACGTGACATCTGTGAACGGTATTGCTGTCCGTAAGATCTGTAAAACCGTCCGTTCGTGCTGTTCCTCTGGAAATCGCGATCCTCTCAATCCTCTTCATCGAAGAGTCTCGTTTCGACCGATATTGGGTGCTTTCCATTTACTGACACACAAGTCGACACAAGTCTCGTCGTTCTGTCGCTCGTCTTGTTGCTCATTAAATGCCAAGAAAGATAGCTGACGTTTGTGTCGACTTGTGTCACTAAATGGAAAGCACCCATTGTGTCGTCGAAGGATACCAAAGTCCACCGCGTCGGTGTCGTTGTACCTTGCATTGTAACACGAGGCAATGTTCGATTTTGCAGGAGCTCGTCGAAGGTCGAGGAAGCGGTGGAATGTTATCAACGGGCGGCGAACATGTTCAAGATGGCAAAGAAGTGGAGTTCAGCGGGGAAGGCGTTTTATGACGCGGGGGAGTTACACGCGAAGGCGGGTAGTCGTCATGACGCGGCTAGTAATTACGTAGACGCTGCCAATTGCTTCAAGAAGTCCGATACAAATGGTAACTTATGGGAATAAGTTTGATTGAATCGTGGAGAATCTGGTGATGAAGGTATTCGAAATTAATGTAACGTATCCTCGCTTTTTCGTCCTTACAGAGGCGATCAGCTGTCTGTTGAAAGCCATCGAGATTTATACCGACATGGGTCGCTTTACGATGGCAGCCAAGCATCATCAAAGTATAGCCGAGATCTACGAAAGCGATGCGGTCGACCTGGAGCGCGCGGTACACCACTTCGAGCAGGCCGCGGACTATTTCCGCGGCGAGGAAAGTAACTCCTCCGCGAACAAGTGTCTCCTGAAAGTCGCGCAGTACGCCGCGCAACTTGAGAATTACGATAAAGCCATTCGGATCTATGAACAGGTAAAAATCGAAGGCATCTTTCGCATACGTGCGCGACAGCGCGTTGTAAACATATCAATAATTCATTGATCAATCCGAATGCGGTTGTTTGAATCTTGTCATTTCATATTGCAGGTCGCTGCCGCGTCATTAGAAAGTTCTTTACTGAAATACAGCGCCAAGGAATACTTCTTCCGCGCTGCGTTGTGCCACTTGTGCGTGGACTCGTTAAACGCCCAGCACGCGATCGAGCGTTATCAGGAGCAGTATCCCGCTTTTCAAGATTCTAGAGAATACAAACTGGTAAAGGTACGTGTCCACGTTAAGTTAACTTTGTCGCCTGATCATCTCTTTTTTATATATATATATATACTATTTGATAACTTGTTGAATATTGTACATCTGTAGACGTTGATAGAGCATTTGGAGGATCAGAATCTAGAAGCTTACACAGAAGCGGTGAAGGAATACGATTCAATTTCAAGATTGGATCAGTGGTACACGACAGTATTGTTACGTATAAAAAAGCAAATTCATGATAATCCGGATCTACGCTGATCAGTTGCGCCCTACTTGCGTTATTTTCTGGCAACGATATTCCCAGACCATGCGTATTCGTTATTGAGTCACGCTCTATTTTCAGTGGAAACTATAAAGTAGTTTCATTTTTATATTTAGATGTAATTGGCCCGTATTATCATTGCTCCCTCGTGCAATTTTTCTTATTTACCTTATTTACTACATCTTTTAAATCGTTAGCGTATCCATGAAGTCACATGGAGAATCACGGTATGCAAGAATGTGAGAGACGATTATTTCGAACGTCGTAATCCTCATAATTATTTTTTATTAATGAAATACACAGCCTTACCGTCAGATATTACACCGAGAATGTCGGTTTTTTTTTTGTTGTAAAGTAATAGAGCCTACAGTCTTTATTTCTCTTACTTTGTGTACTTTGTAAATCTCTTCCTTTCAAAAATCGATATTCTTACTACAAATTAACCAAGATTATTATAGACTTTAGGTTTAAAAGCCTAAATAACAGACTGCAAACAATACTGTATCGACAAATTTCTTGTTCTTTCCTACCTCAGGATAATTTAACAACAAACGCTTCTTAATTATGTTCTCTTGTTTAATAAAGCAAGGAGCGAGTATTGTACATTATTTCGATGTATATAATTTATATTTATTGAAAGAATAACTTTCCTTTGTTTCTTTAAAATACGACTGTTAATACGATTTCACTTCTGTTCTTTCCTTTTTTTTCCCGATATTTTACGGCGATGGAATTATGACGATTAAATATGACCGTCATCATTTGTCACTCTTGCACTGCCAAAGTATTAAGGTAACGAATGTAGTGTACGTCTAATTGGTACAGTTCAGAATTCTCTCTTTTTTCTTCTGCCTTCTCCACTTTTCTCCCCTTGGTCCTTTCTGTTTCTTGCGTTCGTTTGATTTGAAAATACGGCTGCTACTTGTTTGTATAGGTTTACAGCTTTAAGCCGAGCGATTACTATTAGGGTAACACGATACATATTCCTTCCTAATATCGAGCTAAAGATTACACGTCGATATACCCGTTACACAATGTTTTCTGCAATAATGTAGTGCTATATCTAATCTAATTAGTACTTATCGCCTACGGATAAGCGTATTCCTACAGAAACAAAAAAAAAAAAAAAAATGAAAGACAAGCGGATAGGGAACACGATCGCGAAGTGCATTTACAGTTGGAATTAATACCATAACGATTGCGTTAGCGAAATTTGAGTATGCAGACTTCTGTTACGTTGTTTTCACGTTATTTGTTGTTACCGCGCATTTGTTCTTATGACTCGTATCAATTTATAATTGGTACAATCGATAATTTTAACGTTATCGCAAACGTTATCACCTTATTTCACCGTCGATACTTATAAGAAATGTAGAACATTAATGTTAATGTTACAAAAAGTCTGGAATATATTATTGTCATAACTGCGAGGGGACACCATACCCAAGCGTAGATCTATAATTTAGTGAACGCTCGAAATTGATTTAACAACGGTCGCATTAAGAATCTTCGCATTTTATATAAGAGCATCGTATATAAATAATATACATACATATATTGATACGATATTTCAGTAACATAATACAATTCCGCTGTTAACTAGGAATAGAAAGGATTATCTGCATGCACGCGATTAAACGGAACATGCACCTAGCGTAAGCATATGTATACTTATATGAAAAAAAGTGAAAAAAAAATGAGGACACGTATAATAAAAATTTCAAATTCTACACCTGCAGTGCACATTGTTTTCCGGAAGAAACGAGATGGAAGCCAGACGATACGTTCGGATAATCTTGTCTGATATGAGAACCTGCGTGATAAAAGGCGACGTTTCTCGCAATGTTACTCGCGCTATCAGCGCAATAATCTACCCTGTCTAGTTAATCTACCTTGTCTATAAGTAACAAAGATCGAGTATGCATCAATATCTCATTTTATTCCTCGTACAGTTAGTAATATCGCTTCCATACGTATCTTTAGGAAGGCACCGTGCATCGTTTTATAGTCTGTTGGAATTACACAAGTCGATATAAAACCGGAGAACTAAAATACCATGATTTATTTTGCGCAAACGTGATGCCCGCATGATATTTAGTTTACAGTGATTGTCACGTGCGTTAACAGATCGAGGAACTTGTTATTAGATAGAATATATTCTATATAATTTATATTGGAATTTATATTGGACAGGATTACGTCGTGTATATATATATATATATATATATATATATGTTTTATATATTTCACCGTATGTTATGAAATGTTTATCTCTCTTGTTACTTGTATTTATATACGTCTATATGTTGGAATATATTGTTAATTTTTGTTTTTGCCAATTCCTGTAAGGCAATACAGCGCGCGCAAACGGAGTATAATTTGTAATTACAGATATAAATTGCGTCGAGATAAAATTCTGCGTTTCTCTTCTTTTTTTATACAAAACGATTAATTTATTTACTTGTATATATCTTCTCGTTTGTATTTGTACTTGTTATATATACAAATGATAAGTTGAATTTTACTTGTAACACTCGAATGTATAACCAGTTGATAGTATTTAGTACATTCTACTAAGAAATAAAGTATACATAGCGATTAAATTTTGCCCGACACGTAACAATACATTTTAAAAATCTACATAGAACTTTGTTAGAAAATATTAAAATAATGCGCCTAATAATTACTACATATATATATATAGAAGAAGAAGACGTATGCTATTGCAAAGGAAACATCACATTTATACGATATTCTGAGGATATTAAAGCAATCGATTTTAATTTTAGTATATGCTGAAACGATTACATGTATCATTTTAGGCATATAATAGCGATAATTTTCAAATAAATAAATGTAATCCAATTTATTTTGTGCGATTTTTCGTTATTAGAAGAATTTATATTGAGATATTTGCCCTTTTTTATAAGACTCTTTTAGCAAAGTGGTAGCAAGGAAACATTTTACTAGATTATCTTATCGATAATCATCATTTACAAATGTACAAAGTCCATACATAACAAAAGAACGCTATATTCTAATTGCACATCCGCGGATAAAATTATGCGCGGGAAAATTGTAATATTCATCCCTTTTCGATGAGTTTTAGGACGCAGTTCCGGAAGCTGAAATAAAACTTTCAGTTTTGGATGCAATCGCAGCGGGAAACTTGAAACACTAAAGCCCCTTGCACAATAGGCGATAGCGATAGCGATAGCGACAGCGACAAAGTTGCCGACAAAGGTATAGCTTTGTCGGCAACCTTGTCGCTGTCGCTATCGCTATCGCTATCGCCTATTGTGCAAGGGGCTTTATTTTTGATGAGTTTTTGAACGCGGTTCCGAAAAATTTTTTTCAATTCATTTTTTCGAAAATTGCTTCCTAATTTCGCAGATGTTATTATTCATTACATATCGCGATTGCATTTCTGCGTATTCCGGGCGTGAATGAAAAAAATTACAAATTATTACAAATGCATAGTTCGCGGCTGCTCCGCGAGGGGTCACCGTAGTTCCCCTGCCCAACCTTGAAAATTCAAATGCGAGGGAAACGCGTGTCAGTTACCGGCTGTTTCGCGAAACGTGTTATTGGATTTCACTCGTGACAAGTCGAGTGAGCCTTTTTGGGGCGTTTTTCAACGTGCTTATTGCATCTCAAGGCTGTGCATCAACGTTTGTATATTTAAATTTAATGTGAGTGAATGATAATGTTGTTAAGAACCCTCTGTTAGAGAACTCTGGACGATTGCTGAACTGGCTGCACTAGTTCGGAGTTCATCTTTTTTCCTTCCAATGTGGAGTAAAAAAGATAAACTCCGAACTAGTGCAGTCAATTCAGCAATAGAAAATATCCCCTGTGAAAGGACTCCAATAATCTTTTTTATTGCAATAATGGATCTGTTTTTTATTGTTGATTTAATAGAAATAAATTGGCAGTTTATTTATATATTGTATATAATATTTTTTCAGTAACATAGATATCGTATAATATATTGCCCATAATGGACTATATCCTTAAATTCTTACCATCGACCATGCCTGCTGAATATAAAGAAGCTATTAAAGGCACGACGAGTAAGATGCTGGAGCATGTCAACAACAGGGGCAGAAGGTACACAAATATAAACATAGTTGCATTTAATATTATATGAGATTATATAAAGTTATTAATAAATAATCAACATAGGGTAGGATTTTTAAGTATTAAATATCTTTATGTTAAATGTGTATACTGTCAATCAGTTGTGTTATTTTAAATTTATTTATTGAATTATCTAGAACGAAACATTAAAAACTTGACTCTGTCAGGGAAGTGTGCTTCCAAATGTTTATACAGTTTGTGCTATGTATTAAATAGTTATCAATGGAGCTTAGAAGATTTTGAAATCGGCTCACCATTAGGAAGAGGAAAATTCGGTCGTGTGTATCTAGCCAGGGAGAAAACTACTCAGTATATGGTTGCCCTGAAGACATTGTACAAAGTTGAATTGGTAAAGGGACGCGTGGAGAAGCAAGTGATGCGAGAAATTGAAATACAGTCGCATTTGAGGTACGCATCCAGTATACTCCATGTTCCGCGAAAAATGTTCAATATTTTACTCACACAAATATCCTCTTACTCACACATTATTTCTAGACATCCGCATATTCTTCAGCTGTTAACGTATTTCCATGATAACAAGAGGATCTATCTGGTATTGGAATTTGCTGCGAGAGGTGAATTGTACAAGGAATTAAAACGTCAGCCAAACGAGAGATTCAGCGAGCACTTGTACGTATTTGTAATCCTACGCCCACTGTTGTTTCATAATGTTTAAGAACTATTCAAACGTTTCAGGTCTGCGAAATATACTTACCAAGTGGCCGACGCTTTGGAGTATTGTCATAGGAACAATGTGATTCACAGAGACATAAAACCTGAGAATTTGTTACTTACGTATAACGGAGATATAAAGCTCGCAGACTTTGGGTGGTCCGTACACGCGCCGTCCTCGAAGTAAACACAAAACCCATGATTCAAAAGCATTTTTCATTTTTTAACAGCCAGTTATTTTATGCAACATTATTATAATTTCAAGGAGATTATTTAACATTTTAATTTCGCTTCGAAACGATTTGATTGAAATCTATTCTTTCAGACGAGACACATTGTGCGGAACATTGGATTATTTGCCACCAGAGATGATAATGGGCCAAACTTATGATTTCTACGTTGACCATTGGTGCTTAGGAATTCTCTGTTACGAGTTCCTCACGGGGCAGCCGCCTTTCTTAAGCGGTTCCACGCAAGAAACGTACGCGAAGATCAAGACTCTAAGTATACAGTGGCCGGAACAGATCAAACCTCCAGCCAAAGACCTTATATCCAAGGTACTTATGCTTTACATCTCTGTATTAGAATACGCATAATAAAGATTTTTAATTTATACATTTATTCTCGCAGTTGATCAAGAAACAAAGTTCGGAGCGAATTTCCTTGGCTGCAGTTAAGAGACATCCCTGGATCGTGGAACACAAAAATTCACCTAAACGAAAAGCTTAAACTTAAGAAGGATATTGTTCTTTGTCGACTCGATAACGCATGTTTTATCGTTTTATGTTCGATACTTTTATTATAATCCTTTTTTTTTTATAAGTTAGATGCAATGTCGATCTAGACTCGCGTTACGGCCACTTTAAGTTGATACCCGTGACGTCCAATGCGACAATGTCCACTTCGACGTTAAGAAAATCGCACAGGCTCGGCTTGGTCCTACCGAAATCTCCGTGCACGAATTCTTTCACGTATGTACCCGCTTGCGTCTTGACGTCGAGAACGAAAAATGCGTCGGTACTCTCGGTAGCAGTATGCAACTCCTTCAGCTCGTGCGGTCTCGCCCAACGCGCGCGCATCTCGTAAATGATACGCGTTCGCGGACTCAATGGCCGCCTATGCAACACTCTCACCGGCGTCCTCTGAATAATTCTGACGTTTTTCAGCGTATTCAGATGCTCCAACTGCGGTAAATCGCCACTCGCGCCTCGACAGATGCACAGCGCTCGATAAAACTTCGTTTTAACGTTCTCACCTTCCTTAAGCTTCTTTAAATCGAACCTAGGAGCGCGTATATATTCGATATATTTTTCTTATTAAATTGAATTTTTTTAATTCAAATTACTTATTCGTCAACGATTATGCTTATCATTGATTATTTAACTTTATACTACATTGTATTCTAATCTCATTACTTTAATTAAATTTAAAAAAACGTACCTTGAAAGAACCTTTAAGCTCGATGTTATTTGAACCTGCTTAGTCGACTGATTTATGCTATCGGTTAGACGTGTCAAGAGTTCGCTCGTGATATTCGTCATGCGAGGATTCAATAATTCAACAGCGAATGGTCGGCCATTGTATATGTTTCTGACGTCGACGTCTTCTCTTCCTGACGATAAGAATTTTATCGCTACGCGAACATAAACGTTTCATAGCTTTGTTGTAAAAAAAAAATTATGCTATAATAACATGAACAAATGCAATCGAAACGTACATTCTGCCTTCACAATTTCTGCGATGGGATTGCCGAGCAGGTCTTGCACCGAGGTTTCCACCTTCTTCTCACCGTTTATGAACCACGGTGTCTGACTAAGTTTCCTGGAGAGTTTATTGTAACGTCCTGAAATTCTAAAATTTTATAAGAAATCTCGTGGTGCGTTATATTTTGGTATCATTCAAGACGTTGGTACCTCCTATGAAGACACTGCTGTGAGAACATAAGATATCGTCAACACGAACGAACGTTTTTGGTGCGATTTGCGAGATCGTAAAGTGTCGCACAAGTTGCTCATCCGTCATCTCAGTCAGCAAAGTATCAACGTTCTTCCTACTAAATTTGTTATCATTGCATTTTCTCTTTTTCTGCCTATCGCTGCCTCCCTTAGGTTTCATTCTGCAAGTGGAAACGGAAGAAGTTCTCGAAATGCGTTTATAGAAAGTAATTTTCTTTTATCTAGAAAATATCTCCTATGTCAGTAATAACATGGTTGTTAGTACCACAGTTTTGTTTTAAATTATACGAATTCTTAAAAAAATGCTTACAACTTTTTAAATATTACTTCGTCATCGGCGTAGGTCAGGAAGATCTCGATGAGAAAGGGCGACGGTGTCGACAGATCGGCACGTTTTCCCATAGCCTGTTCGAGTTGGGGAATCATAAACGATTTCCAAATATCTTTGACACTCTGTAACCTTGTTCGAAGAGTGCTCAAGACAGATTCGTCAATATCTGTCTCCTTAGACACGTAAGCGTACAGTACGTGTTCTCTGAGCTTTACCGATACGGGAACAGTCAATGCGCAAGTGAAAGTCGTACAATCATAATCTTTCTCCTTTACTTTCTCCGCTATCTGCATACAATTGAGGGTATCAACAAAACGTCAGAAATATCAGGCCAAATAGACCGTATATAGAGCTATGTATACATATTGTTAACACTTTACTTTTGAAACAATGTTTTCTTGTGCCTTATCTTGAAGCACTCCTAAACATGCGATGCAAGGTGTTTCTTCTACAGAAGTATCATCTCTTATATCAGCATAACTCGGCTGCAATAAATATTAAAATATGATTAAGTACTTGTCAGACCAAATTTATCTTGGCAATAAAGCTACTCTTTCACGATCTGTTTTATTTTTTTATCTAAATATTATACATTGATATTATACAAATTTATTGCAATACAGTTTTCGCTTCAGATTTATTTAAATATTATGACAAGGTCGATGTTATAAATTTCAACGAATTATTTATTGAGATTGACATCCGACGTTTTTTTAAAACAATCCTACCTGTGCCGCAAATTCGAAAGGTTTGCAATAACATTCCGACGTACGGTATCCAACGAAACGAAAGCAACATCTCAAACAGCAGCCTTGGGATTTTAAAAAGTGGATGATCTTTTTCTCTTCCTCTGTCGTAACAGCGTTCATCTTGAATCGAAATTTAATAAACTCTTCAATATCGTGATTTACGATCAGTAATTAAAATCGAAAGATCATTTTCTGGCACCGCATAACCTCAAAGAGTCACTCGTGTTTGCTAGGCTCGCTTAACCTCAAAGAACCGGTCGTTCGAATTACATAACCTCAAACAGTAATTCTCGCCGTGACTTTGTAATCTCAAAATTCATTCGAACAATTCAAAGGATCATCGTCTCGTCAATAAAAGAATAATTAGGGGACGTTGATACAGTAATTCATGTAACGATTTTTTAAAGTAATAAAGAATTTTATTATTTTACCTTTCCTTGCGTTTTTTAAATGCAATATTAAATTATAGAATTTTCCATCGTTGCTGAAACATTGCTATTTAATTTAAAAAATAAGAGAAAAATAAAATACACTCCCAATTAAGAATCAAAATAATATATTTCACAAAGATATCACAGTAGAAACTTACTCACAGCTTCTCTTTTTTCGTTTTACACAGATTTTATAACAAAACCTTCAATCACATGACTAATTTCTTGGCTACTGACTGGCTTTCTTGGCGATAACATGATACCTTGAATAACATTTATACAGTATTGAATAACATTCATGAAGTTCCTTAGAACATGCTGACAAACATCTAAGATCCTGTAGTGACAGTTCATCTGCAATTTCCGAACGTAATTCTAACGGTAGGCTCTCCAAATTAGGACCCATTAAATCTGATGCTAATAATATGTCTCTGCGCAAAGGTATGGCTAATGTGTCCTTAAACCTAAAAAATTAATCTCGTAAGAAACCCATTACTTGATACTCAATTGAGTATGCAAAGAGAAGATTTATAGTATAAACTTATTAAAAGATATATATATATATATATATATATATATATATATATATATATATATATATATATATACATACATGTATATAAGATTAAAGAGAAAAAGAATTTATATACACAGATGACACTAGTAAGGTTCCTATTACCTATGTAATGAAATAAGTAAAGTATGTAGGTGTGTATGTTTGTACATAATACAATAACAGGACAAACATATAGTAATAGCAAAAACAAATCCCAAGATGACTGGATAATAACTTGCGACATTTCACGACTCGGAGTACAGAGATTCAAATAATAAGAATGCTTCGCACAATAAATGAAATCATATATTATTCGTACCTGTGTGATATCTCCTTGAGATTCATGTACCGAAAACACAAATTATTCGTATATGGATTCACATACTTCAACGTCTGTACAATCATGCTGTAAACCCTTCTATTTTCTACACTTGACAATATATTGAGTATCAATTTATCGCCGAAAGGTATCACGATTAATTTCGATCTAATGCGATCTACGTTACGCAACGTGAAATATATCTCGTATACGCCTGTTTCTTGCGACTTCCAATTTGCGGGTATATAAACTAATCTTGTATTTATCTCCCTGTAAATAACACATGCAGATTAATAAGTAATTAAAAGCAATATTTATATTATATTCTACAAGTATTGTATACAGTACCATTTCGGTGTGCCGGAAGCGGACAGAATACCAAATCCGGATTCCGCCAACAGAACGAGCAGCAGGGCAACAAGGTAATCGTGGTGTTTGGCACTCTCGCCCAATTGTTCCAACACCGCGCTCAACGATAACGCTATTGTGGTAAACGTACTGTCCTCCGCCAATATCGGCTCGGATATGTCGACTATCCTGTTCGAGGAACGCAATTTCTCCATCTCTCACAAAACGATGAATTGAATAAATCTGAAGGAGAGAAGCTTTCTCATCGATTTGGCTGAAATTTTACAACGTTGTGTATTTTGGTGCGTAAAACACGAATGTAAAAGTTAAAATCGTCGCTGTCAAGTAGGACAAATGTTAAATTGCTTAAAAAAAAATAACAGTTTTGGGGTTAGGAAATCTGCCGTATCGACAGCGTACATGAAAGCATCAAGCGCAGTGGCGTAAAAGTGCGCGAAATTTGAAATGTGTAATCATTTAAAAACGATTTCTGTTAGTATACTTAATAAACAAAATTTATAAGTATACTTGTGGCTTCGCCCGCCATCCCGCTAAATTGTTATCTTTTAATAAGCAAACATTGATTAATAGCTTTTTTTTGTTTTGCTCCTTTTAGGTTAGGAGCGTTAGCGCCTTCAACCCTGTTTTTGGGTTATATAGCGCTTGATTAATAGGTCACGATAGGTTGGGTTAGGTTAGGTTATCTTCAGCGGAGTGGGGAGTTTTGCCCCCACCCACCCACCTATATGTTTACAAACATTTTTTTTTAATTTTTCGCGGGTAGGAGTACAACGATATACAAACATAATAAATATATGAAAAACAATGTACCTGAATTAAAAGCCAGTACAAAGTCATATATATTTTAACAAACGTAACTTGAAATTGTATTCTATTCCTATACTCGTTTTAATATTCTTCTACACCGTCGGTCTGACAAATTTCCTAACCCCAAAAACTGTTATTTCACTTGTCGTATGAATCGTACTAATTTTTCAAACACGTTGATTGGCTAGTTAGAGAATTTCTGGATACTCAATACGCTGCGCACTTACATACATACTCACCTAAATCGGTATTCATATGGTCGGTTCCTGGCGTTTCTGGCACACAGAACGCGTTTTCTTACATCTGTGATTCCAGTTGAGAGAAGCCTAGAATCGTTAGGTATATTCTTTCATTTTAATCCACAGTTTTCAGACTTTCAATCCCTTTTCTTCGCCTTTCTTCCGTCTCGCCGTGAAAAACGCTGTTCCAACTCGAGTGCAGAGTCCGCGACAATGGTGTAGCTAAAGACGAACAGAGTGAACAGACTGGAACAGACTCGCCGTACAGGTATGCATTTACGGGCACATTAAAGGGGAGAGGAAAAAGGAGGATCGTCCGGAGCACTCGCGTCCTAATGCCGTCCGTGCGAGCACCGACGTGGCGGCGAACGATTATATGATGCTCCAGCACGCGCGCGAAGAACGAAACGTTATACGAGTTGCGACGGACAGCGTCTCGGTCCTAACCTAACTTCGCCCGTATCTGTCTGCGAAGGAATCTCAGGTGGGTTTTCTGCCCCTTCTCGGCGCGTCTCGGCAACCAGCTCTGTTTTTAGAGGGTGTACCGCCGTCCGTCGTCCCGAAATCTCCGCAACACACCCTTCGGTTCCCTCGTCCTCACATCTCTCTCTTTACACCTGATCGCCCGACTTGAGGAAGTTACACGTGGAAACGTACGAGCGGCGCGATGCACGTACGCGTTGTGGAATTAGGGTACCGTTAAGTATGATGACACTGGATCTTGAGTATCGTGACGTCGAACGATTAGTATCCAGCGGTAATCACCTTTCTCTTTTTATTTCGTTTCGCATTAACGCGCTAAGGGCGAATCCTTAAAAGTTACACTCGCAAAGGATATATTGTCAAAATGTTATAATATATAATATGTTGTTAAGACGCTTGTTCGACATATCTGGACTTGTGAGAAGTTTATTATTTTGATTCGGTTTTTGATGGTTTTTTGTTTTTTGACGACCTGTCGACTCCAGCCCCAACCAGTAGCCAACGCTATTTTCTTCTTTCAGTACTGTATACGAAACATGATGTCCAACGGCGTTCAGAATCTGACTAAGCAGATAGAAGACAGCTCGATGGGGAATAATGTACATCACTCGTCCTCCCCTTCATCCTCGGCGGCACCGGCGTCAACGTCGGCCTCGGATTCTACCTTAATGAATTGGTCGTCGTACATCCTGGCAGTCCGACCGTGGTCGCTGAGCGCGTCGCTGATGCCAACGTTTCTCGGATCGATGCTCGCGTATCGATCAGACGTCGGGAGTTTCAGTATGATATCGCTGCTCCTAACTGTATGCATAGTACTTTGCGTACACGGCGCTGGTAATGTAGTGAACACCTACTTCGACTACGTGAAGGGCGTCGATAGCAGAAAAAGCGACGACAGAATACTGGTGGATGAGCTACTGTCCAAAGACAGTTTAGTGAGATTAGGGGAATCCCTGTACGCGCTAGGCTGCTTGGGATTTGTCCTCCTCGCGATCATCTCTCCCGCGAAGATGGAGCATCTGGCTCTTGTGTACTTCGGAGGTTTGTCCTCCTCCTTTCTCTACACAGGAGGTATAGGATTTAAATATATCGCTCTGGGCGATGTACTTATCTTAGTCATATTCGGTCCAATCTCAGTTTTATTTGCGTTTATGGCGCAAACCGGTTACGTTGAATTAGGAACAATTTATTACGCGATACCGCTCGCCTTAAATACCGAGGCTATTTTGCACAGCAATAACACGAGGGACATGGAGAGCGACAAGAAGGCCGGGATCGTAACGCTAGCTATCTTGATAGGTCGTACCGCGTCTCACGTTTTATATGCTTTTTTACTGTTTACACCGTACATAATTCTTATAGTATTGGCGTTCAGATATTCCATCTGGTTTTTACTGCCAGTGGTCACTCTACCGACCGCCTTTAAAATTGAGAAGGAATTCCGCAATCCGCATAGAATTCAAAATGTGCCTAAACAGACAGCCAGATTAAATATGTTTCTAGGTATTTTGTATGTTGGCGCTTGTTGGCTCGTCGGTTCGCTTCCTTATCTGTAAATTATTCACATCGTCCTGGATTACTCTTCCCGTTCAGTAACCTGGTGATACTTTTTTCAATGAGATTTTATTCAGATTTTCAAACTAAAGGTACACCTTTTTAGACGAGCGAAGAAAACGTAAAAGAAAATTTATTTCTTTTTTCATTTTTATTTATTAACCACGTTCAATATAACTCTGCGTCATATCATAACGTAATGGAGATATGATTGTTTTTATTGGCCGCATTCGGCAGAGAAACCTGTTTTGCAACATCTTTGTTAAGATTCGTGAATTCACACGGTGTTGTATACTCTTAGCTTCAGCCAAAATTAAAAGCATACACCGATCAGATTCACAAATTTTACAGCAGTTTCGAAGCAGTTTTCTCTGTTGAACGCAGCCATTATCTGCAAGGGTAATCCAAGATTGACATTCTTGATGAAGTTAGACTTCATCGATACATGTATCGGCAGCTTGTTGTTAACTGACAAATTTGATAATTGTATCAAAATCCCTGAGCCCTCAAAATTCATCACTATCAAATTATAATTTAGCACAAGTAAAAAAGAAGCTATAACTCGTTTGTCAAAGATATTCATGTCACATTCGCCTCAAGTACAAACTTTATTCATATCATTTTCGAAGTGTTTGTCACAAAATTAGGTCCCCGTGACTTGATCTTGAATATTATGTCATACAGCGTACCGTATCATTACTTTTTATAATAAGATAAAATATCATTCTCGCGGACGTCAGGACTTGAAGAAACGAAGGTATATAATAATAGCCCTTCGTTTGTTCTTTCTCATTTTCACTTAAAAGTCAACCAAATTTATCTTATAATTTATTTAAAACTATCTTTTATATATAATTCCTCAAAATTAAACTTCTTGAAACAGACTTTTGTGTATTTATTTTAAGATATATTTCAAGAAATATATACGTTGCGAAATATTTGCGAATATGCGTAGTCTGCGTATTCGGTTACACGAATGAGGTATACGCGCATAAATTTTGTTATGCAACTGTTCGCATGTTTGAACTATTTATGTTGTAACTTAATAGTATAATAGTTTTAACAGAGTGTTATCTCATGAGCATCACAATGTCGTATGTTATATTTTCGATGACGTATTATGTTCAACTTAATCGTTCTGCTATTTTTACTCGACAAATTAAACTTTCCTTCTCCACTAATGATTCAGATATGCATCAATAACGTACATAATCTTTAGACATGTCAGATGTCAATAGAACAGATATTGTAATATCACTGTTTGTTTAAATGCTATAAGAAGCTACGGTTGTAATATTTATTTGCTAAATAGAGACTCGAATTAGGAATAAATCAAAAGCATAGCGGAAATACGTAGTATTTTAAAATACATGTATTTTCACCAAGTGAAAATGCATAGGTTGCTTTTACCTGGATCTAATCTATCCGATAATCGATTAACAATGAAATATAAGAGGAACTGTAAATGTGTTCTGTGAGTAGCGCAAAAATGAACAATTTTAGTAATACAGGAGTTATCGTAACATTAATTTAAAACAGGTTTTCAGATTTTATATGATTATACATGTATAAAATTGTTATACAAAATTTTTTTACGAGAAAGCAAAATATCATGTCAATTTGTATTATATTCTGTACATAATGTCACGAAACCTTGTATTATAACATCATTTGATCTCAGTTCGTCGATGATGAATTTATTAACATCTTTCGTTATAAAATATCCTATATTAAATATCTCTCTTTGAAGGCGCATACATTTTCAACGTAAATAATAAAATTATCATATCGAGAGGAGTGGGAAAAGGAATGTGCAATACGATTCAAAGAAAGATATACGAATAGAGAAGCAGAAAAAAATTTGTGTGACTAGTTCAATAAATAATTTTAATATATTTTCATGACACTGATTCTTCCAGAATATTAATTATTTTTTTCTGAAGGAGTTTCTTTTTCTTGTCTTCTCTATGAGAATTTAACTGTGTTGTGAATGTACAATATCAAGTGACAATACCTTTAAGATCGTGGAAAAGCGATGGTTTTGTTAAAAATATATATTTTCCAAATCATACAATTCTATGAATTACATATTGTGTATATAGGTATATATGAGACAATTAAGTTACGAAAAATAAATTAATGACTAGCTCTATTTTTATGGTCTTATAACACACAATTTAATAACATTAAAGATCGTAGCAGCGATTTAATAGTATTCCTTTCAATTATTTACAAATATATTTCAAATGTTATACACACTGAGATATATTTGACTGGAAAACAATTGTTTCAAAGTAAATCGTCGCATGTCAATATATAAATATAATGCATGTTGTATATAACGTGATAATATAAAATAATACAAAAGACACTATTAAAACCATCATACAGTTAAAGGGGAAAAACTTATACGCCTTCCTCCGTCAAGTCCATCTCGTCGAGCAAAGCGTTCTTCAGTCTGTCTTCCAATAACGCGTTCTCCAATTGTTGCGTCTGCAAGCGGTTTTCTACTTCCATGGACACGGAGTGCACCTCCATGACGCGAGCCTTGGTGCTCTCGCAAAACTCCGCTAGTAAACCGAACTCCTCGTCCAACGCGCTATCATCCAAATCGTTTTCCGATTTATCGAACTTCCTTCGTTTCCTTATGGGTTCGTTTAACGTGACGTTATCATCCGAGTTTAATTCGTGTACCATAAATTCTGTCAGTACGTTGGATTTGAACCACCACGGTAAAGTCCGGAAATGCTTGATGTGATTTCTGTTGTAAATGACCATCTGATCCTCGTCCAGAAGACGCACCTTCTCCTTGACCACGTGTAGCAGTATGTGTACGAAGCTGGTTAATTGCAAACTGCCCGAGGTGAGGAACAGGTTGCCCAATATATCGCAAAATACGATATTACAGTTCGAGTCGGCCAGCACCTCCCTGCAATAATTCATAATGTGCCGTCGTAGATCCTGTATGTCTGTTATTGGCCATGGTGCACTAAAAACGAGAAAATAAGCGACGTGAATAACAAAGCGCTGAAAAATATATAGCTACGGCTGTGTGATTGATATAATTAACAATTACATCGACTTCCATCACACTTACTTCCATGGTGGTAGCACAAAACCATTCATCGCTGTCTCTAATTTTGCTCTGTATTCGTCTCGTTTCCACGACTCGGTGAAATATTCGTAACTGCATGGCACGATATCGGTGCTCTTAAGAAATTTCTTTAACTCAGGCGCGAAATTCGTGTATAACATAGATTCTGGATCTAAGATTATGTCTATCAAGTGATTTACAGCCTCATTGTGCAAATCGATTACAAAGTTGGGGTCCGTTAACGCATTTGACAATTGTTTATTGAACATAGAATCACCCAGTATCCTGTAAATTATAATAGTAGAATATATAATCGTTGGAATATATAATCAGGTAAGAATATACAAGTAGAGGAAGAATCTTACCTCAACCATAACTCTTCGGACAAACAAATGTCGTATACATTACACAGGTAATCCATTTCCAGTGGATTCGGTGGTGATTTGTTCATCGTCAGCCATAAAACTGCGCTTTGCGTCAAATTTAAGATAATTTTCGCGGACAGATTCTCCTCATACATGATCGTGTATTCAGATACGTAGCCAGATTCCAGGAGGGATTCCAAGTCCGAGACGATACTGTCGTTCTGATTCTCCAGGTCCCCGTTACCCAGGACGATAAAGGCTAGGGGCATTGGCATCAGTTTATGCCGCGACAATACTGTCCTCGTTAAACGTTTCGCGACGGACTTGTAGTTCTCCGAGGCGTCGGCGATGAACAGAAGCGCATCAGTGCCGACCAAGTGGTGCTCGCTGATCAGACCCTCGAAGTGCCTTACGCAAACGTGCAGAGTCTCATAGGGATTTGGCCGGTAGATCTTCACCATGGGGTTCATCGTAAAATCGCTGGGATACAAGTATTCGTTCATCACCTTCTTGTGATACCACAAGACCGGCTTGTTAGCCAAGTCCGGCCAGGAGATGACGAGTTTCCAGTACACGTTGGGCAGGGGATCGGTATCCAACGATCGTGCGTTCTCCTTGATGCCGGCGTACGCGATGACCTCGATCGGCGCGAGAGTCTCCGCCGTGCCGGCCGCGACGTCCTCCGGTTCGCTTCGCCGTTTGCGCATATTCCGTATCACGACCTCCTGGCCCTTGGTGTACAGCATCCGCGCGGTTTCCTCCACGGAGTGCTTCTGCAGCCAAACCGGCGTGTCTTCCAACGCCGCTCTCTGCCGCTTCTTCCTCGACACGTACTGCCTCCAGGTGTTTACGTATTTGACGATCACTTGGTTCTTAATTCGCAGCAACATCGCCTGTAACTTCCGTTCCCGCTCGATCTCCGCGGTCAACGTTGCGTCGCACATCTCGTGAGTCACTTCGCCGATCATGTCCGAGAGGATTCTCCTGCTCAGCGTGTCGTACATCTCCAGCCTGTCGATCTCCTGTCTCGCGATGGCAGAGCAGAGCTCGTGCGTGACCTCCACGTGCAAGCTGTTGTAAATCTCTTCCGACTGCTCCTCGACCTGTTGCATTCTCCTCTCGTGTTCCAGCTTCTCCAGCTTAGCTTTCTCGGCCTCCGATATCGCTTCCTCCTGAGTATTTTGTTCCTTCTTATGGAAGACACCTCGCTCCTTCGTCGTCTTATCTGTGAACGATTGTTGGGCGAGAAAATGTTTATTGACGAACATCATGGAGGAAGAAGGCGCGACGTTCCTTGTAAACATATTTCCCAGCTCCGCGCCGGAGAAGATGCTCTTGTTTATGGCCATCGCGAATGGTGGGACCGGTTCTGCATTACGTGACGTTTCCGGTTTGGAGAACACGGAAGGATTTCCGGCAAATTGATTATCACCGAGAGTACTGCCGCTACCAAACATCACTGATTGTTGTTTCTCATCAGTTGCAGCGGCGTCTCCGCGTTGCGCGCTCGTCGCATCTCTGTTGTCGGAAGTTACTTTTGCCGATGCGCCAGCTTGAGCCTTTTTCTCAAATACATTCGATTCCTTCGGTTTGTGCTCGACGAGTGTATCCGGCACCGTTTTAGAGATGCCCGAGGTGACCGAGTCGGGAACTGACGCCTGTTTAAATGCGTCCGCCTCGTCGTTTGCCGGCTGCTTTCGAATCTGCGCCGCAGAACGAAGGTCCCTGACGGCTCTCTGATCCCGGATCGATGTCAGCTTCGGTACCCTCCTCGTCTCCTTCTCCACGAATTCGTACGGATCGTGCCGTCCCGCGGAAGAGGCATCGGAATTTTGATCGGCGGCGTTGAGGGACTGCGGCATCAGATAGCCGTGCGCGTCGAAACTGTTATGCGGCTTGTGATTCTTATAAGTCTTCTCTGGCATTCTTTTACCGGCGATGCATTGTCCGATGCTAAAATTTGAGACGACTCTCTTGGACTCTATTAAATTGCAAGCCCTACCCTGCTGGATACTAGATGGCATGCTGAAGCTCTGACGATTCAAGAGAATATGCATTTCGTCATTCGACAAGTTCAATCCCGCTTGCACGCAGAAATATACAGCTTCGTTTTCGTCCTCGAAACCAAGGATGTCTATAAACTCGTACAACGGGAAAGTAGTCGAGGTACTCCTGCAGTATGCCTTTATCATTATTGAAAGAGCTCGCAGTCTGACCTGGTTGAAGTACCTTAACAGGATGCAGGCGTTCAAGTAAGTCGTCTCTCGAACGAGCTTGAAAAATTTGTAATAGTTATTCGACTCCAACGAGAAATATACCTTGATCGCAAACTGGACCTCTGGCGAATTTTGTACGGTCTTCGGCAACTGCTGTAAGTCGTACAGAAAGTTACCGTTGTTCAAATTCAGCAAGACAATGTACGCCCTGAATTCGGGTTCGTTTTCGCAAGTGATACCTTTCACCCTCAAGTCGTGATACATGTACTTCAAAGTCTGCAGACACTTGGTCAAGTTCTCCGAGTTGATCTTCTTGTCGAACACGGACGCGTCCTCAGCGCAGAGCCTCTCCGAGCATACTATGTGAAATCTGGCGCACTGCTCGATCAGCTCGACGCTCTCCTCACAACACAGCTCCTGGTGCGTAATGTCCTTCCTGATTCCTCTCGTCCTGTCCCAGAGGAAATGATACCATTCGGCTAGGTTCGTTCCTTCCTGCTCGCAGAGATCCACTAACTCGTGAAGCAAATAGCTCATGGTCATCTTCAAGGATCTCACCGGCCTCAGTTCATGGGGCATCGGCTCCTCCTGATCCGCGGAAGATCTCGAATATTGCTTCACGGCAGTCGCGTGATTTATCCTGTACTCGTTCCCCTCCAGCTGCTCGTACGGCGCGACCTGCCTCTGCGACTCGCGCATCAGACGTTCCTTCTCCGGGCACATATCGGGGCAAGTGCCGTTGGTCACCTTAGCCATCGCGAGAGAGGCTGGCTTGACTCGCTTCAGTCTCATGAGACGGTCTCTAGCCTCCAACACCTTGTACTTTTCTTCGGCCGTGAGAGCAGCTTGATATATTATGTTCTGCAGCTCTTCCATGGTTGTGTTGGGCAAGAGTTTAGATATCTGACTCTCGGTATCGTGCTTTTCGACTTTCGCGGCGGCTTTTTCCAACTTTGCCGCAGCTTTTTCATGCAGCAGTGCCGCTTTCCCTCCCGACGTTTTGGTCTTTAACGGAAGCAACGCGCCCACGTCGGGTAGCTCGCTCCCTTTGGCAGGATGCAAATTATACTCCACAGTCGCCATGGCTTCTAATTCCGATTTAATCTCGTCGTCAGACGCTTTAAGTAGATTCGCCACTATGTTTCGCTGCAAATCCTTCTTCTTGGCCGTCGTCTTTGCCGCTGACTCCAGCTTTGTCCATTCTACGTGAAACTTCTCACCCTTGTGTTCGCCACTGCCGTAATACGCGGAGCTCGCCTCTACCTTCGTCGTGTAAATCACCGTGATTACGTGCTTCTTCGGACGAATAGTTATCTTCACGATATTTCCATATCTCGTAAAGTATTCCTTCGCTGCCGCTTTAGTCAGAAGGGCTTTGGGCACGTCGGAGCACGTTATCGAGTTGTCCACGTTGACTTTGGTAACGCGCGACCTGGAATTCTTCTTCAGCTGTTCAAACGCTCCCGTGTCCTTGAGAGCATTAGCGAACACGTTGACCGTAGGCTTGTACGTGTTCCTGGAGATTCTCGGTTTATATTGTTTGTCGGGTTTACCAGCCCACAGACTGGCGCGACTCTGATCGTGTCGGGACACTATCGTGGGCGCGGCGAAAGTAAATACATTCTTCTTATTGGAATGAGTGTCGAAGACGTGATCTGATCCTACGCCGAAACTAACAATCCTTGGAAGATCCGACACGGCACTCGGCTTGGAGAACACGAAAGAGTTCGAGGCTGTGGCCGCTTTCGAAACATCGACGTCCATTTCATCATCCATCTCGTCCGGAATTTCACGCTTATCTTGATCCTGCGAATAATCACATAAATATATATCAACGTCAATATATGAATGAAGGGAATACCGTGCATTGAAACGAAAGTAGATACGATTTGACATTTGGGCGTATCATATTCTCGACCGGAATCTCGTCGAAATATTGATAACTGCGTCTCAGACGGGATTAATTAAGGATCGTGAATCTACTAACCTGAATCCGGGTTAACAATCCCAAACAACCCTTTCGAGTAAAATAATTATTAACACCAGGCGCAATATAACCTACGTTTACGCGCATTCAAAACACTAACCTGTTTTACGTGAAAGTCACGAAACGACTGACGTTGTGAGTTGTGACGTCACCTGTGACGTCACATCGACGAGTTCGCGGCCAAAAAATCCTCTTTTCGATGAATTTTGGAACGCGTTCGGTCAAGAGTGCGCTATGCGACAAAGAAACCCGCGAAGGTCGCGTAGTTCCTGTATCTCTGATAAAATAAGTTTCAAATTTCATTAACTGTTTATGATTAGTCAGATTAGTTTCTGAATTATAGGCATTTGAAAATCTCCTTTACAAGACCGTTCGTACCCTGAGGCCTTTTTAGCTGAATTTCTTGCACGGTTCACCTTTCCTTTTTTACTTTCCACGTTGGAGAGGAAACTGGTGTAGCATTTTCAAAAATACGCAATCTTTTACTTTGACCAATCAGAAATATGTCCAAGGTCCGTATTCATAGTCGGATCTTATATTTAAGATCGTCTTAAGTCTGGTCAAAGGCCGTCTTAAGACTCCGTTCAGCCAATGAAATGACCGTATTAGCAACTTAAGACATTACTTAAGACAGCCTTGAAATAAGATCCGACTATGAATACGGGCCCAAGAGTCTGTTTTCTGTTACTGAACTGGCTGCACCAGTTCAGAGATTGGGGCCCGGTTTCACCAACGTGATTTAATCTAATCGGTCGATTAAATTCACTCTTCATCTCTATCTAACTGTCCGTTTAGAAAGAGACAAATAGTGAGTTTAATCTACCGATTAGATTAATTTCCATTTCTACCAATGCAGGTTAACTTTAATCTCGGTTTAATTTACTTTTTATCTTTTTCTAATTTTAAGAGTTAGAAAAAGATAGAAAGTAAGTTAAACAGAGATCAAAGTTAATCTACACTGGTAGAAATGGGCATAAGACCCAATTTCACCAACCACGGTTAGCTTAACCGACGGTTAAAGTTCGCAGGATTGACCAATAGAAATGAATCTATTGGATTTCTATTGATCAATCCTGCTAACTTTAACCGTCGGTTAAGCTAACCGTGGTTGGTGAAATTGGGTCTTAATCTAATCGGTCGATTAAACTCACTCTTTGTCTCTTTCTAAACGGACAGTTAGATAGAGATGAAGAGTGAATTTAATCGACTGATTAGATTAAATCACGTTGGTGAAACCGGGCCTGGGTCTGTTTCCTTTAGCTGCACCGGCTGAACTGTGCTGAACTGGTGCAATAAGTTAGAGTGAGACATAATATACTTGTCTCTAGAGTTCCTGTAAGTAGAGTTGTGCCAATACCGTAGCTTTGTCTCACTCCCACTAACGTCTTGTCGATAAATGGCGGACCAATATAGCTTTGTCTCATTCCCACTTATAGCTTTGTCTCACTTCCACTAAAGAACCGGAAGCGCTGATCGGAAAATGGCGGAGCCAATCAGCGAAAGGAATACCATTGGCTTAACTCTTCCTTGACCAACTCTACTTGTCTCAAGCGGGGAGCACACACTTCTGCACAACGCATAATGCGTAAGCATAAGAAAATTGATTGGTCCATACACATGTGCATAAGGAAATAGACCAATCAGTTTTCTTATGCTTACGCATTATGCGTTGTGCAGAAGTGTGTGCTCCCCGCTTCACTCTAACTTATTGCACCAGTTCAGCCAGTGCAGCTAAAAAAAACAGACCCTTTATCTTTTTCACTCCACATTGGAAGGAAAAAGATAAACTCTGAACTAGTGCAGCCAGTTCAACAATAGAAAACAGACCCCAAGATACAAGAAGCAACATGTGGCTCCTCGCTTAATGTGGCAGGACAGTTTGTGTCAGTTTGTGTTATGGAGGATTCACACTGCGTCCGATGTTCGACGTACGACGATCCGACATCCAATAACAGAATTTATTATTAGAGACAAAAATTTCCTATTGGATGTCGGATCGTCGTACGTCGAACATCGGACGCAGTGTGAATCCTCCATTAGCTGTTGCACGTGTTTCTTAGCTGGTCGTAACAGGTTCGAAAAAATATCTCTTGCGAGCGTAAAACATTATAAAACAAATAAACTTATGCCAAATATATCAAATTTATTAGATTTTTATCAGATATTACCGTGGATATTACATATTGTATTTTGTTCGCGAAGGAGCCATGGTAGCGTGCTGTATTAAAAATTGCAAGAGTTATAATAATGGGCATTATGCCGTGCCGGAAAACATTAGATTTTATAGGATTCCAAAAGAAACAACTGTTCGTCAGCAATGGCTTAAAGCCTGCCAAAGGAAAGAAAGTGATATAAAACTTGATTGGGGTAAGTTAAAGATAAGAAAATGATGATAAGTTAGTGTTTTAACTTCCAAATCAACCCAATGTCATTGTTACTTACATGTGTTTACATACGTCACAATCATGATTTAATATATTTATAGCAACAGTATGCAGTATCCATTTTGAGGAAAATTGTTTCGCGCTTGTGAAGACAAAACCACGATTAAAAATCACCAGTCAAAGAAATTTTAAGAATAAAAAAGGGATCTATTCCAACAAAATTCTTAAATCTTATTCGGTGCTGTGAAAAGAACGAGGACGTCGCAGAGCAAATAAAGATAACAAAAAAATTAAAGTACCGTAAGTATTTTCTAGATTGTTATGTATATATCTGTATATATTATACTGTGTCTGAATTTAAGTATCAGATCACTCGTGTACAAGTAAATTAGGTCAAATTGAACAGAAGTTCTCTATTATTTTGCAAAGAACCTTGTAAAATATATATACAAATGTACAAATGAAACTAATACTTTACAATATTCTTTCAGAGGAAAGTCATTTATTGTACCTACATACGCAGAACTTGTACAATATGCACAACAAAAACAGCGTTTACCGCAAGAAGAAACTGTAACAAAAATGGAAACAGATGTTGCACAAAATATGGAAGAAGCTGTAAAAAATATGGAAAGAGATACTTTACAAGATACGAAAGAGAAAGTTACAAAAAATAAAGACAAAGTAGCTACACAAAATATGGAAGAGCAAAGCAAAGCGATAAAACCACATGTGTATGTAGCTAAATATTTCTTTAAAATTATTATTTAATCCAATCACAATCATATTTAAGTTGTTAGTATATATTGTTATGAAAAGTATTTTACAGAAAGCAAGGGATTAACGACAATACAAATGTTAATGTCAAAACGTTATCAATGCAATTAAGAAAGTCAAAGGAACTGAACCGAAAACTTTTATACAAAATTAACAATCTTGGAGAAAGGATTCGAGATTTAAATACACAAGTTGCACAGTTGCAAGCAAAAATTAAAAACATGACGAAAAATAAACATAAAGAAGCGAAAACAATAGCCATCGATGCTCTACGTGAGGTATTCACACCTAACCAGATTTCAAATGTTAATGTCGCCGACAAATTATCGTGTAAAATTTGAAGTCATTTGAAGATATTATGTCATTTCGTTACGATCATTAAGTTTAGAAGTTTATAGGTATTTAAGAAATGTAAAAAAAAATCGTGCAACAACACTGCAAAACTGGGTTAAAAAGGAAAAACAATTTATAAGTTAAGCGAGATGGAAAATATGTGTAAAATAAAATAGTCATGTTTTGGAAGTATATGTTCCTTTATTTAAAATTGTTTTAATATAATATTACTCCTATACTTTTTTTTGTAATGTAAATTACACGTCTCTACAACTTAGAACTGTATTCACAGTCCAATCTTATATTTCAGATTATAGAAAGGCTCGACTCATCTGAAGATATTGCAAGGATTCGAGATTTAAGTACACAAGTTGCACAGTTGCAAGCACAGTTGCAAGAAATTAAAAACATGACGAAAAATAAATATGAAGAAGCGAAAACAATAGCCATCGATGCTCTACGTAAGGTATTTACACCTAATCAGATTACAATGTTAATGTCGCCGACAAAGAATCGTGTAAAATGGTCATTTGAAGATCATTTCGTTACGATCATTAAGTTTAGAAGCTTATAGGTATTTAAAAAATGTAAAAAAAATCGTGCAACAACACTGCAAAACTGGGTTAAAAAGGAAAAACCATTTATGAGTTAAGCAATAAGGAAAATATGTGTAAAATAAAATAGTCATGTTCTGGAAAAATATGTTCCTTTATTTAAAATTATTTTAATATAATATAACTTCTATACTTTTTTTTGTATTGTAAATTATACGTCTCTACAACTTAGAACTGTATTCATAGTCCAATCTTATATTTCAGATTATAGAAAGGGTCGACTCATCTGAAGACATTGCAAGGGCGGCGAGGGCTGTTTCATTACTATAACATCTTGTGACTTAAACACGATTTTAAATATGACGGAACTAATGCTGCACTTAAGGTCAAAGCGCTACATTCTGGACAAAAATTTGATTAGCTGTTTTATTCGGTGTTCTTCAGCCGTCAAAGAAAATAAACAATATGCATGTTGTGCGTTGCAACTGTGATGAGCTAGACAATATACTGCTCGTATAGAGATCAGCATAAATAACAATTTTCTATATTAATATCATACATTTTTTATGTGTCACTAATGTTACTATGTACAGTTAACAAATATATCAAAATTAAAATGCAATTAATCAAAATTTAGTTTAAAAGTACCTTTTATTTTTGGAGGAATGCAAAAATACAGTTCAAAGTGATCAATCAATATCATTCAATTTATAATAATTTACATTGATTACATTGTCTATCTTAAAATTGAATAAATACGAAACCGAATCGTCCCCTCGCCGCAAAGCCGCCAGCGGAGGCGGCGGCGGTGGCAGAGAAAGTGGAGTAGGAGTAGTGCGCTGTGCGATAAAGAAACCCGCGAGATTTAATTTGAATTTGCGACATGGTCGTAGTTCTTGTATCTCTGATAAAATAAGTCTCAAATTTCATTAACTTTATGATGATTAGTCAGATTAGTTTCTGAATTATAGGCATTTGAAAATTTTTTTTACAAGACCGTTCGTATCCTGAGGCCTTTTTAGCTGAATTTCTTGCACGGTTTACCTTTCCTCTTTTTCTTTTCACTTTGGAGAGAAAAACTGGTGTAGCATTTTCAAAAATACGCAGTCGTCCTTTCCTTTGACCAATCAGATTTGTCCAAAATACAAGAAGCAACATGTGGCTCCCCGCATAATGTGACAAGACAGTTTGTGTTAGCCGTTGCACGTGTTTCTTAGCTGGTCGTATCAGGTTCGAAAAAATATCTCTCGCGATCGTAAAACATTATAAAAAACGAATAAACTTATGCCAAATATATCAAATTTATTAAATTTTTATTAGATATTACCGTGGATATTACATATTGTATTTTGTTCGTGAAGGAACCATGCCAACGTGCTGTATTAAAAATTGCGGAAATCGTACGTACTGGAATTTATCTGAGTCGAAAAACATTAAATATTTTACGCTTCTAAGCGAAATAGCTATTCGTCAGCAATGGATTAATGCCTGCAAAATTAAAGAAAGTGATAGAAATGTTAAATGGGGTAAGTTAAAATTGAGAAAATGATGGTAAGTTAGTGTTTTAACTTCCAACTCAACCCAATGTCATTGTTACTTACATGTGTTTACATACGTCACAATCATGATTTAATATATTTATAGCTAGAGTATGCAGTATCCATTTTGAAAAAAATTGTTTCGCGCTTGTGAAGACAAAACCAAAATTAAAAAATCAACCAGTCAAAGAAATTTTAAGATTAAAAAAGAGATCTATTCCAACAAAATTCTTAAATCTAGAAGAGAAACGAGGACGTCGAATGTCGCAGAGCAAGAAAGATAACAAAAACATTAAAGTACCGTAAGTATTTTCTAGATTGTTATGTATAATAGCTGTATATATTATACTGTGTCTGAATTTAAGTATCAGATCACTCGTGTATAGGTAAATTAGGTCAAATTGAACAAAAGTTCTCTACTAATTTGCAAGGAACCATGCAAAATATTATACACATATACAAATGTACAAATACAACCAATACTTTACAATATTCTTTCAGAGGAAAGTCATTTGTATCTGCAGAACTTGGACAATATGCACAACAAAAGCAGCGTTTATCGCAAGAAGAAACTGTAACAAAAATGGAAACAGATGTTGCACAAAATATGGAAGAAGCTGTAAAGAATATGGAAAGACATACTTTACAAGATACGAAAGAGAAAGTTACAAAAAATGTAGATAAAGTAGCTACACAAAATATGGATAAGCAAAGTGAAGCGATAAAACAAAAGGTGTATGTAGCTAAATGTTTCTTTATAATTATAATTTAATAGATTGCAATCACAATCATATTTAAGTTGTTGTGAAAAGTATTTTACAGAAAGCAAGGGATTGACCGGATTGACGATAATTTAATACAATTAAAATTATCACAGCGACAGAACAGAAGACTTTTAGACGAAAATCAAAATCTTGTAGAAAGGAATCAAGATTTAAGTACACAAGTTGCACAGTTGCAAGCAAAAATTAAAAACATGAAAAATATAGATAAAGTAGCTACACAAAATATAGAAGAGCAAATTAAAGCGATACAACAACAGGTGTATGTAGCTAAATGTTTTTTTTTAATTATTATTTAATAGATTCCAATCACAATCATATTTAAGTTGTTAGTATATATTGTTATGAAAAATATTTTACAGAAAGCAAGATATTAACAATAATTTAATGCAATTAAAAATGTCAAAGGAACTGAATCAAAAACTTTTAAACAAAAATAAAAATCTTGAAGAAAGGATTCGAGATTTAAGTACACAAGTTGCACAGTTGCAAGCAGAAATTAAAAGCATGACGAAAAATAAACATAAAGAAGCGAAAACATTAGCCGTTGCTGCTCTACGTAAGGTATTTACACCTAACCAGATTACAATGTTAATGTCGCCGACAAAGAATCGTGCAAAATAGTCATTTCAAGATATTATGTCATTTCGTTACGATGATTAAGTTTAGAAGCTTATAGCTATTTAAGAAATGTAAAAAAAATCGTGCAACAACACTGCAAAACTGGGTTAAAAAGGAAAAACCATTTATAAGTTAAGCAATAAGGAAAATATGTGTAAAATAAAATAGTCACGTTTTGGAAGAAAATGTTCCTTTATTTAAAATTGTTTTAATATAATATAACTGCTATACTTTTTTTTGTATTGTAAATTACACATCTCTACAACTTAGAACTGTATTCATAGTCCAATCTTATATTTCAGATTTCTTGTATACCAAACCTCTCATCTGAAGACATCGCAAGGGCTGTTTCATTACTATAACATCTTGTAACTTAAAGACGATTTTATATGACGGAACTAATGCTGCACTTAAGGTCATGGCTCTACATTCGGGACTGGAAAAACTGGATTAGCTAGTTTTATTCAGTATTCTTCGGGTGCTAAAGACAATAAACAATATGCATATTGTGCGTTGCGACTGTAAGCTAGACAATATACTGCTCGTATAGAGATCAGCATAAATAACAACATTTCTATATTAATATCACACATTTTTTATGTGTCACTAATGTTACTATGTACAGTTACAAAATATATCAAAATTTAGTTAGTAAAACTACCTTCTATTTTTGTAGGAATGCAAAAATACAGTTCCAAGTGATCAATCAATATCATTCAATTTATAACAATTTACACTGATTACATTATCTATCTTGAAATTGACACAAATCTGAAATAAAATACGAAAGCGAATCGTCCCCTCGCCGCAAAGCCGCCAGCGGAGGCGGAGGCGGCGGCGGTGGCAGAGAAAGTGGAGTAGGAGTGCGCTGTGCGATAAAGAAACCCGCGAGATTTAATTTGAATTTGCGAGATAGTGTAGTTCTTGTATATCTCTGATAAAGTAAGTTTCAAATTTCATTAACTGTTTATGATTAGTCAGATTAGTTTCTGAATTACAAGACCGTTCGTACCCTGAGGCCTCTTTAGCTGAATTTCTTGCACAGGGGTGGGTTCACCTTTCCTCTTTTACTTTCCATGTTGGAGAGAAAAACTGGTGTAGCATTTTCAAAAATACGCATTCTTTTCCTTTGACCAATCAGAAATATGTCCAAGATACAAGAAGCAACATGTGGCTCCTCGCTTAATGCGACAGGACAGTTTGTGTTAGCCGTTACACGTGTTTCTTAGCTGGTCGTAACAGGTTCGAAAAAATATCTCTCGCGATCGTAAAACATTATAAAACGAATAAACTATGCTAAATATATCAAGTTTATTAGATTTTTATTAGATATTACCGTGGATATTACATATTGTATTTTGTTAGAGAAGAAGCCATGCCGGCCTGCTGTATTAAAAATTGCAAGAGTTATACTGCGCATAATGCTGTGCCGAAAAACATTAAATATCATCCGTTTCCAAGAGAAATAGCTGTTCGTCAGCAATGGCTTAAAGCCTGCCAAAGGAAAGAAAGTGATATAAAACTTGATTGGGGTAAGTTAAAGATAAGAAAATGATGGTAAGTTAGTGTTTTAACTTCCAACTCAACCCAATGTCATTGTTACTTACATGTGTTTACATACGTCACAATCATGATTTAATATATTTATAGCAAGAATATGCAATATCCATTTTGAGGAAAATTGTTACGAGCTTGTGAAGACAAAACCACGATTAATAAATGACCCAGTCAAAGAAATTTTAAGATTAAAAAAGGGATCTATTCCAACAAAATTCTTAAATCTAGAAAAGAAACGAAGACGTGCAATGTCGCAGAGCAAGGAAGATAACAAGAAAATTAAAGTACCGTAAGTATTTTGTAATATAGTAGATTGTTATGTATATAGCTGTATATATTATACTGTGTCTGAATTTAACCCTATTTCCTCCAACCATGTCCTTTCGTGTCCTACGAGTTTCTAATCCTCGCATCATAACTCACGAACGAATTGACGAAATTTAATGTTCCAAAGCGCAAATTAAAGCTAAAAGTAGTAGCTTTAATTTGCGCTTTGGAACATTAAATTTCGTCAATTCGTTCGTGAGTTATGATGCGAGGATTAAAGGGGCGGAAAAAACGTTGAAGGAAATAGGGTTAAATGTCAGGTCACTCGTGTAGAGGTAAATCAGGTCAAATTGCACAAAATAGTTCTCTACTATTTTGCAAGGAGCCATGTAAAATATACATATGTACAAATGTACAAATACAACTAATACTTTACAATATTCTTTCAGAGGGAAGTCATGTGTATCTACAGAACTTGTACAATATGGACAACAAAAACAATGTTTAACGCAAAAAGAAACTGTAACAAAAATGGAAACAGATGTTGCACAAAATATGGAAGAAGCTGCAAAGAATATGGAAAGAGATACTTTACCAGATACGGAAGAGAAAGTTACAAAAAATAGAGATAAAGTAGCTACACAGAATATGGAAGAGCAAAGTAAAGCAATAAAACAACATGTGTATGTAGCCAAATGTTTCTTTAAAATTATTATTTAATAGATTCCAATCACAATCATATTTAAGTTGTTAGTATATATTGTTACGAAAAGTATTTTACAGAAAGCAAGGGATTAACGATGATACAAATGTTAATGTCAAAACGTTATCAATGAAATTAAGAAAGTCAAAGTATGTGATCCGAAAACTTTTAGAAAAAAATATTTATCTTGGAGAAAAGAATCGAGATTTAAAGACGCAAGTTGCACAGTTGCAAGCAGAAAATAACAACATGACGAAAAATAAACATAAAGAAGCGAAAACAATAGCCCTCGACGTAAGATATTTTCACGTATTTAACAAGATTACAGTGTTAATGTCGCCGACAAAGAGTCGTGTAAAATGGTCATTCGAAGATATTAAGTCAGCCATTTCGTTACGATCATTAAGTTTCGAAACTTATAGGTATTTAAGAAATGTAAAAAAAGTTCTATTACAGTGTGCAACAACACTGCAAAACTGGGTTAAAAAAAAAACTATAAGTTAAGCAATAAGGAAAATATGTTTAAAATAAAATAGTCATGTTCTGGAAGAATATGTTCCTTTATTTAAAATTGTTTTAATATAATATAACTCCTATACCTTTTTTTGCATTGTAAATTACACGTCTCTACAACTGTATTCATAGTCTCTAGAACTGTCCATTCATAGTCCAATCTTATATTTCAGATTATAGGAAACTGGCTCTCATGAAGACACTGCAAGGGCGGCAAGGGCTGTTTCATTACTATAACATCTTGTAACTTAAAGACGATTTTAAATATGACGGAACTAATGCTGCACTTAAGGTCATAGCGCTACATTCTGGACAAAAATTTGATTAGTTGTTTTATTCGGTGTTCTTCAGCCGCCAAAGAAAATAAACAATATGCATATTGTGCGTTGCAATTGTGATGAGCTAGACAGTACTGCTCGTATAGAGATGAGCATAAATAACAATTTTCTATATTAATATCATGCATTTTTTATGTGTCACTACTATGTACAGTTAATAAATATAACAAAATTAAAATGCAATTAATCAAAATTTAGTTTAAAACTACCTTTTATTTTTGTAAGAATGCAAAAATACAGTTTAAAGTGATCAATCAATATCATTCAATTTATAATAATTTACGTTGATTACATTGTCTATCTTGAAAGTGACAAAAATTTGAAATAAAATACGAAAGCGAATCGTCCCCTCACCGCAAAGCCGCCGGCGACGATGCCAATCATCGGCCATCGCCGAATCCGGTTCCACTCACCCTAGAGTCTGAATTCCGTAACGGTATCGCGGCGAAGTACATACGTGAGTACACGAGAGTCTCCGCCGTGCCGGCCGCGACGTCCTCCGGTTCGCTTCGCCGTTTGCGCATATTCCGTATCACAACCTCCTGGCCTTTGGTGTACAGCGCATCCGCGCGTTTTCCTCCACGGAGTGCTTCTGCAGCCAAATCGGCGTGTCTTCCAACGCAGCTTTCTGCCGCTTCTTCCTCGACACGTACCGCCTCCAGGTGTTTACGTATTTGACGATCACTTGGTTCTTAATTCGTAACAACATCGCCTGTAACTTCCATTCCCGCTAGATCTCCGAGGTCAACGTTGCGTCGCACATCTCGTGAGTCACTTCGCCGATCATGTCCGAGAGGATTCTCCTGCTCAGCGTGTCGTACATCTCCAGCCTGTCAATCTCCTGTCTCGCGATGGCAGAGCAGAGCTCATGCGTGACCTCCACGTGCAAGCTGTTGTAAATCTCTTCCGACTGCTCCTCGACCTGTTGCATTCTCCTCTCGTGTTCCAGCTTCTCAAGCATAGCTTTCTCGGCCTCCGACATCGCTTCCTCCTGAGTATTTTGTTCCTTCTTATGGAAGACACCTCGCTCCTTCGTCGTCTTATCTGTGAACGATTGTTAAGCGAGACCATGTTTACTGACGAATATCATGGAGGAAGAAGGCGCGACGTTCCTTGTAAACATATTTCCCAGCTCCGCGCCGGAGAAGATGCTCTTGTTTATGGCCATCACGAATGGTGGGACCGGTTCTGCATTGCGTGGCGTTTACGGTTTGGAGAACACGGAAGGATTTCGGGCAAACTGATTATCACCGAGAGTACTGCCGCTACCAAACATCACTGATGGTTTTCTCATCAGTTGCGGCGTCTCCGCGTGCTTCTTCGGACGAATAGTTATCTTCGCGATAATTCCATACCTAGTAAAGTATTCCGTCGCTGCCGCTTAAGTCAGAAGGGCTTTAGGCACGTTGGAGCACGTTATCGAGTTGTCCACGTTGACTTTGGTAACGCGCGACCTGGAATTCTTCTTCAGCTGTTCGAACACCCCTGTATCCTTGAGAGCATTAACGAACACATTGACCGTAGGCTTGTACGTGTTCCTAGAGATTCTCGGTTTATATTGTTTGTCGGGTTTACTGGCCCACGGACCGGCGCGAGTCTGATCGTGTCGGGACACTATCGTGGGCGCGGCGAAAGTAAATACATTCTTCTTATTGGAATGAGTGTCGAAGACGTGATCTGATCCTACGCCGAAACTAACAATCCTTGGAAGATCCGACACGGCACTCGGCTTGGAGAACACGAAAAAGTTCGAGACTGTGCCCGCTTTCGAAACATCGACGTCCACTTCATCATCCATCTCACCCGGAATTTCGCGCTTATCTTGATCCTGCGAATAATCACATAAATATCAACGTCAATATATGAAAGAAGGGAATACCGTGCATTGAAACAAAAGCAGATACGATTTGACATTTGCGCGTATCATACTCTCAAACAGCATCTCATCAAAATATTGATAACTGCGTCTCTGACGGGATTAATTAAGGATCGTGAATCTACTAACCTGAGTCCGGGTTAACAATCCTAAACAACACTTTAGAGTAAAATAATTATTTACGCCAGGCGCAATATAACCTACGTTTACGCGCGCATTTAAGACACTAAACTGTAAACTGTTTTGAAAGTCACGAAACGATTGACGTTGTGAGTTGTGACGTCACATCGACCAGCTCGCCGCCAAAAAATCCTCATTTCGATGAATTTTGGAACGCGTTCGGTCAGGCGTGCCCCAGGTAACACACATGTCCAAAAGACATCATAAAGATGTCTTTAAGATGCCAGAAATCTTAAAGATGCCTTTATGATGTCTTTTAGACATTGTGTGTTACCTGGGGCGTTGTGCGATAAAGAAACCCGCGAGATTTAATTTGAATTTGCGACATGGTCGTAGTTCTTGTATCTCTGATAAAATAAGTCTCAAATTTCGTTAACTTTTGATGATTAGTCAGATTAGTTTCTGAATTACAGGCACTTGAAAGTCTCCTTTACAAGACCCCCGATAAAAACAGTACGTGAAATCCACGTTATTGCTACGTGGATCAGCATCGTGGAATCCACGTGGACATTCGAGTGGACAATCCGCTCAAGAACGGTACTGTAGTCCACGTGGATGAGATCATCGATTTGACGTGAAATCCACGTGTTTCACTGAATAATTATTCACTCGACATAAAAAAAATTATTTATTTCGAAATTTTATTATTTTTTAACTGAATTTGTTTCTTAAGATGCAGTCTATGATTATAAATATTTTTTCGTATTTGAAAAACACACTTACCTTGGTGGGATTTGAACTCGGGACCTCTGCATCGTGAGCCAACTGCCTTACATGGTAGACTACTTCTTAATTTGATGTAAACGTTATATATAGTCTACATATGTCATATAACCAGCGCAAATATATAATTTTTCAAAAATCATCTTAAGAAACAAATTCAGTTTAAAAAGAGTAATAAAATTTTGAATTGGATATATGATATAATATTTCTTAATGTCGGGTGAATGTCAGAAACCAGTGCCGGCTCATTATGAAATTTTGTGTTCGTAAATATATTTATGAAAAAAGTATATTTATAAAGTTAAAACATTCTTATTAAATCTTTACAAGGACCTCACTAGACAAAAATAAGGAAACCTTTCGTTAATGAAACTTTAGAAATAATGTAGAAACATAAATTGCTGATGCACCGACTAGGGCTAAAATGTGTCAATCGACATGGCAATTGCATACAAAATCTTATTCAATACAAGTTCATTCCACCTGCAGTATACAAAGTATAATTGCAGCATCAAATTATAATTCACTATTGATTATCCATTAAAAGCTATGACATTGCCATATAAACGCAGTATAATAATACTTTCATTGATTAATTATAATCTTTAATAGAAATTACGTGGATGTAGATTTATCCACAAACTATCCACATGGATGCAACGTTCTTTTTTCATCACTAATCGAAGTCTTTTATCCTCGAAATGTCGATAAAAATTCCCTGTACATATCTCTTAATAGATATATCCACAGAGAATCTACATTGATATTTCGAGGATAAAAGACTTCGATGTAGTGATGAAAAAAGAACGTTGCATCTATGTGGATAGTTTGTGGATAAATCTGCATCCACGTAGTCCACGTAAATTACGTGGATTCGACGTGGATGTGACGTGACTGTTTTTATCGGGCCGTTCGCACCCTGAGGCCTTTTTAGCTGAATTTCTTGCACGGTTCACCTTTCATTTTTTACTTTCCACGTTGGAGAGGAAAACTGGTGTAGCATTTTCAAAAATACGCAATCTTTTCCTTTGACCAATCAGAAATATGTCCAAGATACAAGAAGCAACATGTGGCTCCCCGCATAATGTGACAGGACAGTTTGTGTTAGTCGTTGCACGTGTTTCTTAGCTGGTCGTAACAGGTTCGAAAAAATATCTCTCGCGATCGTAAAACATTATAAAAAACGAATAAACTTATGCCAAACATATCAAATTTATTCAGATTTTTATTAGATATTACCGTGGATATTACATATTGTATTTTGTTCGTGAAGGAACCATGCCAACGTGCTGTATTAAAAATTGCGGAAATCGTACGTACTGGAATTTATCTGAGTCGAAAAACATTAAATATTTTACGCTTCCAAGCGAAATAGCTATTCGTCAGCAATGGATTAATGCCTGAAAATTAAAGAAAGTGATAGAAATGTTAAATGGGGTAAGTTAAAATTGAGAAAATGATGGTAAGTTAGTGTTTTAACTTCCAACTCAACCCAATGTCATTGTTACTTACATGTGTTTACATACGTCACAATCATGATTTAATATATTTATAGCTAGAGTATGCAGTATCCATTTTGAAAAAAATTGTTTCGCGCTTGTGAAGACAAAACCAAAATTAAAAAATCAACCAGTCAAAGAAATTTTAAGATTAAAAAAGAGATCTATTCCAACAAAATTCTTAAATCTAGAAGAGAAACGAGGACGTCGAATGTCGCAGAGCAAGAAAGATAACAAAAACATTAAAGTACCGTAAGTATTTTCTAGATTGTTATGTATAATAGCTGTATATATTATACTGTGTCTGAATTTAAGTATCAGATCACTCGTGTATAGGTAAATTAGGTCAAATTGAACAAAAGTTCTCTACTAATTTGCAAGGAACCATGCAAAATATTATACACATATACAAATGTACAAATACAACCAATACTTTACAATATTCTTTCAGAGGAAAGTCATTTGTATCTGCAGAACTTGTACAATATGCACAACAAAAACAGCGTTTATCGCAAGAAGAAACTGTAACAAAAATGGAAACAGATGTTGCACAAAATATGGAAGAAGCTGTAAAGAATATGGAAAGACATACTTTACAAGATACGAAAGAGAAAGTTACAAAAAATAGAGATAAAATAGCTACACAGAATATGGAAGAGCAAAGTAAAGCAATAAAACAACATGTGTATGTAGCTAAATGTTTGTTTAAAATTATTATTTAATAGATTGCAATCACAATCATATTTAAGTTGTTAGTATATAATGTTATGAAAAATATTTTACAGAAAGCAAGAAATTAAGAATAATTTAATGCAATTAAAAATGTCAAAGGAACTGAATCGAAAACTTTTAAACAAAAATAAAAATCTTGAAGAAAGGATTCAAGATTTAAGTACACAAGTTTCACAGTTGCAAGCAGAAATTAAAAGCATGACGAAAAATAAACATAAAGAAGCGAAAACATTAGCCGTTGCTGCTCTACGTAAGGTATTTACACCTAACCAGATTACAATAATGTTAATGTCGCCAACAAAGAATCGTGCAAAATAATCATTTCAAGATATTATGTCATTTCGTTACGATGATTAAGTTTAGAAGCTTATAGCTATTTAAGAAATGTAAAAAAAATCGTGCAACAACACTGCAAAACTGGGTTAAAAAGGAAAAACCATTTATAAGTTAAGCAATAAGGAAAATATGTGTAAAATAAAATAGTCACGTTTTGGAAGAATATGTTCCTTTATTTAAAATTGTTTTAATATAATATAACTGCTATACTTTTTTTTGTATTGTAAATTACACATCTCTACAACTTAGAACTGTATTCATAGTCCAATCTTATATTTCAGATTTCTTGTATACCAAACCTCTCATCTGAAGACATCGCAAGGGCTGTTTCATTACTATAACATCTTGTAACTTAAAGACGATTTTAAATATGACGGAACTAATGCTGCACTTAAGGTCATGGCGCTACATTCTGGACAAAAACTGGATTAGCTAGTTTTATTCAGTATTCTTTGGGTGCTAAAGACAATAAACAATATGCATATTGTGCGTTGCGACTGTAAGCTAGACAATATACTGCTCGTATAGAGATCAGCATAAATAACAACATTTCTATATTAATATCACACATTTTTTATGTGTCACTAATGTTACTATGTACAGTTACAAAATATATCAAAATTTAGTTAGTAAAACTACCTTCTATTTTTGTAGGAATGCAAAAATACAGTTCCAAGTGATCAATCAATATCATTCAATTTATAACAATTTACACTGATTACATTATCTATCTTGAAATTGACACAAATCTGAAATAAAATACGAAAGCGAATCGTCCCCTCGCCGCAAAGCCGCCAGCGGAGGCGGAGGCGGCGGCGGTGGCAGAGAAAGTGGAGTAGGAGTGCGCTGTGCGATAAAGAAACCCGCGAGATTTAATTTGAATTTGCGAGATAGTGTAGTTCTTGTATATCTCTGATAAAGTAAGTTTCAAATTTCATTAACTGTTTATGATTAGTCAGATTAGTTTCTAAATTACAAGACCGTTCGTACCCTGAGGCCTCTTTAGCTGAATTTCTTGCACAGGGGTGGGTTCACCTTTCCTCTTTTACTTTCCATGTTGGAGAGAAAAACTGGTGTAGCATTTTCAAAAATACGCAGTCTTTTCCTTTGACCAATCAGAAATATGTCCAAGATACAAGAAGCAACATGTGGCTCCTCGCTTAATGCGACAGGACAGTTTGTGTTAGCCGTTGCACGTGTTTCTGAGCTGGTCGTAACAGGTTCAGAAAAATATCTCTCGCGATCGTAAAACATTATAAAACGAATAAACTATGCTAAATATATCAAGTTTATTAGATTTTTATTAGATATTACCGTGGATATTACATATTGTATTTTGTTCGCGAAGAAGCCATGCCAGCGTGCTGTATTAAAAATTGCAAAAGTTATAGTGGGCGGAAAACTATGCCGGAAAACACTAAATTTTATAGGTTTCCAAGAGAAAGAACTGTTCGTCAGCAATGGCTTATTGCTTGCCAAATTAAAAAAAGTGATATGAACATTGATGAGGGTAAGTTGTAAGTTAATATTAAGAAAATGATGGTCAGTTAGTGTCTTAACTTCCAACTCAGCCCAATGTCATTGTTACTTACATGTGTGTTTACATACGTCACAATGATGATTTAATATATTTATAGCAAGAGTATGCAGCATCCATTTCAAGAAAAATTGTTTTAAGACAAAACCACAATTAATAAATAAACCAGTCAAAAAAATTTATGTAAGATTAAAAAAGGGATCCATTCCAACAAAATTCTTAAATCTAGAAGAGAAACGAAAACGTCGAATGTCGCAGAGCAAGAAAGATAACAAAAAAATTAAAGTACCGTAAGTATTTTGTAATATAGTAGATTGTTATGTATATAGCTGTATATATTATACTGTGTCTGAATTTAAGTGTCAGGTCACTCGTGTACAGGTAAATTAGGTCAAATTGAACAAAAGTTCTCTATTATTTTGCAGAGAACCATGTAAAATATATATACAAATGTACAAATAAAACTAATACTTTACAATATTCTTTCAGAGGAAAGTCATTTGTATCTACAGAGCTTGTACAATATGCACAACAAAAGCAGCGTTTATCGCAAGAAGAAACTGTAACAAAAATAGAAACAGATGTTGCACAAAATATAGAAGAAGATTTAATGCAATTAAGAATGTCACGGCAACTGAACCAAAGACTATTAGACAAAAATAAAAATCTTAAAAAAAGGATTCAAGATTTAAGTACACAAGTTGCACAGTTGCAAGCAGAAATTAAAAACATGACGAAAAATAAAAATAAAGAAGGGAAAACAATAGCCATCGACGTAAGATATTTACACCTAACCAGATTACAATGTTGACGTTGCCGACAAAGAATCGTGTAAAATGGTCATTTGAAGATATTATGTCATTTCGTTACGATCATTATGTTTAGAAGCTTATAGGTATTTAAGAAATGTAAAAAAAGTCGTGCAACAACACTGCAAAACTGGGTTAAGAAGGAAAAACCATTTATAAGTTAAGCAATAAGGAAAATATGTGTAAAATAAAATAGTCATGTTCTGGAAGAATATGTTCCTTTATTTAAAATTGTTTTAATATAATATAACTGCTATACTTTTTTTGTATTGTAAATTACACGTCTCTACACAACTTAGAATTGTATTCATAGTCCAATCTTATATTTCAGATTTCTTGTATACCAAATCTCTCATCTGAAGACATCGCAAGGGCTGTTTCATTAGTGTAACATCTTGTAACTTAAAGACGATTTTAAATATGACGGAACTAATGCTGCACTTAAGGTCATGGTGCTACATTCTGGACAAAAACTGGATTATCTGGTTTTATTCGGTATTCTTCTGGTGCCAAAGACAATAAACAATATGCATATTGTACGTTGCAACTGTGAGCTACACAATATACTGCTCGTATAGAGATCAGAATAAATAACAATTTTCTATATTAATATCATGCATTTTTTGTGTTACTAATGTTACTATGTATACAGTTAATAAATATATCAAAATTAAAATGCAATTAATCAAAATTCAGTTTAAAACTACCTTTTATTTTTGCAGGAATCGAAAAATACAGTTTAACGTGATCAATCAATATCATTCAATTTATAACAATTTACATTGATTACATTGTCTATCTTGAAATTGACACAAATCTGAAATAAAATACGAAACCGAATCGTCCTCTCGCCGCAAAGTCGCCGGCGACGATACCAATCATCGGCCATCGCCGAATCCGGTTCCGCTCACCCTCGAGTCCGAATTCCGTAACGGTCTCGCGGCGAAGTACATACGTGAGTACACGAGTCTCCGCCGTGCTGGCCGCGACGTCCTCCGGTTCGCTTCGCCGTTTGCGCATATTCCGTATCACGACCTCCTGGCCCTTGGTGTACAGCATCCGCGCGGTTTCCTCCACGGAGTGCTTCTGCAGCTAAACCAGCGTGTCTTCCAACGCTCTCTGCTGCTTCTTCCTCGACACGTACCGCCTCTAGGTGTTTACGTATTTGACGATCACTTGATTCTTAATTCGTAGCAACATCACCTGTAACTTCCATTCCCGCTCAATCTCCTGCTCAAAAAAAAAAACTCTCCTGCTCAGCGTGTCGTACATCTCTAGCCTGTCGATCTCCTGTCTCGCGATGGCAGAGCAGAGCTCGTGCGTGACCTCCACGTGCAAGCTGTTGTAAATCTCTTCTGACTGCTCCTCGACCTGTTGCATTCTCCTTTCGTGCTCCAGCATTTTCAGCTTGGCTCTCTCGGCCTCCGACATCGTTTCCTCCTGAGTATTTTGTTCCTTCTTATGGAAGACACCTCGCTCCTTCGTCGTCTTATCTGTGAACGATTGTTAAGCGAGAACATGTTTATTGATGAATATCATGGAGGAAGAAGGCGCGACGTTCCTTGTAAACATATTTCCCAGCTCGGCGCAGGAGAAAATGCTCTTGTTTATGGAGATCGCGAATGGTAGGACCGGTTCTGCATTACGTGGGGTTTCCAGTTTGAAAAACACGGCAAGATTTCCGGCAAATTGATTATCAATGAGAGTACTGCCGCTACCAAACATCACTGATTATTGTTTCTCGTCAGTTACAGCGGCGTCTCTGCGTGCTTCTTCAGACGAATCGTTATCTTCATGATAATTCCATACCTAGTAAAGTATTCCGTCGCTGCCGCTTAAGTCAGAAAGGCTTTGGGCACATCGGAACACGTTATCGAGTTGTCCATGTTGACTTTGGTAACGCGTGACCTGAAATTCTTCTTCAGCTGTTCAAACGCCCCCGTATCCTTGAGAGCATTAGCGAACACGTTGACGTAGGTTTGTACGTGTTCCTAGAGATTCTCTGTTTATATTGTTTGTCGGGTTTACTGGCCCACGGATTGGCGCGACTCTGATCGTGTCGGGACACTATCGTGGGCGCGGCGAAAGTAAATACATTCTTCTTATTGGAATGAGTGTCGAAGACGTGATCTGATCCTACGCCGAAACTAACAATCCTTGGAAGATCCGACACGGCACTCGGCTTGGAGAACACGAAAGAGTTCGAGGCTGTGGCCGCTTTCGAAACATCGACGTCCATTTCATCATCCATCTCGTCCGGAATTTCACGCTTATCTTGATCCTGCGAATAATCACATAAATATATATCAACGTCAATATATGAATGAAGGGAATACCGTGCACTGAAACAAAAGTAGATACGATTTGACATTTGGGCGTATCATATTCTCGACCGGAATCTCGTCGAAATATTGATAACTGCGTCTCAGACGGGATTAATTAAGGATCGTGAATCTACTAACCTGTGTCCGGGGCGGCAATCCCAAAGAACCCTTTCGAGTAAAATAATTATTAACACCAGGCGCAATATAACCTACGTTTACGCGCATTCAAAACACTAACCTGTTTTACGTGAAAGTCACGAAACGACTGACGTTGTGAGTTGTGACGTCACCTGTGACGTCACATCGACGAGTACGCGGTCAAAAAATCCTCTTTTCGATGAATTTTGGAACGCATTCGGTCAGGAGTGCGGAGTGCGACAAAGAAACCCGCGAAGGTCGTAGTTCCTGTATTTCTGATAAAATAAGTTTCAAATTTCATTAACTGTTTATGATTAGTCAGATTAGTTTCTGAATTACAGGCATTTGAAAATCTCCTTTACAAGACCGTTCGTACCCTGAGGCCTTTTTAGCTGAATTTCTTGCACGGTTCACCTTTCATTTTTTACTTTCCACGTTGGAGAGGAAAACTGGTGTAGCATTTTCAAAAATACGCAATCTTTTCCTTTGACCAATCAGATTTGTCCAAAATACAAGAAGCAACATGTGGCTCCCCGCATAATGTGACAGGACAGTTTGTGTTAGCCGTTGCACGTGTTTCTTAGCTGGTCGTAACAGGTTCGAAAAAATATCTCTTGCGAGCGTAAATCATTATAAAACAAATAAACTTATGCCAAATATATCAAATTTATTAGATTTTTATCAGATATTACCGTGGATATTACATATTGTATTTTGTTCGCGAAGGAGCCATGGTAGCGTGCTGTATTAAAAATTGCAAGAGTTATACGGGTTCTCATGCTGTGCCGAAAAACATTAGATTTTATAGGATTCCAAAAGAAACAACTGTTCGTCAGCAATGGCTTAAAGCCTGCCAAAGGAAAGAAAGTGATATAAAACTTGATTGGGGTAAGTTAAAGATAAGAAAATGATGATAAGTTAGTGTTTTAACTTCCAACTCAACCCAATGTCATTGTTACTTACATGTGTTTACATACGTCACAATCATGATTTAATATATTTATAGCAAGAGTATGCAGTATCCATTTTGAGGAAAATTGTTTCGCGCTTGGGAAGACAAAACAACGTGTAAGATTAAAAAAGGGATCTATTCCAACAAAATTCTTAAAACTAGAAAAGATACGAATATGTCGAATGTCGCGGAGCAAGAAAGATAACAAAAAAATTGAAGTACCGTAAGTATTTTCTAGATTGTTATGTATATATCTGTATATATTATACTGTGTCTGAATTTAAATATCAGATCACTCGTGTACAAGTAAATTAGGTCAAATTGAACAAAAGTTCTCTACTATTTTGCAAAGAACCATGTAAAATATATACACAAATGTAATACAAATAAAACTAATACTTTACAATATTCTTTCAGAGGAAAGTCATTTGTATCTACAGAACTTGTACAATATGCACAACAAAAGCAGCGTTTATCGCAAGAAGAAGCTGTAACAAAAATGGAAACAGATGTTGCACAAAATATGGAAGAAGCTGTAAAGAATATGGAAAGAGATACTTTACAAGACACGAAAGAGAAAGTTACAAGAAATATAGATAAAGTAGCTACACAAAAGGAAAAGGAAAGTAAAGCGATAAAACAACAAGTGTATGTAGCTGAATGTTTCTTTAAAATTATAATTTAATAAATTAATTCCAATCACAATCATATTTAAGTTGTTAGTATATATTGTTATGAAACATATTTTACAGAGAGCAAGAAAATAACGATAATTTAATGCGATTAAAATTAGCACAGCAACTTAACATGAAACTTATAGACGAAAATCAAAATCATATAGAAACGATTGGAGATTTAAAAGCACAAGTTAAACAGTTGGGAGCAGAAATTAAGAACAAGACAAAAAATAAACATAAAGAAGCGAAATTAATAGCCATCACTGCTCTACGTAAGGTATTTACCCCTAACCAGATTACAATGTTAATGTCGCTGACAAAGAATTGTGTAAAATGGTTATTTGAAGATACTAAGTCATTTCGTTACGATCATTAAGTTTAGAAGCTTATAGCTATTTAAAAAATGTAAAAAAAATCGTGCAACAACACCCTCGTGCAAAACTGGGTTAAAAAGGAAAAACCATTTATAAGTTAAGCAATAAGGAAAATATGTGTAAAATAAAATAGTCATAGTTCTGGAAGAACATGTTCCTTTATTTAAAATTGTTTTAATATAATATAACTCCTATACTTTTTTTTGTATTGTAAATTACACGTTTCTACAACTTAGAACTGTATTCATAGTCCAATCTTATATTTCAGATTATAGAAAGGCTCGACTCATCTAAAGACATTGCAAGGGCTGTTTCATTACTATAACATCTTGTAACTTAAGGACGATTTTAAATATGACGGAACTAATGCTGCACTTAAGGTCATGGCGCTATATATTCTGGACAAAAACTAGATTAGCTAGTTTTATTCAGTATTCTTCGGGTGCTAAAGACAATAAACAATATGCATATTGTGCGTTGCAACTGTGAGCTAGACAATATACTGCTCGTATAGAGATCAGCATAAATAACAATTTTCTATATTAATATCATGCATTTTTTATATGTCATTAATGTTACTATGTACAGTTAATAAATATATCAAAATTAAAATGCAATTAATCTTAATTTAGTTTAAAACTACTTTTTATTTTTGCAGGAGTGCAATAATACAGTTCAAAGTGATCAATCAATATCTATCAATTTATAATAATTTACATTTATAACAACATTGTCTATCTTGAAATTGACACAAATCTGAAATAAAATACGAAACCGAATCGTCCCCTCGCCGCAAAGCCGTCAGCGGAGGCGGCGGCGGCGGCGGCGGTGGCAGAGAAAGTGGAGTAGGAGTGCGCTGTGCGATAAAGAAACCCGCGAGATATTTAATTTGAATTTGCGACATGTTCATAGTTCTTGTATCTCTGATAAAATAAGTCAAATTTCGTTAACTTTTGATGATTAGTCAGATTAGTTTCTGAATTACAGGCACTTGAAAGTCTCCTTTACAAGACCGTTCGTACCCTGAGGCCTTTTTAGCTGAATTTCTTGCACGGTTCACCTTTTCTCTGTTTCTTTTCACGTTGGGGAGAAAAACTGGTGTAGCATTTTCAAAAATACGCAGTCGTCTTTTCCTTTGACCAATCAGAAATTTGTCCAAGATACAAGAAGCAACATGTGGCTCCTCGCGTAATGTGACAGGACAGTTTGTGTTAGCCGTTGCACGTGTTTCTTAGCTGGTCGTAGCAGGTTCGAAAAAATATCTCTCGCGATCGTAAAACATTATAAAACGAATAAGCTTATACCAAATACATCAAATTTATTAGATTTTTATTAGATATTACCGTGGATATTACATATTGTATTTTGTTTCGCGAAGAAGCCATGCCAACGTGCTGTATTAAAAATTGCAAGAGTTATACTGCGCATAATTATGTGCCGAGAAACATTAAATTTTATAGGTTTCCAAAAGAAAGAACCGTTCGTCAGCAATGGCTTATTGCCTGCCAAAGGAAAGAAAGTGATATAAAAGTTGATGCGGGTAAGTTAACATTAAGAAAATGATGGTAAGTTATAGTGTTTTAACTTCCAACTCAACCCAATGTCATTGTTACTTACCTGTGTTTACATACGTCACAATCAGGATTTAATATATTTATAGCAACAGTATGCAGTATCCATTTTGAGGAAAATTGTTTCGCGCTTGGGAAGACAAAACAACGTGTACGAATAAAAAAGGGATGTATTCCAACAAAATTCTTAAAACTAGAAAAGAAACGAAGACGTGCAATGTCGCAGAGCAAGGAAGATAACAAGAAAATTAAAGTACCGTAAGTATTTTCTAAATTGTTATGTATATAGCTGTATATATTATACTGTGTCTGAATTTAAGTATCAGATCACTCGTGTACAGGTAAATTAGGTCAAATTGAACAGAAGTTTTCTACTATTTTGCAAGGAACCATGTAAAATATTATACACATATACAAATGTACAAATACAACTAATACTTTACTATATTCTTTCAGAGGAAAGTCATTTGTATCTGCAGAACTTGTACAATATGCACAACAAAAGCAGCGTTTATCACAAGAAGAAACTGTAACAAAAATGGAAACAGATGTTGCACAAAATATGGAAGAAGCTGTAAGGAATATGGAAAGAGATACTTTACAAGATACAAAAGAGAAAGTTACAAGAAATATAGATAAAGTAGCTACACAAAATATGGAAAAGCAAAGTGAAACGATAAAAGAACAGGTGTATGTAGCTAAATGTTTCTTTATAATTATAATTTAATAGATTGCAATCACAATCATATTTAAGTTGTTAGTATATATTGTTATGAAAAGTATTTTACAGAAAGCAAGGGATTGACCGGATTGACGATAATTTAATACAATTAAAATTATCACAGCGACAGAACAGAAGACTTTTAGACGAAAATCAAAATCTTGTAGAAAGGAATCAAGATTTAAGTACACAAGTTGCACAGTTGCAAGCAAAAATTAAAAACGTGAAAAATATAGATAAAGTAGCTACACAAAATATAGAAGAGCAAATTAAAGCGATACAACAACAGGTGTATGTAGCTAAATGTTTTTTTAAAATTATTATTTAATAGATTCCAATCACAATCATATTTAAGTTGTTAGTATATAATGTTATGAAAAATATTTTACAGAAAGCAAGAAATTAACAATAATTTAATGCAATTAAAAATGTCAAAGGAACTGAACCGAAAACTTTTAAACAAAAATAAAAATCTTGAAGAAAGGATTCGAGATTTAAGTACACAAGTTTCACAGTTGCAAGCAGAAATTAAAAACATGACGAAAAATAAAAATAAAGAAGGGAAAACAATAGCCATCGACGTAAGATATTTACACCTAACCAGATTACAATGTTGACGTTGCCGACAAAGAATCGTGTAAAATGGTCATTAGAAGATATTATGTCATTTCGTTACGATCATTAAGTTTAGAAGCTTATAGCTATTTAAGAAATGTAAAAAAAATCGTGCAACAACACTGCAAAACTGGGTTAAAAAGGAAAAACCATTTATAAGTTAAGCAATAAGGAAAATATGTGTAAAATAAAATAGTCACGTTTTGGAAGAATATGTTCCTTTATTTAAAATTGTTTTAATATAATATAACTGCTATACTATTTTTTGGATTGTAAATTACACGTCTCTACAACTTAGAACTGTATTCATAGTCCAATCTTATATTTCAGATTTCTTGTATACCAAACCTCTCATCTGAAGACATTGCAAAAGCTGTTTCATTACTATAACATCTTGTAACTTAAAGACGATTTTAAATATGACGGAACTAATGCTGCACTTAAGGTCATGGCGCTACATTCTGGACAAAAATTTGATTAGCTGTTTTATTCGGTTTTCTTCAGCCGTCAAAGAAAATAAACAATATGCATGTTGTGCGTTGCAACTGTGATGAGCTAGACAATATACTGCTCGTATAGAGATCAGCATAAATAAGAATTTCTATATTAATATCATGCATTTTTTATGTGTCACTACTATGTACAGTTAATAAATATAACAAAATTAAAATGCAATTAATCAAAATTTAGTTTAAAACCTTTTATTTTTGTAGGAATGCAAAAATACAGTTCAAAGTGATCAATCAATATCTATCAATTTATAATAATTTACATTGATAACAACATTGTCTATCTTAAAATTGACACAAATCTGATTTAAAATACGAAAGCGAATCATCCCCTAGCCGGCGGCGGCGGAGAAAGCGGAGTAGCAGAGAGAAGCAGACGAGACTCGCAATACTAGTGATACCAATCATCGGCCATCGCCGAATCCGGTTCCGCTCACCCTCGAGTTTCAATTCCGTAACGGTCTCGCGGCAAAGTACATACGTGAGTACACGAGAGTCTCCGCCGTGCCGGCCGCGACGTCCTCCGGTTCGCTTCGCCGTTTGCGCATATTCCGTATCACGACCTCCTGGCCCTTTGTGTACAGTATCCGCGCGGTTTCCTCCACGGAGTGCTTCTGCAGCCAAACCAGCGTATCTTCCAACGCTCTCTGCCGCTTCTTCCTCGACACATACCGCCTCCAGGTGTTTACGTATTTGACAATCACTTGTTTCTTAATTCGCAGCAACATCGCCTGTAACTTTCGTTCCTGCTCGATCTCTGCGGTCAACTGTTGCGTCGCACATCTCGTTAGTCACTTCGCCGATCATGTCCGAAAGGATTCTCCTGCTCAGAGTTTCGTACATCTCTAGCCTGTCGATCTCCTGTCTCGCGATGGCAGAGCAGAGCTCGTGCGTGACCTCCACGTGCAAGCTGTTGTAAATCTCTTCCAGCCTCCAACACCTTGTACTTTTCTTCGGCCGTTAGAGCAGCTTGATATATTATGTTCTGCAGCTCTTCCATGGTTGTGTTGGGCAAGAGTGTAGATATCTGACTCTCGGTATCGTGCTTTTCGACTTTCGCGGCGGCTTTTTCCAACTTTGCCGCAGCTTTCTCGTGCGGCAGTGCCGCTTTCCCTCCCGATGCTTTGGTCTTTAACGAAAGCAACGCGCCTACCTCGGGTAGCTCGCTCCCTTTGGCAGGATGCAAATTATACTCCACAGTCGCCATGGCTTCTAATTCCGGTTTAATCTCGTCGTCGGACGCTTTAAGTAGATTCGCCACTATGTTTCGCTGCAAATCCTTCTTCTTGGCCGTCGTCTTTGCCGCTGATTCCAGCTTTGTCCACTCTACGTGAAACTTCTCACCCTTGTGCTGGCCACTGCCGTAATACGCGGAGCTCGCCTCTACCTTCGTCGTGTAAACTACCGTGATTACGTTCTTCTTCGGACGAATAGTTATCTCCACGATATTTCCATATCTCGTAAATTATTCCTTCGCTGCCGCTTCAGTCAGAAGGGCTTTGGGCACGTCGGAGCACGTTATCGAGTTATCCACGTTGACTTTGGTAACGCGCGACCTGGAATTCTTCTTCAGCTGTTCAAACGCCCCCGTGTCCTTGAGAGCATTAGCGAATACATTGACCGTGGGCTTGTACGTGTTCGTAGAGATTCTCGGTTTATATTGTTTGTCGGGTTTACTGGCCCACGGACTGGCGCGACTCTGATCGTGTCGGGACATTATCGTGGGCGCGGCGAAAGTAAATACATTCTTCTTATTGGAATGAGTGTCGAAGACGTGATCTGATCCTACGCCGAAACTGACAATCCTTGGAAGATCCGACACGGCACTCGGCTTGGAGAACACGAAAGAGTTCGAGGCTGTGCCCGCTTTCGAAACACCGACGTCCATTTCGACATCCATCTCGCCCGGAATTTCGCGCTTATCTTGATCCTGCGAATAATCACATAAATATCAACGTCAATATATGAATGAAGGGACAACCGTGCATTGAAACAAAAGTAGATACGATTTGACATTTGCGCGTATCATACTCTCGAATGGAATCTCGTCGAAATATTGATAACTGCGTCTCAGACGGGATTAATTAAGGATCGTGAATCTACTAACCTGAGTCCGGGTTAATAATCCCAAACAACCCTTTCGAGTAAAATAGTTATTAACACCAGGCGCAATATAACCTACGTTTACGCGCGCATTCAAAACACTAACCTGTTTTACGTGAAAGTCACGAAACGACTGACGTTGTGAGTTATGACGTCACATCGGCGAGGTCTCGGAACAGAAAATCCTCTTTTCGTTGAATTTTGGAACGCGTTCGGTCAGGCGTGCGCTGATGTGCGATAAAGAAACCCGCGAGATTTAATTTGAATTTGCGACATGGTCGTACTTCTTGTATCTCTGATAAAATAGGTCTCAAATTTCGTTAACTTTTGGTGATTAGTCAGATTAGTTTCTGAATTATAGGCATTTGAAAGTCTCCTTTACAAGACCGTTCGTACCCTTTTTCTAGGCCTTTTTAGCGGAATTTCTTGAACAGAGATGTGGGGGGGGGGGGGGGTTACCTTTTCTCTTTTACTTTACACGTGGAGAGAAAAACTGGTGTAGCATTTTCAAAAATACGCAGTCGTCATTTCCTCTGACCAATCAGATTTGTCCAAGATACAAGAAGCAACATGTGGCTCCTCGCATAACATGACAGGACAGTTTGTGTTAGCCGTTGCACGTGTTTCTTAGCTGGTCGTAACAGGTTCAAAAAAATACCTCTCGCGATCGTAAAGCATTATAAAACAAATAGACTTATGCCAAATATATCAAATTTATTAGATTTTTATTGGTTATTACCGTGGATATTACATATTGTATTTTGTTTCGCGAAGAAGCCATATGCCATCGTGCTGTATTAAAAATTGCAAGAGTTATACGGCGGGTTATCATGCTGTGCCGAAAAACATTAAATTTCATAGGTTTCCAAAAGAAATAACTGTTCGTCAGAAATGGCTTAATGCCTGCCAAAGGAAAGAAAGTGATATAAAAGTTGATGCGGGTAAGATAACATTACGAAAATGGTGGTTTAAGTTATAGTGTTTTAACTTCCAACTCAACCCAATGTCATTGCTACTTACCTGTGTTTACATACGTCACAATCAGGATTTAATATATTTATAGCAAGAATATGCAGTATCCATTTTGAGGAAAATTGTTTCGCGCTTGGGAAGACAAAACCACGATTAATAAATGACCCAGTCAAAGAATTTTTAAGATTAAAAAAGGGATCTATTCCAACAAAATTCTTAAAACTAGAAAAGAAACGAAGACGTCGAATGTCGCGGAGCAAGAAAGATAACAAAATAAACATTAAAGTACAGTAAGTATTTTCTAGATTGTTATGTATATAGCTGTATATATAATACTGTGTCTGAATTTAAGTGTCCGATCACTCGTGTACAGGTAAATTAGGTCAAATTGAACAAAAGTTCTCTACTATTTTGCAAGAAACCATGTAAAATATATATACAAATGTACAAATGAAACTAATACTTTACTATATTCTTTCAGAGGAAAGTCATTTTTACCGACATACACAGAACTTGTACAATATGCACAACAAGAACAGCGTTTACCGCAAGAAGAAACTGTAACAAAAATGGAAATAGATGTTGCACAAAATATGGAAGAAGCTGTAATATGGACGAATATGGAAAGAGATACTTTACAAGATACGAAAGAGAAAGTTACAAAAAATAAAGATAAAGTAGCTACACAAAATATGGAAGAGCAAAACAAAGCGATAAAACAACATGTGTATGTAGCTAAATATTTCTTTAAAATTATTATTTAATCCAATCACAATCATATTTAAGTTGTTAGTATATATTGTTATGAAAAGTATTTTACAGAAAGCAAGGGATTAACGACGATACAAATGTTAATGTCAAAACGTTATCAATGCAATTAAGAAAGTCAAAGGAACTGAACCGAAAACTTTTATACAAAATTAACAATCTTGGAGGAAGGATTCGAGATTTAAATACACAAGTTGCACAGTTGCAAGCAAAAATTAAAAACATGACGAAAAATGAACATAAAAAAGCGAAAACAATAGCCATCGATGCTCTACGTGAGGTATTCACACCTAACCAGATTACAAATGTTAATGTCGCCGACAAATTATCGTGTAAAATTTGAAGTCATTTGAAGATATTATGTCATTTCGTTACGATCATTAAGTTTAGAAGCTTATAGGTATTTAAGAAATGTAAAAAAAAAAAAATCGTGCAACAACATTGCAAAACTTGGGGGTTAAAAAGGAAAAACCATTTATAACTTAAGCGAGATGGAAAATATGTGTAAAATAAAATAGTCATGTTTTGGAAGTATATGTTCCTTTATTTAAAATTGTTTTAATATAATATAACTCCTATACCTTTTTTTGCATTGTAAATTACACGTATCTACAACTTAGAACTGTATTCATAGTCCAATCTTATATTTCAGATTATAGAAAGGCTCGACTCATCTGAAGACATTGCAAGGGCGGCGAGGGCTGTTTCATTACTATAACATCTTGTGACTTAAACACGATTTTAAATATGACGGAACTAATGCTGCACTTAAGGTCATGGCGCTATATTCTGGACAAAATTGATTAGCTGGTTTTATTCGGTATTCTTCGGGTGCCAAAGACAATAAACAATATGCATAGTGTGCGTTGCAACTGTGAGCTAGACAATATACTGCTCGTATAGAGATCAGCATAAATAACAATTTTCTATATTTATATCATGCATTTTTTGTGTCACTAATGTTACTATGTATACAGTTAATAAATATATCAAAATTAAAATGCAATTAATCAAAATTTAGTTTAAAACTACGTTTTATTTTTGCAGGAATGCAAAAATACAGTTCAATGTGATCAATCAGTATCATTCAATTTATAATAATTTTCAATGATTACATTGTCTATCTTGAAATTGACACAAATCTGAAATAAATTAAATACGAAACCGAATCGTTCCCTCGCCGCAAAGCCGTCGCCAGCGGCGGCGGCGGCGGCGGTAGCAGAGCTGTATAGTAAGAGTGCGCTGTGCGATAAAGAAACCCGCGAGATTTAATTTGAATTTGGGACATGTTCGTAGTTCTTGTATCTCTGATAAAATAAGTCTCAAATTTCGTTAACTTTTGATGATTAGTCAGATTATTTTCTGAATTACAAGACCGCTCGTACCCTGAGGCCTTTTTAGCTGAATTTCTTGCACGGTTCACCTTTTCTCTTTTTCTTTTCACGTTGGGGAGAAAAACTGGTGTAGCATTTTCAAAAATACGCAGTCGTCTTTTCCTTTGACCAATCAGAAATTTGTCCAAGATACAAGAAGCAACATGTGGCTCCTCGCGTAATGTGACAGGACAGTTTGTGTTAGCCGTTGCACGTGTTTCTTAGCTGGTCGTAACAGGTTCAGAAAAATATCTCTCGCGATCGTAAAACGTTATAAAAATCGTAAAACGAATAAACTTATACCAAATATATCAAATTTATTAGATTTTTATTAGATATTACCGTGGATATTACATTGTATTTTGTTCGCGAAGAAGCCATGCCACAGTGCTGCTGTATTAAAAATTGTAAGAATCGTTGGGATTATACTGCGCGGAAAAATATTCAATTTCATAGGTTTCCAAAAGAAATAACTGTTCGTCAGCAATGGCTTAAAGCCTGCCAAAGGAAAGAAAGTGATATAAAACTTGATTGGGGTAAGTTAAAGACAAGAAAATGATGGTAAATTAGTGTTTCAACTTCCAACTCAACCCAATGTCATTGTTACTTACATGTGTTTACATACGTCACAATCATGATTTGACATGTTAATAGCAAGAATATGCAGTATCCATTTTGAGAAAAATTGTTTCGCGCTTGTGAAGACAAAACGACAATTAAAAAATCAACCAGTCAAAGAAATTTTAAGATTAAAAAAGGGATCTATTCCAACAAAATTCTTAAATCTAGAAGAGAAACGAGGACATCGAATGTCGCAGAGCAAGAAAGATAACAAAAAAATTAATGTACCGTAAGTATTTTCTAGATTCTTATGTATATAGCTGTATATATTGTACTGTGTCAGATCACTCGTGTACAAGTAAATTAGGTCAAATTGAACAAAAGTTCTCTATTATTTTGCAAAGAACCATGTAAAATATATTATACAAATGTACAAATGAAACTAATACTTTACTATATTCTTTCAGCGGAAAGTCATTTGTATCTACATACACAGATCTTGTACAATATGCACAACAAAAGCAGCGTTTATCGCAAGAAGATACTGTAACAAAAATGGAAACAGATGTTGCACAAAATATAGAAGAAGATTTAATGCAATTAAGAATGTCACGGCAACTGAACCAAAGACTTTTAGACAAAAATAAAAATCTTAAAAAAAGGATTCGAGATTTAAGTACACAAGTTGCACAGTTGCAAGCAGAAATTAAAAACATGACGAAAAATAAACATAAAGAAGCGAAAACAACAGCCATCGATGCTCTACGTAAGATATTTACACCTAACCAGATTACAATGTTAATGTCGCCAACAAAGAATCGTGTAAAATAGTCATTTGAAGATATTATGTCATTTCGTTACGATCATTAAGTTTAGAAGCTTATAGCTATTTAAGAAATGTAAAGAAAAGTTCCATTACCGTGTGCAACAATACTGCAAAACTGGGTTAAAAAGGAAAAACTATAAGTTAAGCAATAAGGAAAAAATATGTGTAAAATAAAATAGTCATGTTTTGGGAGAATATGTTCCTTTATTTAAAATTGTTTTAATATGATATAACTTCTATACCTTTTTTTGTATTGTAAATTACACGTCTCTAGAACTTAGAACTGTATTCATAATCCAGTCTTATATTTCAGATTATAGAAAGGCTCGACTCATCTGAAGACATTGCAAGGGCGGCAAGGGCTGTTTCATTACTATAACATCTTGTGACTTAAAGACGATTTTAAATACAACGGGAATAATGCTGCACTTAAGGTCATAGCGCTACATTCTGGACAAAAATTTGATTAGCTCTTTTATTCGGTGTTCTTCGGCCGCTAAAGAAAATAAACAATATATGCATATTGTGCGTTGCAACTGTGATGAGCTAAACAATATACTGCTCGTATAGAGATCAGCATAAATAACAATTTCTATATTAATAACATTTTTTTATGTGTCACTAATGTTACTATATGTACAGTTAATAAATATATCAAAATTAAAATGCAATTAATCTAAATTTAGTTTAAAACTACTTTTTATTTTTGTAGGAATGTAAAAATACATAGTTTAAAGTGATCAATCAATATCATTCAATTTAAATAATAATTTACATTGATTACATTGTCTACCTGATAAAGGTTCGCGTAAACGTAAACAATCCAGTAGATGTATTCTTGAAATTGACACAAATCTGAAATAATATACGAAAGCGAATCGTCCCCTCGCAGCAGAGCCGACGGCGGCGGCGGCGGCGGCGGCGGCGAAAGCGGAGTAGCGGCCGAGCCGAGAGAAGCAGTTAGCAGACGAGACGCGATACTAGCGATACCAATCATCGGCCATCGCCGAATCCGGTTCCGCTCCCCCTCGAGTTTGAATTCCGTAACGGTCTCGCGGCGAAGTACATACGTGAGTACTGAGTACATGAGAGTCGGTGGAGGAGCGAGGAGCGTCCCACCCTGTTTCTCCGGTGACGGAGGCAACCGCGCTTTGACGAACGACCGTGGGTAGTTACGGGTTACGGGACGCCGGAACGGGACGGGACTCACGTCTCACGTCACTCACGGGACTGACTGGGACTGACGGGCGGAGTTCCGCCTTCCGCCGCGCCGAGCGGCCAGACCGGACGACGATGACGACGACAAACGACGACGGCGCGGCGGCGACGCACGCCTGACGCCTGACGCCTGACGCCTGACGTAACCCGCGGCTCGGCTCTCGGCTCGGATTTTTGCGCGCGTAGGCAGGCCGCGGCCGCGGCCGATTAGCAATTAGCATCCGCCGCGGGCGGACTTCGCCTAGTTACCCGCCCACGGTTACTCCGACCGCCGACGTCGCCCCGCGTGTTTACTGCGCGCCCGCGCTATATCGCCGCTAATTGAACGCTCCTATTTGCATTAACGTCGCGCTGATGACAGATCCACCTGATCGGCATCTGCTACTGCGCCGTACACCCGCAACTGGAGCACGATGGAGGACGCGAACGAGGTTTTGGTGTGCGCGGCCGAATTCATAAAAGGTAATCCGTTTCTGGAGCGGAATCTATTTTCGATGACCGCGGGGAAACGCGTCGCTCCCTTCCCCCCCTCCCGCCAACCCGGTTGTAACGTTTCGTGAGGGATGTCTTGTAACATTTTCGTCTTGTTACAATCGGGACATCTGCGAGGTCTCCGATGGAAAAACGCTCTTTCAATTGATATAAATGACGTGCGAATTTCTAATACTTTCAAGTTTCAAGATGTTGAGGTACCTTGGATATGTTTCCCTTGAAAACAATATTCATTACTGTCAATGTGGTCTTGTAATCAGAATTGTAATATCTACATCTGAAAGTTTTAAAATCATTTTTTAAAACCGTGAAAAATTTACTGAAAAAAGGGAAAGTGTAAAGTTTCGTGTGAAAGAGAAAGTTTTTGTACCGAATGAGGAATAAATTTGTTTCTTCTTCCAGATCGATTGTACTTTGTGACATTCAGAACAGCAATGAAACCAAAAAGTACTCCAAACACACACTACTTCAGTATTGACAACGAGTTGGTATATGAGAATTTTTACTCCGACTTCGGCCCTTTAAACCTGGCCGTGCTGTACAGATACTGCCAAAAGGTTAACAAGAAGTTAAAGGGCATCGCGCTCAGCAAAAAGAAACTCGTGCATTATACGACGTTGGACGCGGAGAAAAGAGTCAATGCTGCATTTCTCATGGGCAGTTACGCGGTAATAGAGATTTTTTTTCCCCTTACAATTTTGTCAGTTATTTGTCATATATAGATGTAGATTTTATGAAGAAAGGTGTTATTTATTAACTCATAAAAATCCATTTTGCATTTTCAGATATTATATTGCAAGCGTACAGCGCAAGAGGCTTACGAGTGTTTGACCAAAAGTCCAAATAGTCCCTCGTTCATCATGTTTCGCGATGCCTCCGTTGGACCACCCTGCTATCAAATATCGTTAAGGGACTGTCTAAGTGCTATATACAAGTGCCATCGACTTGGTTTCTTTAATTTCGAAGATTTCTGTGTTAAAGAGTACGAACACTTTGAAAGAGTTGAGAATGGGGATTTAAATTGGATAGTTCCTGGAAAGTTCATTGCTTTCTGTGGTCCACACGCGAGATCTAAAATGGAAGATGGTGCGTATCTTACATCTTAATTGTAATTTGTGATGGGTAAAGGGTTGTGTGTATGAAAAAGAATGCTATAGTGACAGAGAATCTAGTGAGCAAGCAAATCCACGGAATGAGTGTTTACAAGCGCAAAAGCAAAGAAATTCGTGCGAGTATGAGCGAAATTTGAAGATAAACGTGTGGCGATAGATGAGAGAAGAGTAAAAGGACACTTATTTAAGGAACATACGTAGTAAAAATCTGTCTGAGCATTTAATTTTTTATCTTTATCGCTTAAATCATCTTATCATTGTATAATTATATTAGATAATGCATCAAGCGTTATGTACTTTTTTCACAGGTTACCCACTTCACGGACCAGAATGGTATTTTACGTATTTCCGCCGTAATAACGTAACAACAATTGTACGGCTTAATAAGAAGGTCTACGATGCGTCGAGCTTCACCGATGCCGGTTTTATTCATAAAGATCTATTTTTTATGGACGGCTCGACGCCGACAGATGCGATAATGCATCAGTTTCTCAAAATAGCGGAAAACGCGAGTGGCGCGGTCGCTGTGCATTGTAAAGCAGGCCTCGGGAGAACGGGCTCTCTCATAGGTTGCTACATTATGAAGCATTACCATTTGACGGCTCACGAAACGATCGCCTGGATAAGGATATGTAGGCCAGGTTCTGTAATTGGGCATCAGCAACAATGGCTGGAGAGGTAGGTACACATACGTGTATCGGTTTTTTATGTTCTGATTACGATGTATCTAATGGCTTGAAGATGTTACGTTGTTCATATAAAAAAAAATACTGACAAATCTCTGTGTCTTTTAGAAAGGAGGCATATCTCCGATCGCTGCTGAAAGAACCGTTGCAACCTGAAAATGGAAATCCGGTACACGAATACGGGATATATTCGATAGCTGGTCGACCTAGAGCGGCTTCTTTCCAAGGGGACGTAAAAACTTTGATGGAAGATAATGTATCGGGGATAATGCATCGCGTGGATGAAATAAAATTAGATGATCCTGGACCAGTGGCTGGGGCTAGCGCCACGACTAGATACAGCACGCTGACTCAGGGTGATAAATTGTGCAGAATCAAGGCCAGAAGAAGAGGGATATCGACAACTCAAACTTCTCTCAATGCAAGCACAGGGACATCTACCGTTGTGCAGTAAGTGTACATTCGTTGTAGCTTCTTGCCTTTTTGAGATTGGGATTAATATGCGTATCATGTTATAGTCCGTATTTGGGATCCCTGTTACAAACCAGAAGTCAAAAAGGAGCTATTACTACTCTAGTGGGAAATAAAGAAAGAGATCCCACTAAAAGGCTATTATCACGATCCACCGCAACGACAGTCGTGAAAAGGTTAAACAATTATTTATTTACCTACTTATCTTTCTATACGTTACTTTGTTTATTATTTTTCTTGGAAGTATTTTTCCATATCCTGTCTTCTTCCTCTCTCTTCCATGATACTATCCAATTATGTTCTTATTTCCTTCTAAGCTGCGCTTATACACCTATTAACACATGCTTTTAATATATAAGATCAATAAGACAAATTTATATTGTTATATTGCATGTGTATCCAAAAGAAATAGGGTCTCTTTATCTTAACTGGATATTGTAGAAACAGTTGGTTGGTCAACAGTAGCTGTGATCCATCTTCCTGCCGTATTAGGTCTAAACCGGCAACACAGAGCCATAACATCAACAACAATACAACTACCACCAATCCCGTTACATCTTTAACCGTATCAAAACCAGTGAGAAGGGCGAAACGTACCTCCTGCATGGCTCCACAGGCCCACGCTACAAACTCGTCTGCCAATCATTCAGTACCGCAACCGCAACAACGCATGAATATGATCCTCAGGTCGGCAGACCGAGTTACTCGCTATTCGCTCAGGCAGTAAGTCAATAACTGTCTCTGTTTCTCGAATTTGGACCTCAATTTACGATTGTGCAGTTCTTTCGTCCTTGCTTGTTTGATGTATAAGTAAAAAAAAACTTTACAATATTCTCTCTCTTCTGCCCCGCTGATTGCTTCTGATTTTTTAGCTTTGCTTCGTTATCATCGTGCAATATGTATTTTCCATACACGACTTATCCACTTATATTTTCATCTTTTATATTTCTCATCACTTATCGCCATAAGTATTAGAGGTAAAATTTATGAGGCTTTATAGATTTACATCTGTTAACAGTCACGCTTACAAGTATCTTCAAAATACTTTATAACATTTCTGTATATAAATTTATACAAAGATTCTGTATTCATCTCTTGTATATAAGTTTTAAACTGTTTTACTCTTTTATAAATTTTCAAAGAGGGAAGTTATTTAAAACACCAAATTGTGTATTACAATTGTAGAATTGTTCTGTGTCATTGATTTCGATTAATTGATCCATATCGCATGTGGCATGACTCTTAAGTTTCGTTTCTATTTTGGTTAGCATGTATTACATACTACAAATCTTATATAGGCCTGGGCAAATAACAGTTCAGAGACGTGTCACACAAGTTGAAGTTTATATTATATACATATATATATATAGTCCAGGCCTCGTAATGATGTTGCATTTAGTGCTTATGCGATAAAACAAGTAGCACCAGAGGTGGCTAACGAACCGACCCCATTTATTTCTGTGACTTGCAGTGCGCGCACAACAAAAAGTTATAAAAGTGCATTTATCAGATGACTAACCGATATTCCCAGTGGCGTTGGGGAGGACTGTCAGGTAACTGGAGCATCTCACCAGCGCCGAAGATCTCATCGCTTAAACCCCATCATTCAGTAAAAAGCACCTCACTCTGATCTTCAATCCTTCAACTCGAGCAAGTTTTGCCCAGGCTTTTATATCAAATCAACGAAGATCAAACTATATCTCGACAAAATCATCAACACTGCATTATTGATTAATATGGTTTTGCCATATCTGCATCATGGGATATGAATTTGTTGCAGTGATATTTAATATATAGCTTACACGGCTTTTAATTGTTCTTCCATATATCAAAGTATTGCGATGCGTTGAATGTCTGCAAAAAAAAAAGAAAATAAAGGGAAATCAGATTTCTGTTAATATCATCTTTCCACTCTAACTTTCTGCTGGTCAGAATAAGCACACTTGTAGATATATATTTTCAAAAATCACTTCGACTATACATATAATTTCTGTTTTCAATAATTTTTTCAATCATTGTTGCCAAAATGTTAATTTAATGCTCACGTGTTCTTTTTGGAACTTAGTTGAGCATATATTTTACGATAGCGCAGTTTAAAGGTACACTCCTTTGTTTTATTTAACTTTATGAAAATGTTAAAAACTATAGAAACATTTAATAATTATTTTTATTAAATATTTTAATGAGATAAGATGTATTATTTCCCTCTTCCGTTATAACTATAATTAATGTACAGTTCTTGTTACTGTTAAAAATCTAAAAGGATCAACTTTATTGCATGATCAAGGAAGGAGTGTAATGATAAATTCCTCGCCTATGGCCTCAAAATAAAAATTTATTACACCTTTCGTTGTATTAAAATATAGAAGTTTTTATATACACCTATATTATATATACAGATTTTTATTGTTATGAAAAAATTATTGCGGACTGAAATTCGATAGTTAACAAGAAATAAAAATTTGTTTATCATTATCGTGACATAGATAATGTAGTATGTTAGAAAAGCATTGTGCTGTAACTCGGTCGGTTTAAAGCAAATGTTAAAGAGCTCGAAACACTGTAATTATGGCACTTGTTGAAATTTTACTTTTGTTGCTTTGAATTTGGACAAACGCATTAGATAAAGTGTTGCAGTACCAATGTATATATTATATGTGCAGTTTATATACGATTGATGCAACTTATTTTGCCAGCGCAATGTTATTTAGTATATTTCCCGCTAAGTATATTCATTAAATTATAGATCTGTTGAAAAACCTGGTAATTTATATATACATCTTTTATTTTTAGTCGAAACCAATTAAATGTAGATTTTACAAATACGCTATGCGACTTCGTATTATTTTTTTCTCTTTTTTGTATACATTGATAACGATAATTTTAGCAACATTTTATTAAAGACAGAATTTTAATATGTAAGAAATATATTATTTATCTTCAGGTCTTTTTGTAAACATATCGTGAATACAATTTAATTACGTAATTTAAATAGACATTTTCACGCAAAACATATCAAAAATGTGATGAAACTATAATAATACAATTATAATTATTATATATACTGAGAATTTTTGTGCACTGAAAAGAAAAGAAATTGAAAATTTTACTAACATTTTACATCAAAGAAATCAAATAATTAATATCCTCGACGACGTTTCATCATATGATTCAAATTGGCCTGAAGATAAGATGACGTGATATTGGATGTCCTGATGTAGAGCACCCTGTAAATTGTATATAACAGTATAAGTTGATTATGAAACATTTGGAATACCTTTAAGTACAAGATTAAAATTAAGCTGTTACTCTTACGAGTACCTAAGCTTTTCTGTATATATTAAGTTACTTTAACAGTCTCAAGAATTACACTCTCCGATCATGTAACAAAATCGTGTAACGTTTGAGAAAGCTCCACTTTTGCAGCGCAGTATTTTCATTTATAGTATAGAAAGAACAAAAGTTTTTACATACAGCGAAAAGATTTATAATAAAACTATATTTATAATTGCTGAATAATTTTATTTTAATGAAAATCACATCAAAGTGTACACGACAAGATGCCATGTAAAGAATTACATGAAAAAATGAAACTTAAGCAACGGAAGTTTATGGTAGAATGATGTTTGGCATAGAGTTTTACATCCGATTACAATTAATACAAATTGTTATGACAATTAATTAGATTGCAAAATTTAGGATTTTATTTTTATGTACCTTTTATATATCGTACCTTGACTTATATATCTCTATACTCGACGGTTCGCGTATAGATACAGTCTGTGTCTTGCTACGCGTACACTTGGCGCGTGACACTACCGGACCACTTGATTGTGTTATACATTAAAATAAAATTTATTTAACAATTATAACTTGTCTTATAATCATGTTACAATACAAATACTTCTGTTTTTTATATACTGTATATCTGCATATAAATGTATTGCTTTAATGGATCATATATCATTGAATGTGTACAGAGATGTTCGCAATAATTTATTAAAACTTAATGAACAATAGAAGATCTCTTAAATCCCACAGCTTAAACTTTGCTCTTTAGCTTTCTCTGTTTGCAAAAAACTAATTAAAAGTATTAATTTTTTAATGTAATATTTCTTTCTAATTTTGTATTTCTAACTACCTTAGGTAATCAAAAGTAAAATTCTTTTCGTGTCAGTTTAAAAGTTAAAAAGAGAAAAAATATGTTTCAAGATATAACAAAATTTTATATCGCCAGAATCTGTCCTATGCAACAAAAAAGAATTTGTCAATTTTGAATATCAATAGATAATATAGACGGCAGTCGTAAGAGTAACTATAATTGTTGTTTATAGACGTTGTCACGCTATATCTAAGATAATTACAATAAGATTTATTATTTTTTATGAAGCTGATATGTAGAATTAAAAATTATAGACATGTCAATAGTAGTTTTTAGTGCAGGACTCTTGATTAAAATACACACATACAAATGCTTTTACACATATGTATGTAGTTTATACAGTAGATTATATATACATTAGCTGTGTATTCATTTATACAATGAATATAGAAGTCATAACTTTTTGCTAATTATAGTGTTTAAGAACGCATTGTTATTAAAATGTGATGTTTAGAAGAATAAAGTCTATTCGCCATTAGGTTGCAAAAAATTTGTAGAGAGCAATTATTTATTTTCGAATAAATAATACACACCGTGTAAATTTATAAAATTATGGCAAATCTGCGAAATTTGGATGTCTATTAAGAATTGTGAATTATGTATAGCATTTCTTCATTGTGTAACGTTCAATTGTAATGTTACGTTGTAACGAGACCATTATTTCTTCAAGAATACAATCATTGTCATGAAAATAAATCTGAAAGTGTACATAAAAATTATAGAATTATACAGTAGCCGATTTATAATGATCACTGTGTTGCATAGTAACATTACAAATGCAACATTACTAATCACAATGGATTAGTAAGGGAAAAAGATATCTTAAAAATGCAAAGATGTCTCTATTCATTACAAAAGTGACACTTATTGTAACATTAGATTAGGATGCGAGATATCGAAAGAGAGTATTATTTAACATTGTATACTTACTCTTTGTAAACTTTTTTTATAATTACGAACTACTAAATGTGCTACGTATATAAAAAATTATAAAGTATGTATAGATCACACAGTGAATTTATATTGTGTTATATACTCAATAAAGAATATGTATTTTACTTATCTTTTCTGAATACCAGAGATAACACAAAATTATATATTAATATTATTCACGCTCCTTTAATAGTGCAGGGAATGCGGTTTATGAAAAGAGCTGCTGCTGATTTATAGAACTTTATTTTTATAAAAAAAAGTAATTAGTCTTCGGAAAAATGAAAAAAACTTGGAAAAAAATAATATGGTACCTTAAAACTTAAAAAAATAATACGTTACTTTAAAACTTAAAAAAATAATACGTTACTTTAAAACTTGAAAAAATAATACATTACTTTAAAACTTGAAAAAATAATACATTACTTTAAAACTTGAAAAAATAATTCGTTACTTTATTAAAATATAGATGCAAAACGTAGCTAATGCTACCCAGTGACTAGCAAATCCGAGTTCAGCCCACTTGTTGATGGTGTGGCTATAACTATATCCGGTTTCTTGTAGATCCGATATATCAAACATGAGACCTAAGTAAGCTAAATGGAACATCGCCAATCCCGAAAACATCAAGTTCGTCACAAACACCCACCAACAGTTATAAGAGTTGTACTTGTGCGCGCATTTTTGTTTGGAGCACTGTTTGGACGCGATGCAAGCGTCGAAGGTGTCGGCGAGTATCGTCCTGAGCTGAAATTCCACATAAGTATAAAATCCTAGACTAAGTAACACCGCCGCCAATTGAAAGTTCAACCCGTGCAAAAGAGAGCTTATCAGATACGTGACGGTCACTGCACCGAACTTTCCCAAGTTTTTGATACTAGGACGGAAGATATCTGCGAAAAATAAAACACAGAAATTGGTTTAAATTCCATTTCTATCCTTCAATGTTCTTCCATCGCAGGATTTTTCGTCATTATAAAAATTCTCTTTTGAATTAAGATTCTATACTTAATTGAATTACTTTCGTACTTACATGTTTTTAACCAGTAATGCATCGGAATGTTCCAATAAATGACAACCTGAACAAGCGAGCGTGGAAACTCGATATACAGGGGCTTAACTATCGTTGATGACGAAAGAGGAAATCCTCCCAAAACTAACAGTGCCGAAGCTAAGTACGAAACGAAGTAGTGGGATGTTCTGAAGGACAATGCGTCTCTGTATGCCATTAACCACCTGAAATGTGCAAAGACCATTTTTTTCACATAAAATAAAAATGATCAAATATTCATCAGAAACTCTTTTAAATTCTACATACTAACTTCCAAGAGTTATCAACAAATATCCATTGCGTCCAACAATTTGAAATGCTCAGAAAAACGAAGGAAAGGAAGGCAAATCCCATACTACATATTATCCACCATTTCATCTGCAATGGAATTTTATTATTAAATCGCTACTTTAAACTTAGAAATTATTTTAATAAGACTCGGTTCTCTCTCTCTCTCTCTCTCTCTCTCTCTTATTAGTAGGCATATTTTTATATAGTGATAAATATGAGATATGCTTATTTACGAAATACCTGATGGTTGTTGGAGCAACGCAACGACAGGTAATCTTTAAACGACACCCACGGTCCGAATAAACAAGTCACACCGCAGAACATGTAACCCATGAAGCTGTAAACGTCTGGCAAGTCGTTCGAATCGCTGGTATCAATGGCAATGCTAATCGCTTTCATTACCATGGTCATAATCACACTGCGTATCTTATGCCATACCACTGGCTCCATCGAAAATTCACTGAAAAATAAAAATTCAAGTATTCCTTATCTGACTACAATACTACAAACACAAATTCGTCTACAGTATCATGTATGAAACATACCAATATGCAATTATCAAAAGGGATGGTAAAAAGATCCCTGCGCCTCCGTGCCACCTTCTTGGCATGTGTAAAACACCGTAGGAAAATAGAACGAATACTATCAATACTATTAAGGACTCCTGCACGTAATGTTGGATAATATACAAACCTATAATGACTGACAGTATATGAAACACTTTGTGCGATATGTATTCTGGAATGTAAGACAACACAGATTATTTGCTACGGGAACAATCGGTAGAAAGGAGAAATATAATTCATATTAACATCTTAAATATAAATATAACAAATGAAAAGGATCTTACCGGTGTGAACAAACAGTCTGAATAAGATTGTGCTGCCCAACAAAGGCAATATGTAATGTCCTGTATCATGGAGACTAGGACTGAGACAATACTGGTACAATTCACGTAGAGTTTCCTTTTCCGAGTCAGCATAATCGTAATCGTATTCGACACTGTTGTGCAAGCAATCGTAGTCCAGACAGTCGTCCTCGTCGTCGTAGAAAACTGTGGCGCCTGCATCTTCCATCGCAGCAAGAATAGAAATAACTGATCAGCATAGCACGCTGCGAGACTACTTGTGCTCTGTGTTCGGCCTGTTTTTTTTTTCCACCGAGAAAAGAATATATGTTAAATTTGCAAAATTTTACAGAGGAAAGAGAGAATCCATGGATGAGAGATAAATTAATTTTGAATTAAAAGACAATAATGTAAACATGTCTGCATGTTTGAAATAGAAAACGTAATCATGTCGTCCAAGTATAAATAAAAAGAAGAGTTTAAGGATATGAATGGACATCGTTATACCTCCTCACAATACTTCCGTACATACACGACGTAATGAATTATTACAACAAGTAATAATTTCCTTGAACCTTAAAAAACCGCTGTTTATTCAAAACACATACCCTGCCGAGCGTCGCTCGATGTACATAAATACCGACGAGGTTACCGGCGAGGTACTTAGTATCGAGGACTGCCAATATAGCGCGGCTGAGAAAAATCTTAATGAGGGCCTCGAGGATAATAGCAGAACACCATAATTATCGATCATCTGAACCGAATGGAAGTCAGGTCGTCAGGTCCTTGATTGTAGTAGGTAATAAATTTATATATTTGATATTTGATATTATTATATTTATTATTACATCTTTGAAAAATATCTCTTAAAGATGTGTTTTTAAAGATCGTATTGTTACATGCGAACACATCTTTGACTCACAGCACTTGCTCCGTACCAAATAAAATTTTATATAAAACGATGGTTGTCTACTTCATTAAAACATTACGTCACATATACATACATATATATATTTATATAAATATTACTATTCCTAAATTTTTTTACAAGCAGTTTTCTCGAAACTGATGGGTATTAGTTTAGGCATTATTTTGGAGAGAAAAATGTTAGTAAAAAATTTTAGGAATAGTAATGGTAAATGTCGACGAAAGATGATAGATAAAGCGGAGTTCTAACAATTTTTGTATGGAGAAGGAGACTTTAAGACAAGGAGAGAAGAAATTGAAAACGAGTAAACGTGATGAGAATTTTGTAAATTAATTGAGATTGATAGCTTCTGTGTACAAACTTCTATCTTATACAGTATTTACAATAAATAAAAAGTGTAAAAATATGTGGAACATAAAGACACTTAATTTTATAGGCTTCTAAAAAGGCTTGCAAGCCTACATCTTAACCCTATTTCCTCCAACGTTTTTTCCGCCCCTTTAATCCTCGCATCATAACTCACGAACGAATTGACGAAATTTAATGTTCCAAAGCGCAAATTAAAGCTACTACTTTTAGCTTTAATTTGCGCTTTGGAACATTAAATTTCGTCAATTCGTTCGTGAGTTATGATGCGAGAATTAGAAACTCGTAGAACACGAAAGGGCATGGTTGGAGGAAATAGGGTTAATATTTAATTCTTCAAGCAACCGACGAATGAATTCTAAGAGGGATACTCATATCTTTTCGTTATTGCAATAAATTCGAGTGAAATTTGTATGGCTGATTTGCAGTTGTATGCACACCTTACTCTATGTATTCTATTGCACAGTCTAAATTAGCTTTAATGATTAATTATATTTTTATTTTAAATAAAAATATAATTATAATTATTTATCTTATTATTATAAGACCTTGGCAACATCAGTCACTTGTTAATTTTTCGCAACATCGCTTTCAGGATGACACGCGAAGTTATGGCATTATTTTATTTTTCTGAGAAAAACTGATAAGATTACGTGACAGCAATCAACAAACTCCTTGCGCGATTATATTGATACACGAGACTACGAAGGCAGCAAGCCTAAGTTTTGTAGACATATTTGCGCTGCTTCTGCCTTTGCTTGTTTTTTGTTCGAACTCGCTACGCTCGGCTTGTATTCGATGCCGTTTACCTTCACCTGTAATATATTTATACATGTGTATAAAGAATATATATCTACTAAATGTAAATATTAAATTATTTATAATAATGCTCACTTTGAAGAGAAAATTCTTCCTGTGGTCTGGTCCAGATTCAAAACACAACTCGTAAACTGGCGCTCCGAGTTTCTTCTTTGTGCAATATTCTCCTAAAAGTGACACCGGATGTTTGCCTGGGACAAAATAATTGCATAGATAATCAAATTTAGTTTAAATTTATTTTTAGAAATACAATATGCAAAATAATCTAAATTATGATGTACCTTCCAATGTTTTGATTGTTGGTACCATAGGCTTTGCAGCTTTGCCAGGTTTTTGCATGATATCCTGCTCGGAAACTAATCCTTTCTTGTCCAATTTAACCTCCAGTTGTAACGGTTCTAAGGCCCCTTCTTTATTCTTGCCTAGACCCTCACCAGGTCGCCAGCCCATCTTCTGCAGTAACGCCATACCCATCCCACCCGATAAAGGCTGGGCTGATAGTAATTGATCCTAAATAATTTGTCGAATTAGAAGAAATAATGAATTTGTGTAGGAGTTGCATCGCGCGAATACATAGTATTAAAATATAGTTGTTGAGTTACAATATAGGTCCTATATTCTTTGGAGTCAATATATAATTGCTAAAAGATATACGTATATTAGATGACACAATTCAAATAAATAAACTCATTAAGACAGTAAGACAGATATATTATTCTTTCAGGGAGATATATCATTATTTCAGTTATGGTCTGAGAAAAAACCTCTCTGTGTGTTGAAAATATAACGATAATCTGTTACACAACTCAAGAATACTTACCAAACAGATACATACCGAACAAATAATAATCTCTGCACCGGGCTGCCGAAGTTGTTTTTTCTCTGACGTAGCTATATGCCTGTAACAAACCCTCAGGTGGATGCAGACTAATGCTAAATATCCCAGCTTTATGATTAAGAGACAATATACCGGCTTCTGGTGAAATCCTATAGTAGGAAGCTGACGATAATTAGCAATAATCTCACAAGAGCTCATTATCTCAGTCAAAATTTATTATCTGCATAATACAATTTGCAATCAATTAAATATTTTAGATTAATATGTATAATATCTTAATCTTTTTTGTATTGCTCTTGTTATAAAATTTATTGCTAGAATAAAATAAACTTATTAGTAAGATTCTGATTTTTTTGAAATCTTTGAAATTTAATTTTCATTGAAATAATAATGCTCCTGTGTCCATGCAGGCACAGAATCCACTCCTAAATAAGAAATAGTCTGTGCCTACAACACAGTCTCTACTAACATCAACGTTAACTTTTTATTGATTCTAGTGGAGACCGTGCCTGAAAACTTGTTACAGGCAATATCGGTGTATCAATGGTGCATTTACTAAACAATGTCAGGTCCAAGTTACATCTTAAACAGCTCGATATTAACATGGAATATTATCATTATAAGATATATTGAACCTGTTTCATTGTTTAGTAAGAGACAGGAAGAGAAGGGAATAATAATGGATGTACGTTAAGATGCATTTATATGTCACATACATAAAATGTTCTCTTAATGAAATTTTTAATTTTAATTATGCCGCATTTTTGAAACTACAGATCATTATTGAACACGTATATGTTATAAAAATGAAAGAAACTTTTTTGTAGTGTATAACAATAATTTACGTTTGATTTGAAAATGCATCGGGCATCGGGAGTTTTTTTTTGGTTTGGTTGATCTGAGGATGAGTTTTGTGGAACTGGAATGGAATAAAATGTACAATAGTAACTTTACCTTACGTGCCCAGGCTTGATAACCTGAAGACAATTCTGCAGGTGTAAGTACTTTAACCCCTGTACTACCAGTAAACTGACCTGGTATCTGCTTACTTTCAGCCCAGGTTCTCATCTATAATATCATAAATAGATAATTTATGTATACATAGAACTCATGTTATTTTATGATAATCTATAATTGCCTCTCTTTACCTCATTTTGTGCCCGATGCATTGCATTCAAAGCGCTTACGTCATTTGGATTTTCCCTTAATTTTCTTATAGCTGCTAATCTTTCAGACACTATGGAGCCAATATCCATAGTCTGTAATCACAGTCAATACATCTTTTTATTAATTGATGACTGTGTAATTAATTGATCGATATATGATACGCTTTCCGTTTTACTTACCTCTGTCGTTGTTGGAAAAACAGTTTGCATAGGCTGTGTAGGTTGCACAGGCATAGGTTGCGTAGGTTGCACAGGAGGCGGTGGCATTACAGTCGACAGTGTACTTGTAGAAGCTGGTACAAATATCTTTTTTGGTTCCGGTTTCTTTGGTGTAACAGGTACCCATTCGTTTTCTGAGGGCAAATATTGTATCACGTGGGTGCATTGGAACAAAGCCACGAATTACATCTTAAAAATATCTACCGCTTCTTCTATGATGTTGTCCACTGGAGACAGGAAACTGCAATCGCAACTGGTTTGACGTTTCAGCTGTTTTTTCTTGGAACGTTCTTGTTGGCAGCTGTTTCGCATCCTAAAGGAGGGAAATAAAGTTTATTTTAGACTTTCATGTTTATATTTGTGAAATGAGATTTGTGATCGATAATACAATGGATTATCGATTACAAATCTCATTATACCAACCTTAATATTCATTATAATGGAACTAGGTCTTTCTTTTAAGAGAAAAGGATGATGAAATCCCTTTTCGGATTCACTTTCTTCATCTTCAGAAGAAATGCTAGATAATTCACCTAACGCTTCAGACTTGGATAATGATTTACAAAAATCTGTGAAAATATAATATTACATATAAGTAATTAATTATATAATTAATTAATAACAGATTAACAGAAAATAATAGAAAATATTATAAATGTTATAATTATAATATTAAAAAAATAACAGACTATATATATAAAATCACTGATAGAATTAATGCAAACGAAAAAAGTTACCTGTGAGTTCGTCCACTGTTTTCCCGCCAGATTGTATAGCAGCAATAGCTTTATTTTGCTGGACTACCGACAGAGTTCCTTGTTTTATCATGCTTATAACATTTCTCCTTGCGATTTCTAAAAGTTTCTTCTTGTTAATCTCTATTCTCTCCCTAAAAAAAAAGAAAATATATTACGTACACAAGATTGAGACGAACGTTATTGTATTCTTAAATAATTTAATGCAATATTAACTTTCTCTCCCTGCTCGCACTTCGACCTCGCGCATATTTGTCTTTATTTTCACTGTGACTTCTGTATCTGTATCTTTCCCTGCTTCTGCCAGAGTCTCGCCTTTCACTGCTTCTATTCCTTTCGCGTCTTTCTCTGCTTCTGCCTCTCTGTTTTTCTCTCCTGTCGCTCCTACTGCTATGCGAGCTGTATCGCGTCCTCGATCTTGACCTCCTGTCTTGTGAACGACTGTCCTTATCTCTTGTGCTTCTGCAATTTAAATTCTTTATGTAATCACTACCTATAAATCTTCCCTTTTTTAACACTATTTCTGACCTTTTCCTCTCCTTCTCTTTCAAGACTAATCTAAGATCATTTTTTGAAGTAACCGATCCTCTTGTCGGACTAAACATTTTGCTTCTTAGTCTATCTCTACTTGGGCTGAACGATAACGACCGATTCCGAGGTGGTGTAGGACTCAAGGTAGGTGTCCTATTATCGTTGCTGCTGCTGTCAGATAGCTCACCGTCTTCCATTCTCGCGGCTTTTGCCTTCTGCTTGTTTTCTATCGCTTTTACCGTTTCACTATAAACGGCACTATTCTTGAGATCCTTTATCAATATTTTTCCTTGAGGAGGCTGCTTTGGTTTTTCTATTTATAGAAAAATATCATTTATATTATACACATTTTCTCATTTTTATATATATTCTTAATTATCAATTATCTTATTTCTTAATATCATTTATCACTTTAGAAAATAATGTTATTAACAGCGAGGAATACACACCAAGAAGTTTAGGTATTACTGGCTCATCAGATTCGTCATCTACCTTCTTTGATATAGGAGGTAATTCAGGACTGCCAAGATCATCCAAGAGTTTGTCCGTTGTATCCGAATCTTTCTTCGCATCATCTGATTTCCTCTCGTCATTTGTACCCGTCTTTTCTGGCGCGTCAAGATGAGATTTTCCATCATCATATTTGATGCTTCCTAAATCATTGTCATCATCCATCTTTGCTATCTTGGCCTTAGGTCCCAAGTCGGGCGATTTGCTGGAAACAGAATCACGCCTCCGCTTGGACTTCTTCTTGTGCTTCTTCTTCTTCTTGACACCTGTTTAGGGCAGACAAAGAAGTGATTATGTTGTCATTACGGTGTCAAGTGATATCTAATGCGAATCGTTACCCTCTGCATCGCTGTTATCCGAGGAATCGTGCTTCGACTTCTTCTTGTGCTTCTTCTCCTTGTGCTTGTGTTTCTTCTTGGCCTTTTTCTTCTTCGTTTCAGCCTTCTCCGGCTCGGCGGTCTTGTCGACGTCGCCATTCGGTACCTGCTGGTCGTTGTTCGACGGCGACGCAACGCCGTCGTCCGGTGTGTCGAAGGTGCTGAAGAGCTCCGTGAGGATCTCGTTGGACGATTTCTCCGGTATCCCGGGCTCCTGCTTGATCTTCACGCCGTCGACGCCAACGGTCGTGATCAGATTCGCGATGTCAAATAAATCTGTCATCGCGTTATTCCGCTTGTAATTGCTTACTTATTTGCGCTTTTCGCGTTCCCGCTCCAGTCCGCCGAAGTTGTTTTACTTGTCTTGCAAGGAAAGAGAAATTCCGAGAGAAATACTACAGCGAAGCGAACACTCCAAGGAACTCGAAGTAACCTCACTGACGTGTTTGTGTAGGCAATCGATTGAGATTAGATTTCGATAAGGTTTGTTCTTGTAACTTCTCAATTTCTTGCACTTTTTATCATTTCCGTCTCTCTCTCTCCGATGCCAAACTGAATACTTATTCCTTTCCAAGTGCAGAAAGTACAGCATAGTCCAGCTATCAGGCACGAACCTAAAGTCTGTCAAATCAAATTACGCACAGCGAATAATTGCAAATTAAAGATTTATTTCATTAATCCCTTTGTTCAGAACGATTAAATTCCAATCTTTAATTAGAAATTTACACTCTCCAATGCGTAATCTGATACAAGCTTCTGTTCTTTGTAGCTGCACTGCAATATAACTTCCGCACTTTAATTATATATTAATTTTATTTTTGTTTTATAATATATATCTTCTGCACCTTATTTAAATTTTTATTTTATTTTCACAAAGAACAAACCTTTATGATCCAGATATCGGATTTTGATTAGTTTTTCTATGTTCATTTCTATCAATGTAGATTAACATTAATTTCGGTTTAATTTACGTTTTATCTTTTTTTACTTCTAAGAATTAAAAGAGTAAATTTTTTAAATCGAGATTAAAGTTAATTTGTATTAATGAAAATGGACACTATAAATCTACTTCTCGTTTCGAATGTCTGTTATTGGCCAGTTATATTATGATGTGATCATGGGGGAAGTATACATTGCATTTTAATTTTGATACATTTATTAACTGTACATGGTATTATTAGTAACACATAAAAAATGCATGTTGATATAGATTATTGATATACAAATTGTTATTTATGCTGATCTCTATACGAGCAGTATATTGTCTAGCTCTCACAGCTCACAGTTGCAACGCACAATATGATGCATATTGTTTATTTTCTATGGCGGCCGAAGAACACCGAATAAAACAGCTAATCAAATTTTTGTCCAGAATGTAGCGCTATGACCTTAAGTGCAGCATTAGTCCCGTTATATTTAAAATCATCTGATGTTATAATGAATCAGTCCTTGCAATGTCTTCAATGATGAGTCGAGCCTTTCTATAATCTGAAATATAAGACTGGATTATGAATACAGTTCTAAGTTCTAGAGACGTGTAATTTACAATACAAAAAAAGGTATAGAAGTTATATCATATTAAAACAATTTTAAATAAAGGAACATATACTTCCAAAACATGACTATTTTATTTTACACATACTTTCCTTATTGCTTAACTTATAAATGGTTTTTCCTTTTTAACCCATTTTTGTAGTGTTGTTGCACGACTTTTTTTTACATTTCTTAAATACCTATAAGCTTCTAAACTTAATGATCGTAATGAAATGACATAATATCTTCGAATGACCATTTTACACGACTCTTTGTCGGCGACATTAACATTGTAATCGGTGTAAATATCTTACGTCGAGGGCTATTGTTTTCGCTTCTTTATGTTTATTTTTCGTCATGTTTTCATTTTCTGCTTGCAACTGTGCAACTTGTGTATTTAAATCTCGAATCCTTTCTCCAAGATTGTTAATTTTGTGTAAAAGTTTTCGGTTCAGTTCCTTTGACTTTCTTAATTGCATTGATAATGTTTTGACATTAACATTTGTATCATCGTTAATCCCTTGCTTTCTGTAAAATACTTTTCATAACAATAAACACTAACAACTTAAATATGATTGTGTTTGGAATCTATTAAATTATAATTTTATAGAAACATTTAGCTACATACACCTGTTGTTTTAACGTTTCACTTTGCTTTTCCATATTTTGTGTAGGTACTTTATCTCTATTTTTTGTAACTTTCTCTTTCATATCTGGTAAAGTATCTCTTTCCATATTCTTTGCAGCTTCTTCCATATTTTGTGCAACATCTGTTTCCATTTTTGTTACAGTTTCTTTTTGCGTTAAACATTGTTTTTGTTGTCCATATTGTACAAGTTCTGTAGATACACGTGACTTTCCTCTGAAAGAATATTGTAAAGTATTAGTTGTATTTGTACATTTGTATAACACATATGTATATTTTACATGGCTCCTTGCAAAATAGTAGAGAAATATTTTGTTCAATTTGACCTAATTTACCTCTACACGAGTGACCTGACACTTAAATTCAGACACAGTATAATATATACAGCTATATACATAACAATCTACTATATTACAAAATACTTACGGTACTTTAATTTTCTTGTTATCTTCCTTGCTGTGCGACATTGCACGTCTTCGTTTCTTTTCAAGATTTAAGAATTTTGTTGGAATAGATCCCTTTTTTATTCTTAAAATTTCTTTGACTGGTTGATTTTTTAATCGTGGTTTTGTCTTCACAAGCGCGAAACAATTTTCCTCAAAATGGATACCGCATACTCTTGCTATAAATATATTAAATCATGATTGTGATGTATGTAAACACATGTAACTATCAATGACATTGGGTTGAGATGGAAGTTAAAACACTATAACTTACCATCATTTTCTTAATGTTAACTTACCCACATCAAATTTTATACTATCTTTCCTTTGGCAGGCAATAAGCCATTGCTGACGAACAGTTCTTTCTTTTGGAAACCTATAAAATTTAATGTTTCTCGGCACGGCATAATGCCCATTATTATAACTCTTGCAATTTTTAATACAGCACGTTGGCATGGCTTCTTCACGAATAAAATACAATATATGATATCCACGGTAATATCTAATAAAAATCTAATAAATTTGATATATTTGGCATAACTTTATTTGTTTTATAATGTTTTATGATCGCGTGCGATATTTTTTCGAACCTGTTACGAGCTAAGAAACACGTGTAACAGCTAACACAAACTGTCCTGTCGCATTAAGCGAGGAGCCACATGTTGCTTCTTGTATCTTGGACATATTTCTGATTGGTCAAAGGAAAAGACGACTGTGTATTTTTGAAAATGCTTTGAAACCAGTTTTTCTCCCCAACGTGAAAAGAAAAAGAGAAAAGGTGAACCGTGCAAGAAATTCAGCTAAAAAGGCCTCAGGGTACGAACTTGTAATTCAGAAACTAATCTGGCTAATCATCAAAAGTTAACGAAATTTGAGACTTATTTTATCAGAGATACAAGAACTACGACCATGTTGCAAATTCAAATTAAATCTTGCGGGTTTCTTTATCGCACAGCGCACGCCTGACCGAACGCGTTCCAAAATTCATCGAAAAGAGGATTTTTTGTCCGTGAGCTTGTGATGTGACGTAACAGGTGACGTCACAACTCGCAACGTCATACGTCAGTCGTTTCGTGACTTTCATGTAAAACATTTTAGTGTTTTGAATGCGCGCGTAAACGTAGGTTATCTTGCGCCTGGCGTTAATAATTATTTTACTCGAAAGGGTTGTTTGGAATTGTTAACCCGGACTCAGGTTAGTAGATTCACGATCGTTAATTAATCCCGTCAGAGACGCAGGTATCAATATTTCGACGATATTCCGTTCGAGAGTATGACACCCGCAAATGTCATATCGTATCTACTTTTGTTTCAGTGCACGGTATTCCCTTCATTCATATATTGACGTTGATATTTATATGATTTTTCGCAGGATCAAGATAAGCGCGAAATTCCGGGTGAGATGGATGATGAAATGGACGTTGACGTTTCGAAAGCGGGCACAGCCTTGAACTCTTTCGTGTTCTCCAATCCGAGTGCCGTGTCGGATCTTCCAAGGATTGTTAGTTTCGGCGTAGGATCAGGTCACGTTTTCAACACTCATTTCAGTAAGAAGAATGTATTTACCTTCACCGCGCCCACGGTAGTGTCCCGACACGATCAGAGTCACGCCGGTCCGTGAGCCAGTAAACCCGACAAACAATATAAACCGAGAATCTCTAGGAACATGTACAACCTCACGGTCAACGTGTTCACTAATGCTCTCAAGGATACAGGGGTGTTCGAACAGCTGAAGAAGAATTCCAGGTCGCGCGTTACCAAAGTCAACGTGGACAACTCGATAATGTGCTCCGACATGCCTAGAGCCTTTCTGACTTAAGCGGCAGTGACGGAATACTTTACTAGGTATGAAATTATCGTGAAGATAACTATTCGTCCGAAGAAGCACGCGGAGACGCCGCTGCAACTGATGAGAAACAATAATCAGTGATGTTTGGTAGCGGCAGTACTCTCGGTGATAATCAGTTTGCCGGAAATCCTTCCGTGTTCTCCAAACCGTAAACGCCATGTAATGCAGAACCGGTCCCACCATTCGCGATGGCCATAAACAAGAGCATCTTCTCTGGCGCGGAGCTGGGAAATATATTTACAAGGAACGTCGCGCCTTCTTCCTCCATGATATTCGTCAATAAACATTTTTTCGCCCAACAATCGTTCACAAATAAGACTACGAAGGAGCGAGGTGTCTTCCATAAGAAGGAACAAAATACTCAGGAGGAAGCGATGTCGGAGGCTGAGAGAGCTAAGCTGGTCCGCTGGAGAACGAGAGGAGGATGCAACAGGTCGAAGAGCAATCGGAAGAGATGTACAACAGCTTGAACGCGGAGGTCACGCACGAACTCTGCTCTGCCATCGCGAGACAGGAGATCGACAGGCTATAGATGTACGACACGCTGAGCAGGAGAGTCCTTTCGTTTCGACATGAAGTTTGGCGAAGTGACTCACGAGATGTGCGACGCAACGTTGACCGCGGAGATCGAGCGGGAACGGAAGTTACAGGCGATGTTGCTACGAATTGAGAATCAAGTGATCGTCAAATACGTAAACACCTAGAGGCGGTACGTGTCGAGGAAGAAGCGGCAGAAAGCTGCGTTGGAAGACACGCCGGTTTGGCTGCAGAAGCACTCCGTGGAGGAAACCGCGCGGATGCGCTGTACACCAAAGGCCAGAAGGTCGTGATACGGAATATGCGCAAACGGCGAAGCGAACCGGAGGACGTCGCGGCCGGCACGGCGGAGACTCTCGTGTACTCACGTATGTACTTCGCCGCGAGACCGTTACGGAATTCAGACTCGAGGGTGAGTGGAACCGGATTCGGCGATGGCCGATGATTGGTATCGTCGCCGGCGGCTTTGCGGCGAGGGGACGATTCGCTTTCGTATTTTATTTCAGATTTGTGTCAATTTCAAGATAGACGATGTAATCAACGTAAATTATTATAAAGCGAATGATGTTGATTGATCACTTTGAACTGTATTTTTGCATTCCTACAAAAATAAAAGGTTTTAAACTAAATTTTGATTAATTGCATTTTTATTTTGTTATATTTATTAACTGTACATAGTAGTGACACATAAAAAATGCATGATATTAATATAGAAAATTGTTATTTATGCTCATCTCTATACGAGCAGTATTGTCTAGCTCATCACAATTGCAACGCACAATATGCATATTGTTTATTGTCTTTGGCGGCCGAAGAACACCGAATAAAACAGCTAATCAAATTTTTGTCCAGAATGTAGCGCCATGACCTTAAGTGCAGCATTAGTTCCGTCATATTTAAAATCGTCTTTAAGTTACAAGATGTTATAGTAATGAAACAGCCCTTGCAATGTCTTCAGATGAGAGGTTTGGTATACAAGAAATCTGAAATATAAGATTGGACTATGAATACAGTTCTAAGTTGTAGAGACGTGTAATTTACAATACAAAAAAAGTATAGCAGTTATATTATATTAAAACAATTTTAAATAAAGGATCATATTCTTCCAAAACATGACTATATTATTTTACACATATTTTCTCTCTCTCTCTCTTTATTGGTTAACTTATAAATGGTTTTTCCTTTTTAACCCAGTTTTGCAGTGTTGTTGCACGATTTTTTTTTTACATTTCTTAAATAGCTATAAGCTTCTAAACTTAATGATCGTAACGAAATGACATAATATCTTCAAATGACTATTTTACACGATTCTTTGTTGGCGACATTAACATTGTAATCTGGTGTAAATACCTTACGTAGAGCAGCGATGGCTATTATTTTCGCTTCTTTATGTTTATTTTTCGTCATGTTTTTAATTTCTACTTGCAACTGTGAAACTTGTGTACTTAAATTGCGATTCTTTTCTTCAAGATTTGTATTTTTGTCTAAAAGATTTCGATTCAGTTCCTTTGACATATTTAATTGCATTAAATTATTGTTAATTTCTTGCTTTCTGTAAAATATTTTTCATAACAATATATATTAACAACTTAAATATGATTGTGATTGGAATCTATTAAATAATAATTTTAAAGAAACATTTAGCTACATACAACTGTTGTTTTATCGCTTCACTTTGCTCTTCTATATTTTGTGTAGCTACTTTATATATATTTTTCATGTTTTTAATTTTTGCTTGCAACTGTGCAACTTGTGTACTTAAATCTAGATTCTTTTCTACAAGATTTTGATTTTCGGCTAAAAGTCTTTCGTTCTGTCGCTGTGATAATTTTAATTGTATTAAATTATCGTCAATCCGGTCAATCCCTTGCTTTCTGTAAAATACTTTTCATAACAATATATACTACCAACTTAATGATTGTGTTTGGAATCTATTAAATAATAATTTTAAAGAAACGTTTAGCTACATACACCTGTTTTTTTATCGCTTTTTGTTGTACATATTGTACAAATTCTGTGCATGTAGGTACAAATAACTTTCCTCTGAAAGAATATTGTAAAGTATTAGTTTCATTTGTACATTTGTATATATATCTTATATGGTTCTTTGCAAAATAAAAGAGAACTTTTGTTCAATTTGACCTAATTTACCTGTACACGAGTGATCGGACACTTAAATTCAGACACAGTATTATATATACAACTATATACATAACAATCTAGAAAATACTTACGGTACTTTAATGTTTTTGTTATCTTTCTTGCTTTGCGACATTCGACGTCTTCGTTTCTTTTCTAGTTGTAAGAATTTTGTTGGAATAGATCCCTTTTTTATTCTTAAAATTTCTTTGACTGGTTGATTTTTTAATCGTGGTTTTGTCTTCACAAGCGCGAAACAATTTTCCTCAAAATGGATACTGCATACTCTTGCTATAAATATATTAAACCATGATTGTGATGTATGTAAACACATGTAACTATCAATGACATTGGGTTGAGTTGGAAGTTAAAACACTATAACTTACCATCATTTTCTTAATATTAACTTACCCGCATCAACTTTTATATCACTTTCTTTCCTTTGGCAGGCAATAAGCCATTGCTGACGAACAGTTCTTTCTTTTGGAAACCTATGAAATTTAATGTTTTTCCGCGCAGTACCAAGACGATTCTTACAATTTTTAATACAGCAGCACTGTGGCATGGCTTCTTCGCGAAACAAAATACAATATATAATATCCACGGTAATATCTAATAAAAATCTAATAAATTTGATATATTTGGCATAAGTTTATTTGTTTTATAATGATTTATGATCGCGAGAGATATTTTTTCGAACCTGTTACGACCAACTAAGAAACACGTGTAACGGCTAACACAAACTGTCCTGTCGCATTAAGCGTGGAGCCACATGTTGCTTCTTGTATCTTGGACATATTTCTGATTGGTCAAAGGAAAAGACGACTGCGTATTTTTGAAAATGCTTTGAAACCAGTTTTTCTCCCCAACGTGAAAAGAAAAAGAGAAAAGGTGAACCGTGCAAGAAATTCAGCTAAAGAGGCCTCAGGGTACGAACTTGTAATTCAGAAACTAATCTGACTAATCATCAAAAGTTAACGAAATTTGAGACTTATTTTATTAGAGATACAAGAACTACGACCATGTCGCAAATTCAAATTAAATCTCGCGGGTTTCTTTATCGCACAACGACCCAGGTAACACACATGTCCAAAAGACATCATAAAGATGTCTTTAAGATGCCAGAAATCTTAAAGATGCCTTTATGATGTCTTTTAGACAATGTGTGTTACCTGGGGAACGCCTGACCGAACGCGTTCCAAAATTCATCGAAATGAGGATTTTTTGGCGGCGAGCTCGTCGATGTGACGTCACAACTCACAACGTCAGTCGTTTCGTGACTTTCAAAACAGTTTACAGTTTAGTGTTTTTGAATGCGCGCGTAAACGTAGGTTATATTGCGCATGGCGTTAATAATTATTTTACTCTAAAGTGTTGTTTAGGATTGTTAACCCGGACTCAGGTTAGTAGATTCACGATCCTTAATTAATCCCGTCTGAGACGCAGTTATCAATATTTCGACGAGATTCCATTCGAGAGTATGATACGCGCAAATGTCAAATCGTATCTACTTTTGTTTCAATGCACGGTTTTCCCTTCTTTCATATATTGACGTTGATATTTATGTGATTATTCGCAGAAATTCCGGGCGAGATGGGTGATGAAATGGACGTCGATGTTCCGAAAGCAGTCACAGCCTCGAACTCTTTCGTATTCTCCAAGCCGAGTGCCGTGTCGGATCTTCCAAGGATTGTTAGTTTCGGCGTAGGATCAGTTCATGTCTTCGACACTCATTTCAATAAGAAGAATGTATTTACTTTCGCCGCGCCTACGATAGTATCCCTACACGACCAGAGTCGCGGCGGTCCGTGGGGCAGTAAACCCAACAAACAATATAAACTGAGAATCTCTAGGAACACGTACAACCTCACGGTCAACGTGTTCACTAATGCTCTCAAGGATACAGGGGTGTTCGAACAGCTGAAGAAGAATTCCAGGTCGCGCGTTACCAAAGTCAACGTGGACAACTCGATAACGTGCTCCGACATGCCTAGAGCCTTTCTGACTTAAGCGGCAGTGACGGAATACTTTACTAGGTATGAAATTATCGTGAAGATAACTATTCGTCCGAAGAAGCACGCGGAGACGCCGCTGCAACTGATGAGAAACAACAATCAGTGATGTTTGGTAGCGGCAGTACTCTCGGTGATAATCAATTTGCCGGAAATCCTTCCGTGTTCTCCAAACCGGAAACGTCACGTAATGCAGAACCGGTCCCACCATTCGCGATGGCCATAAACAAGAGCATCTTCTCCGGCGCGGAGCTGGGAAATATGTTTACAAGGAACGTCGCGCCTTCTTCCTCCATGATATTCGTCAATAAACATTTTCTCGCCCAACAATCGTTCACAAATAAGACTACGAAGGAGCGAGGTGTCTTCCATAAGAAGGAACAAAATACTCAGGAGGAAGCGATGTCGGAGGCTGAGAAAGCTATGCTTGAGAAGCTGGAACACGAGAGGAGAATGCAACAGGTCGAGGAGCAGTCGGAAGAGATTTACAACAGCTTGCACGTGGAGGTCACGCACGAACTCTGCTCTGCCATCGCGAGACAGGAGATCGACAGGCTGGAGATGTACGACACGCTGAGCAGGAGAATCCTCTCGGACATGATCGGCGAAGTGACTCACGAGATGTGCGACGCAACGTTGACCGCGGAGATCGAGCGGGAATGGATTACAGGCGATGTTGTTACGAATTAAGAACCAAGTGATCGTCAAATACGTAAACACCTGGAGGCGGTACGTGTCGAGGAAGAAGCGACAGAAAGCTGCGTTGGAAGACACGCCGATTTGGCTGCAGAAGCACTCCGTGGAGGAAACCGCGCGGATGCGCTGTACACCAAAGGCCTGGAGGTTGTGATACGGAATATGCGCAAACGGCGAAGCGAACCGGAGGACGTCGCGGCCGGCACGGCGGAGACTCCCGTGTACTCACGTATGTACTTCGCCGCGATACCGTTACGGAATTCAGACTCTAGGGTGAGTGGAACCGGATTCGGCGATGGCCGATGATTGGCATCGTCGCCGGCGGCTTTGCGGTGAGGGGACGATTCGCTTTCGTATTTTATTTCAAATTTGTGTCACTTTCAAGATAGACAATGTAATCAACGTAAATTATTATAAATTGAATGATATTGATTGATCACTTTAAACTGTATTTTTGCATTCTTACAAAAATAAAAGGTAGTTTTAAACTAAATTTTGATTAATTGCATTTTAATTTTGTTATATTTATTAAGTGTACATAGTAGTGACACATAAAAAATGCATGAAATTAATATAGAAAATTGTTATTTATGCTGATCTCTATACGAGCAGTATATTGTCTAGCTCACAGTTGCAACGCACAATATGCATATTGTTTATTGTCTTTGGCGGCCGAAGAACACCGAATAGAACAGCTAATCAAATTTTTGTCCATAATGTAGCGCTATGACCTTAAGTGCAGCATTAGTCCCGTTATATTTAAAATCATCTGATGTTATAATGAATCAGCCCTTGCAATGTCTTCAGATGAGTCGAGCCTTTCTATAATCTGAAATATAAGATTGGACTATGAATACAGTTCTAAGTTGTAGAGACGTGTAATTTATAATACAAAAGAAAGTATAGGAGTGATATTATATTAAAACAATTATAAATAAAGGAACATGTTCTTCCAGGACCATGACTGTTTTATTTTACACATATTTTCCTTCTTGCTTAACTTATAAATGGTTTTTCCTTTTTAACCCACTTTTGCAGTGTTGTTGCACAATTTTTTTTACATTTTTTAAATACCCATAAGTTTCTAAACTTAATGATCGTAACGAAATGACATAATATTTTCAAATAACCATTTTACACGATTCTTTGTCAGCGACATTAACATTGTAATCTGGTTAGGTGTAAATACCTTACGTAGAGCATCGGTGGCTACTATTTTCGCTTCTTTATGTTTATTTTTCATGTTCTTAATTTTTGCTTGCAACTGTCTAACTTGTGTACTTAAATGTAGATTCTTTTCTACAAGATTTTGATTTTCGGCTAAAAGTCTTTCGTTCTGTCGCTGTGATAATTTTAATTGTATTAAATTATCGTCAATCCGGTCAATCCCTTGCTTTCTGTAAAATACTTTTCATAACAATATGTACTACCAACTTAATGATTGTGTTTGGAATCTATTAAATAATAATTTTAAAGAAACGTTTAGCTACATACACCTGTTTTTTTATCGCTTTTTGTGGTACATATTGTACAAATTCTGTGCATGTAGGTACAAATAACTTCCCTCTGAAAGAATATTGTAAAGTATTAGTTTCATTTGTACATTTGTATATATATCTTATATGGTTCTTTGCAAAATAAAAGAGAACTTTTGTTCAATTTGACCTAATTTACCTGTACACGAGTGATCGGACACTTAAATTCAGACACAGTATTATATATACAACTATATACATAACAATCTAGAAAATACTTACGGTACTTTAATGTTTTTGTTATCTTTCTTGCTTTGCGACATTCGACGTCTTCGTTTCTTTTCTAGTTGTAAGAATTTTGTTGGAATAGATCCCTTTTTTATTCTTAAAATTTCTTTGACTGGTTGATTTTTTAATCGTGGTTTTGTCTTCACAAGCGCGAAACAATTTTTCTCAAAATGGATACTGCATACTCTTGCTATAAATATATTAAACCATGATTGTGATGTATGTAAACACATGTAACTATCAATGACATTGGGTTGAGATGGAAGTTAAAACACTAATTTACCATCATTTTCTTAATTTTAACTTACCCACATCAACATTTCTATCACTTTCTTCAATTTGGCACGCTATAAGCCATTGCTGACGAACAGTTGTTTCTTTTGGAAACCTATAAAATTTAATGTTTCTCGGCACGGCATAAAGCCCATTACTATAACTCTTGCAATTTTTAATACAGCACGATGGCATGGCTTCTTCGCGAAACAAAATACAATATATAATATCCACGGTAATATCTAATAAAAATCTAATAAATTTGATATATTTGGCATAAGTTTATTTGTTTTATAATGATTTACGATCGCGAGAGATATTTTTTCGAACCTGTAACGACCAACTAAGAAACACGTGTAACGGCTAACACAAACTGTCCTGTCGCATTAAGCGTGGAGCCACATGTTGCTTCTTGTATCTTGGACATATTTCTGATTGGTCAAAGGAAAAGACGACTGCGTATTTTTGAAAATGCTTTGAAACCAGTTTTTCTCCCCAACGTGAAAAGATAAAGAGAAAAGGTGAACCGTGCAAGAAATTCAGCTAAAGAGGCCTCAGGGTACGAACTTGTAATTCAGAAACTAATCTGGCTAATCATCAAAAGTTAACGAAATTTGAGACTTATTTTATCAGAGATACAAGAACTACGACCATGTCGCAAATTCAAATTAAATCTCGCGGGTTTCTTTATCGCACAGCGCACTCCTACCCACCTTTTCTGCCACCACCGCCGCCGCCGGCTTTGCGGCGAGGGGACGATTTGCTTTCGTATTTTATTTCAGATTTGTGTCAATTTCAAGATAGACAATGTAATCAATGTAAATTATTATAAATTGAATGATATTGATTGATCACTTTGAACTGTATTTTTGCATTCTTAAAAAATAAAAGGTAGTTTTAAACTAAATTTTGATTAATTGCATTTTAATTTTGTTATATTCATTAAGTGTACATAGTAATGACACATAAAAAATGCATGAAATTAATATAGAAAATTATTTATGCTGATCTCTATACGAGCAGTAATGTCTAGCTCATCACAGTTGCAACGCACAATATGCATATTGTTTATTTTCTTTGGCGGCCGGAGAACACCGAATAAAACAGCTAATCAAATTTTTGTCCAGAATGTAGCGCCATGACCTTAAGTGCAGCATTAGTTCCGTCATATTTAAAATCGTCTTTAAAGATGTTATAGTAATGAAACAGCCCTTGCCGCCCTTGCAATGTCTTCATGAGAGCCAGCTTCCTATAATCTGAAATATAAGATTGGACTATGAATGGACAGTTCTAGAGACTATGAATACAGTTGTAGAGACGTGTAATTTACAATGCAAAAAAAGGTATAGGAGTTATATTATATTAAAACAATTTTAAATAAAGGAACATATTCTTCCAGAACATGACTATTTTATTTTAAACATATTTTCCTTATTGCTTAACTTATAGTTTTTTTTTTAACCCAGTTTTGCAGTGTTGTTGCACACTGTAATGGAACTTTTTTTATATTTCTTAAATACCTATAAGTTTCGAAACTTAATGATCGTAACGAAATGGCTGACTTAATATCTTCGAATGACCATTTTACACGACTCTTTGTCGGCGACATTAACACTGTAATCTGGTTAAATACGTGAAAATATCTTACGTCGAGGGCTATTGTTTTCGCTTCTTTATATTTATTTTTCGTCATGTTTTTATTTTCTGCTTGCAACTGTGCAACTTGCGTCTTTAAATCTCGATTCTTTTCTCCAAAATAAATATTTTTTTCTAAAAGTTTTCGGATCACATACTTTGACTTTCTTAATTTCATTGATAACGTTTTGACATTAACATTTGTATCATCGTTAATCCCTTGCTTTCTGTAAAATACTTTTCATAACAATATATACTAACAACTTAAATATGATTGTGATTGGAATCTATTAAATAATAATTTTAAAGAAACATTTGGCTACATACACATGTTGTTTTATTGCTTTACTTTGCTCTTCCATATTCTGTGTAGCTACTTTATCTCTATTTTTTGTAACTATCTCTTCCGTATCTGGTAAAGTATCTCTTTCCATATTCTTTGCAGCTTCTTCCATATTTTGTGCAACATCTGTTTCCATTTTTGTTACAGTTTCTTTTTGCGTTAAACATTGTTTTTGTTGTCCATATTGTACAAGTTCTGTAGATACACATGACTTTCCTCTGAAAGAATATTGTAAAATATTAGTTTCATTTGTACATTTGTATATATATCTTATATGGTTCTTTGCAAAATAAAAGAGAACTTTTGTTCAATTTGACCTAATTTACCTGTACACGAGTGATCGGACACTTAAATTCAGACACAGTATTATATGTACAACTATATACATAACAATCTAGAAAATACTTACAGTACTTTAATGTTTTTGTTATCTTTCTTGCTTTGCGACATTCGACGTCTTCGTTTCTTTTCTAGTTGTAAGAATTTTGTTGGAATAGATCCCTTTTTTATTCTTAAAATTTCTTTGACTGGTTGATTTTTTAATCGTGGTTTTGTCTTCACAAGCGCGAAACAATTTTCCTCAAAATGGATACTGCATACTCTTGCTATAAATATATTAAACCATGATTGTGATGTATGTAAACACATGTAACTATCAATGACATTGGGTTGAGTTGGAAGTTAAAACACTAACTTACCATCATTTTCTCAATTTTAACTTACCCCATTTAACATTTCTATCACTTTCTTTAATTTTGCAGGCACTAATCCATTGCTGACGAATAGCTATTTCGCTTGGAAGCGCATAATATTTAATGTTTTTCGAATCAGATAAATTCCAGTACGTACGATTTTCGCAATTTTTAATACAGCACGTTGGCATGGTTCCTTCACGAACAAAATACAATATGTAATATCCACGGTAATATCTAATAAAAATCTGAATAAATTTGATATGTTTGGCATAAGTTTATTCGTTTTTTATAATGTTTTACGATCGCGAGAGATATTTTTTCGAACCTGTTACGACCAGCTAAGAAACACGTGCAACGGCTAACACAAACTGTCCTGTCACATTATGTGGGGAGCCACATGTTGCTTCTTGTATCTTGGACAAATTTCTGATTGGTCAAAGGAAAAGACGACTGCGTATTTTTGAAAATGCTACACCAGTTTTTCTCCCCAACGTGAAAAGAAAAAGAGAAAAGGTGAACCGTGCAAGAAATTCAGCTAAAAAGGCCTCAGGGTGCGAACGGTCTTGTAAAGGAGATTTTCAAGTGCCTGTAATTCAGAAACTAATCTGACTAATCATCAAAAGTTAACAAAATTTGAGACTTATTTTATCAGAGATACAAGTACTACGACCATGTCGCAAATTCAAATTAAATCTCACGGGTTTCTTTATCGCACAGCGCACACCTGACCGAATGCGTTCCAAAATTCATCGAAAAGAGGATTTTTTGTCCGCGAGCTCGTCGATGTGACCATGTTGGAAGCATGATGGAAGAATACCAGGGACCGTATTCTCGAGCCTGCCCTAATGATTTTCGTATGCGACTTCCTATTTAAAAAGCATTGAATTTCGCATGCGAGTTTCATGAAAACGATTCGAGAATAGGGCTCCAGGGCTGGTTTGGGGAGCGCGCTTTTAGCGCTATGAGCGTGCTCTCTCCTTGTTCAACTTTCAGTAAGTAACAGAGATAGAATGACGTTGTCAGCACTAAAGGTGCAATTTCATGCAGCGAATAAAAGCTGGCGTTTTACCCCCTCTCCATCAATTTTCGCCAAAATGGCGAATCCAGCGAATAAACGCTCAAAGTTCGACACAGTCCAACTTTTAGCGAATTGAAGCCACGGTCTTGTATACAATGTCTTGAAGCAACGGTGAAATAAGTATTAAATAAAGAATAAAGTTTATAATATGTAGTTTATAATATTTGTAAGCTTATAATATAATAGTTTATGATATATGGAAACTACATTTTTTATAGAAAAAGGTTTTTGTAATAAAAAATTATTTGTAATAAAAAAATGTTTATTTATATTTCTTAGTATTTTATCTATTATATAATATTACACAGATTACATTATAAAAATCACTTTTTTTTAAATTTTATTAGTTCTATTATTTTGCCACGGTACTGCTCCCTCGTTATTAAAATAATGGCAAAATTTATTTTATCAATTTCGAAACCGATGCAAAGAAGAAACTGTGTTTATTAGGATTTTCAAAAATCGGAGCTACCCTAAATCTTTTCTTCTTATATTTATTTATTTTCTTTTTTAACAAACACATCGCAGCAACTGCACGTCGCAGCTATACGTTGTCTTCTAATTTGAGCTATAACCGCAACTGTATGTCTATAATATATATTTTACGTACTGGATGTATCGATTATAATATTCCAACTCCATTTTTATACGTGTTGCGGTTATGTCAGGTTATGTACTTAGCAATCGTCGCTTTTTAACGCTGCTTTGCGTTGTGGTAAATTGGGAGTAAAACGCCAGCTTATATTCGCTACATGAAAAGGATAGGGGCGATAGCGAATAGCTTTTTAACGCTGCTTCGCGTGGCGGTGGAGTGGGGGTAAAACGCCAGATTTTATTCGCTGCGTGAAATTGCACCTTAATAGCGAATTCGGGCGCTTGCACTAGTGCACACTGAGTGCGAACTAAGGCTTGTTTATAATCTCTATTCTTATATTGAAAGTCGCTTAAATACATATTTAAAAACTTTTTAGCCAATAAAACAATCTGTAATATCTATATGGATGCTGTACAAATCATTTTATAGACTAAGAAGTATTTAAGATGATCTGTAAATATAACAAAATGGCGCGCACTCAGTGTGCACTAGTGCAAGCGCCCGAATTCGCTATTAAGGTGCAATTTCACGCAGCGAATAAAATCTGGCGTTTTACCCCCACTCCACTGCCACGCGAAGCAGCGTTAAAAAGCTATTCGCTATCGCCCCTATCCTTTTCATGTAGCGAATATAAGCTGGCGTTTTACTCCCAATTTACCACAACGCAAAGCAGCGTTAAAAAGCGACGATTGCTAAGTACATAACCTGACATAACCGCAACAAGTATAAAAATGGAGTTGGAATATTATAATCGATACATCGAGTACGTAAAATATATATTATAGACATACAGTTGCGGTTATAGCTCAAATTAGAATTCGCTATAAGGTTTCGATCAATCGCGTTGCTCGATTCAGCCGTCTCTGTAACCGTAGAAGAATTGGGCCCGGTTTCAGCAACGCAATTGGTCGAAACTTTACTGTTACGTTTTACGAAAAGTGTGTGTGCCCTGCTTTAGCTGGGTTGCGTTCGGAAACGTCACCCGGGTTTACACTGATATACTCCCTTCTCCTTCTACCTCGCTGAGATAGAAAGAGAAGGGAGTATACTCGTGTGCACTCGGGTGACGTTTCCGAAAGCAGCCCTGAATTTCAAATTCAACCGGAAGCGCGCGGCGACACCTGCGCGGGCAAAACAAGAACGACCGGTGGCGGTTTAAAAGTTAACGTTCTTTTTAAATCTCCCCTTGTAACGTCGCCAAGCGTCGCGTCCATTTAAACCACGCACTCGTCTCGTGAGGGATTCACGCGGCATTGGCAGTATTGGCACGCTGATCGACACGTATCCCACGTATTCTAGGCATCGACAGCTGGGTCGATAGAATTTGTGTTTCTGCACTTTCAGCCGGTTATTTCTCGGCCGCGTTGATTGTCTCTCGCCGACGCGCTCGACGTTCGTCCGTCGATTCTCATTCTCGGACCGTATTTCAGAGCTTTTCCAGCGGCCGGTCGTGCGTTCCGAGGACAACACGCGCTATTCACCCGTCATGTCACACTTGAGATTCATGAAGGAGCTTGATAATCTGACCCGCATGGACGACGCGATCAAAGGCGCGGTCCCGCGATGGCAAAAGAAATGCATGGAGGCGTCGAATTTGAGGTAACTGTCTTGAATTTCGTCGGGGATCTTATCGGTAATCTAATTCAATTGATAACTCAATTTACGTGATTCTTAAACGTCGAGCGAATTGATCGAATTCGCGTGCAGACACATCGGCTTTGCCTAACGCGAATTGCCTTCCACCATTTCAGCGTGAATATCAGCTTGAACTCGTCGAAGAAAGTTACGGGCTGCTCTTTCACCAGCAGTACAACGGGGAAGACCCCGACAAAGAGGAGCGACTGCAAAACTAAGAAAACTCCCTCCAAATGCACCAAGAAATCGCCAAGTAAGATGCCTCATGTTTATACGTTGCTAACGTATAAATACTTGAAAAAAACGAAATTTCAATTGCCTCTCACAGGTCGAGCCACCACCCCAGCCAAGACGCCCAACGGCGGTGACAGATTCATCCCGTCGAGAGCCACAACTAATTTTGAATTAAGTCACTTCAAAGTGAGTATCGTTTTCGTAACAAAATTTCAAGATATCTTAGTAAGTTATAATTTCATAGTATATTTGTACATCGCTCTTTTTTCTACTTCAGATTCTTCAACAACAGAATGCCGAACAAGATAGAGACCGAGCCGACAGAACGAGCCCTATGAAACGGGAGATGCAGCGTCTCATAGGAGAGAATCTTCACGGTGGCGACATAAACAATACGAGGGTTTTGTCTTATCAGATTAAAGCACCAGCGCCGCCGGAGGGATATCAGAATCCTCTCAAGGTCCTGTACAGTCAAACTAAGACGCCGGCTAGCGTCAGAGCTTCCACGAGATACATACCGCAGGCCCCTGACAGAATATTGGACGCGCCTGAAATTATCGATGATTATTGTGAGCGACCTGCACTCTTGCGTTTCTCCTCTCTGAAAGACGTGGAAGGACGTGTGAATAAAAATATATGATATTTGCAGATCTAAACTTGGTGGATTGGTCGAACAATAATATCCTGGCCGTGGCGTTAGGCGCTAACGTTTACTTATGGAACGCTGGAACTGGTACTATAGAGCAACTATTTGAATTGGAGGCGAACGATTACGTGTGTTCCGTCGCGTGGATTCAGGAAGGTCCATATTTGGCAGTGGGTACCACAGGAGGAAATACAGAATTGTGGGATTGCAGTCAGATGAAGAGAATGCGCGTCATGAACGGACATGTAGCCAGAGTCGGTTCTCTCTCCTGGAATTCCCATATACTATCGAGCGGTTGCAGGTAGTACGCGGGATAGTTAATTTTCCTGGTTGTCCATAACTTTTAAAAGAAATTAATTAATCTTTATAAAAAATGATTTTGCAGAGCTATTGATTAAATTAATGAATGTAATAATAATTCAAAATTAAGTACATTTATTGAAGATTTTAGGAAACTTTAATCATTAAAATGGAAATAAACTATAACCGATATTAAAACCGAAAATAAAAGCGTGAGATAGATTTAAGATTAGGACTAAAGCTAAATTATTGTAATTGTTTCAAAGGTCTGGTAAAATAGTGCATCACGACGTCAGGGAACGAGATCATTTGATCGCGACTATAAACGCACACGCTCAAGAAGTGTGCGGCTTGAAGTGGTCGCCCGATGGGCAGTATCTGGCGAGTGGTGGCAACGACAACATGCTACAAATCTGGTCGTCGATCACCGGACAAAGGCACTCTCAGACACAACCTATTTATTCATTCAATCATCATCAAGCTGCCGTAAAAGCGCTCGCTTGGTGCCCTTGGCAAACTAATGTCCTCGCGAGCGGTGGCGGTACCGCCGATCGTACTATTAGGTTTTGGAATTGCAACGTAGGCAAGTTACCGGAGAGGCGATTTGTAAATTATAATAAAGCATACTAAATTTAACGTAGTAATAAGAAATGAATATAACAATTAGTAGTGAGAATGAAATAAAGATTGTAACACGTTATTCGATTTCTTTGTTTATAACAGGTAGCTGTTTGAATACGATAGACACCAAGTCTCAGGTCTGCGCTTTATTGTGGTCTACGAACTACAAAGAGATCGTTTCTGGGCACGGATACGCACAAAATCAGCTGACAATCTGGAAATACCCGATGATGACAAAGCTCGCAGAACTTACCGGACACACCAGTCGCGTATTGCATTTAGCCATGTCGCCGGACGGAACTACGGTGCTTAGCGCCGGTGCCGATGAAACGTTAAGGCTCTGGAAGTGTTTCCAAATGGACCCGCAGAAAAAGAAAGACTGTAACGACGTAAAATCAGTCGCGTCTAGATTTAAACAATCGATTCGATAAAATAGACACGTAGCGCATGTTGCTTAGCAATTATTTCAGTATTTATTTTTCTAACTGATTATACGTGATCGGTATATAATATAAAATAGAAGTAGTATAAATATATGACAAGGTCGGTCATTGTCGAACGTAGAAATATTGACGTGTCGAATCAATTGATGAAACGTCTATTTTATACAGAAGCAAAAAAACAATGTAAAACATTTTATATCAAGAAATACGGGTTGTATGTGGGATGCATGCGTGACTGGTGGAGAAAGTAGATATAAGAATATATGATTGTTAAATAATTTGAAGTACAAAACAAGCTTGCGTCAGCGTATCACGTCTCACGTCTCTTTATTGCATGGAAATTCAGGTTCTGTACGGTACGATCGTTTCTAGAGTAATGATAAATGTAAGCAATGAATAAATAAATTTTTTAATAGTAAGTTGAGTCTTCTCGTGTCATTTTGCAATAAACTTTAACTATCTTGTTGCTAATTTTTGGTGAAGAAAAGTTTTTTTTATTACAATTGACATTTTTTATAAATTCATAAAATCTAAATATATTTAATTTATATTAAAAATTTATTTGTGTCTGATTCTTCGTTTCAGTTTCGCGTACATACATATAAGAACCTTGCTATACCTTTCACGCATATGAGAGTAAAAAGGTGTGCTCGTCGCCTCCCCACTCTTTCTCTTCCCACAAGCAAGCAAGCTTTGTATTCATCAGGGGCACCATACAGGTGCGTTTTGGTAGTGGCAAGTGGGCAGACTACCTGTTTGAGTCTAACCGAATAAACTTGCTCGTAGTCAATATATACAAAATGAATAAATATAAGTGAAATAATAATTGATAGACGTGCTATAATACAGGATATTAGAGCGGAAAAATATGGTACTTGTTTTATATTTAATATTACAATATTGTATATGTGTATAAGTTCAGGTTTTATTTTTAAGATGGTTGCAGAGTTGGCTATTGTGCAGTAAGGATATTTTTGACACAATAATTTTCAACGGAATATGAACGAGGCAGAGAACAAGAGTGCTTTATTAAAATCCAAATGCAAACAGCCGTACCCCGCGGATATCTGCAACGAAGATGATCATGATTGGTGGGCAAGTGACAGTGGTTCCAGCACAGGATCGTATTACTCGGACACCGGCAGGTAAATTCAATCGGGCACTTTGAAAAGACATGCTTTTTAAACGATTAAATGTAAATGCAGCTCTTTGGTTGAATGGGAATCGGAGATCGGACCCACCGGCGAGGTATTCTACATAGAATCCGCGGAGGAGAGTCTGCTCGAGAATCCCACAACTTCGGAGGATAAGAGCGAGAGTCCTCAACCTGAATTAACTCGTCGCCGTAGCACGAGAGCTGGCAAACTGTTCCGTCTTATCAGACGCAAGGAAAGCAAGCGTTGGAGCACGAGAAACAAGAGGATCAACAACAGCGCTGCAGCGAATAGTACAGCTGCACAGGAGAAAGGAGATGGAGGCAAGGAGGTCAAGTTTCAAGATTTCCAGGTATTGATTAAAGCATCCGGTGCAACAGCGATAAATTAATGTTTAAAAAAAGTTAAAAGTAAACGATTTTAAAACACGCAAGCTAAGAGTGAGATTTAGGTGTAATCTAATCAAACAATCTAATCTGACAAATAAAACGTATATAAAATTTGCTTCTTGCATCTATTGATGTACGTCTGCAATAATCAGGCAGGAGAAATTCGAGAAGTCACTTTGTGGGTCGATCCCGAGAGAAGACACAAGCTGGGACGAAGGGCAACCCTGTGCGAAGCGTACTTTGGTATCACTCCGGGTGCATTCTCAGACAAAGTGAGAGTTATGGTGGCAGGATTTATACCCGATGGTGAAGCTATGAAGAACAGAAATATAAAAATCGGTGACTGGTTACGGAGCGTCAATTCGAACAATGTTACTTTCCAAAATTTAGATCGGATACTATCTGAAATCGCTGCGCCGTCAAATGTAAGATTTAATAAATCTCAGAATCAATGACGATGATAGTGATTAATAAATTCATTGAGAGTGCGCTGCGCGTAATTATAATATAATATTTATATCTATTTAAATCTATATTAAACTTTTTAAGAAAATATTTAAAAATTCTCTACTTACAGGTAACATTAGAATTGCAAAGAGTAGCTGGTGTTGATGTTACTGCAAAGCTATCAAAAGTAAATGAACCAAAAGTAATTAGTTTTCATACAAATACGACGGTAAGAGTGGTATTACATGAGATAGGATTTTACAGGTGGTATTTTTTTTAGCAATCGATATTGGTCCAAAATCTGGTCAATAAAAAGAACAGTAATTCCTTTATGGAATCTCTATTGGATTATCCGTTGGGCGTGATATATTTAAAAACTGCGGATCTTTCGGAAATGGGACAAGAGTTGCAAGGCGTGTTGTACACGTTTCCGCGATCCGAAACTAAAAACGTGCATTCGTCTCTGTGCACGGCGAGAGGAGCTTTTATAACTCTTAACCATTTATTACCCAGTATAGTGGGTTCGCAGCCACTCAGGTATACTATATATGTATCTTAATATTATGTTATATCTATAAAATATACGTCATATAATATATATTTTCTAGTACAACTGTCCATGTAGGCGAAGAAGAAATGCATATTGCATACACATCTCGCGACGATGAATTACTTTTGATAGCTTTACCTGACAAATGGTAAATTTTATATAAAAATACAATGTATGGAAGAAACATGGTAGCTACTTTAATACAAATTTTATCGATTTACTTCTTTGTAGTTGTACCTCTCAGGAGATTGTCAAGATTACAGAGGATATTGTCAGAACGTTAGAATTTACCTACCAGTCGCTAACAAAGTGCTTTACCTCCGTGGAAAACCAGTCCTCTTTAGATCATTTTTTCACGCTAATTGTGCATAGATTAACTAGTATCAAAGATTTCTGCAAAGATGCTGACGTTAGAAAGAATTCGACAAAGCAAGAAAATGGTACTGAAAGTGTGGAGAATTATAAATTTAGGAGCGCTTTTTCGGTCGCAAGTTTTGTACAGCTACCGAGAGATGCGCAAATTCAGATAGATGCTGCGTTAAGCGAGATGGAAGCTATGGATTACAGAGACTGGGTATATCGATACTTATATTTCAACTGTATTTTAAATTTCAAGAATGTGCTTGCGTTAAACGATAAATACGCATCTATGACTACGTTTACACGGCGGCTTATAAGCCAAAGTTATAACTGCCGTATACTATCCGATCCAAAACGTTTCTTCTTTTGATCATAATAATCATTTAAATAAGAGCTTCTTTTGATTTTAAACTACACTTTCTAGTATGTATATATCAAAAAAGATTAATTCAAATGTTTAGAGTATGAAAGAAGCTCATATTTAAGTAATCATATTGATAAAAAGAAGAAAAGTTTTGGATCGGATAGTATACGGCAGTTATAACTTCGGCTTATAAGCCGCCGTGTAAACGTAGTCTATATCTAACAGACGCGCATGTTTAACAGAATGAAGATCCTATGGATTGTCAAAGACTATATACTATATTAGGGAGCTGCATTTATCACAAGTGCCACCTTCTGGGATCTCATTTGCCCCACGAAGACCTGATCGACGTACATTCGTTTCTAAGACACAACGGTCTGTTAAATCTGGTGAACCAGGAACAGGTGAAATGCTTGGTTCTGTGGAAACAGATTTATCCGTCGTCTTGCAATCGCGGGAACGTTGACAGCAACGACGGCAGCCAGTTATTAATACCCAATGGAAAATGGTTTTTATTGGTTGTCGGATATGGACATGATTTATTAGCGGTGCTATTGGAATCCGGCGGATGCACCGCGAAGTGAGTGTACATTATCTTTCATACACAATTCGAATGTTATTTTCTATTTAAGTTTTATTATTCAATTAGGTACAATGACGCGATAGGCCCGGACGTATTTTACGTGGAAGAAGCTCAAGAAACACTGAAGCATGTACAAAAAATAGGAGTCACAGTCTTGGCCTCAAAGTGGATTACATCGAATACCAGACCGGAAGTGATAACGTATGAGGAACATACAACGACGAAGGCGTCATCCAGCATAACGGAAAACCTATTTGGCTTGATAAAATCGTCCGATGCGCAAACTGTTCCGTCTAAGCAAAATGTCAATTCTACTATTAATAAAAAGCCGCAAGAATTGCCTTCTATCTTGAAGAAACGTAGTCCTGAAGAAAGTCCCGTGATCTCGGGTTCCGGTAAGTTACAATAGACAAAAATGCAGTGAAATCATTTCTCTCAAATATTTCTCATACCGTATCTTAATTCTCTTTGTCGTTTTTTTCAATATATGTAACGCAATACGCATTATACAATAGTTATTTCATTTCTTATACGAGTGTTATTTTACGAGTTACATTTGTCATGTATGTTTAGTATATTCCTTACAAACGTCCGAAGATTCGCTCAGCCAAGGAACAGGTGGTGTTAGCGAAATGAGCGACGAGGCGATGCCTATACTTGGAAGACGAGCAACCAGAGAGAAGATTAATTCGACATCGAGATATTCTGACGACAGTGATTCGGATATAGATATATATAAGGTAACTCCCTCACAGTGATCCAAACAAGAGTATTTACAACAAAAAATTCATAGCGAAGGTTACAAATAACTAATACTAATATATTTACCGATACTTTTTTTCTTATAGAGCGATAGTAACGTAATCACAATGGATATATCCAATATACGAGAGAACTTGTTAAACCAAGCGGAATATTTGATACCGCAAAAGCTAACGGCAGGCGATAAAAATTATTTGTATCATTACGTTCATTTGGACATGGTAGAAGGAATTCTTTTATCATCAATACCCATTCAAAATACACCGAAAGATAACAAAATTCTTGTTAACTTCAACAAGTGTGTGCATGCTATCCATAGACTGTTACATAATACAGTAAGATTTAAGATGTTAAATCAAGATATAGATAAAACAGCGATCAATAGAAGTTTAATCGCTGTTAAAGAACACGGTGTATTATTCGAATGGGAGAATACAGCTTTCTGGGTAATCGGACGCCTCTACACGAGCCCCCATCCGAAGGAGTTATATGTGTGCCACCAAGACTCCGCGCCTCAAAACCTAATCGAAATAGCTTTTCGATTACACTCGTAATCCTTACACTCTACGTATAAAAAAAATACACGCATCTTATTTTACATAAATTTTTATTTTATTAAAAATCAGTTTTTATTATGTATGCAATATTGTATATCAATAATTTTTAACAAATTACACTTTTGATAATAAAAAAATTAATTTTACAGAATTAGTTTTTATTAAATAAAAATATTAAACTTTTTATTATATTATTTATATAAAACTTTATATATTTAACATTTTGTATGCTCTTTGTTTCGTTGGAATCAATGACTTTTTATTACATACAATTTTATATTTTAAAATTTTTTCTCAGGGACTTCTCACACAAACACATGCCCCAGCCATTTTACTGCCATGATGCTTTATACCCCGAATTAATGATCTTCCACTGTGCTCGAAGGTAATCCGTCTAAGACCAGGTCCATAATTCTTAAATACGCGTGCAATCTGTGCACAACAAAGCATACAAGAAAATATAAATTGAAGATAGTATCCTGTAATTAAGTTTCCATTTATATAAAACCGTGAACTAATTTTATGGATACCCACCTTGAGCCATTGATTCTGTTTCTCTCCTTCTAGAACATCTCTAAATAGAAATTCATCTATCATTGTATCGTCATTACGAAGTAATCTAACTCTCAATTGATATCCAGCTGGACAGTCCCATCGGCAGCCGTACCATTCGCTTACCTATAACATACATGACATCATATAATCCACAATTATATATAATTCCTATATATAATTTCTATCGCATAAAGCTTGGAGATACCTCTATAGGCGGTTGATAAGTGTCCAGAATATATGGATGGATCCCTTTGTCCGTCAGAATTATATTTTGTACTTTGGGGTGATCCGTCGTCGAGTCTGGATTTCCGCGAACTTTTGTCACCGGTATACGGCGCAAGATACAAAGATAATACGTTGTGAAACAGGTCTGTCTATCTTTGAAGAGTGGTTCAGTTTGCGGCAGGTCCGGTATGCCGGCAGGTGGTTCCTCGACCCTCCAAAGGTCATTGCCGTCCCGAATTAATTTCCAGTGATCCAAACCCTCCGCGCCGGAATGATTCTTCACCAGGTTCCTCTCGTACGGCTTCTTCGTGCATGCGAGATAGTATACTGTCCAGGGCATCTTATCGTTCCACGGGAACGGTTTGCCCATCGTCCGCTCGGTCTTCTTGTGCCAGACGTGGTTCATCAGCATCTTCCAGCGTTTGCATACCAACTGGCACCTCAACAGGGTCTTGCAGTCGGCGTGGCAGAAGATCTCTATCAGCACCTCGACCGGCAAGTACTTGTCACAGAGCACCAAACCGTTGTTGTCCTCCTCGTCGAACATCACGAGGGAACTCGAAGGAGTGGCACTGAACTGTTCCATCATCTGTCGACACATTTAATACTAATATATTTACCGATACTTTTTTTTCTTATAGAGCGATAGTAACGCATATAATTACAATATATCCAAGATACGAGATAACTTATTAAACCAAGCGGAATATTTTATATCGCAAAAGTTAACGGCAGGCGATAAAAATTATTTGTATTATTACGTTTATTTGGACACGGTAGAAGGAATTCTTTTATCATCAGTACCTACCCATTCAAAATACACCGGAGGATAACAAAATTCTTGTTGACGTCAATAAGTGTGTACATGTTATCTATAGACTGCTACATAATATAGTAAGATTTAAGATGTTAAATGAAGATATAGATAAAACAGCGATCAATGGAAGTTTAATCGCTGTTAAAGAACACGGTGTATTATTCAAATGGAAAAATACAACTTTATGGATAATCGGACGTCTCTACACGAGCCCTCATCCGAAGGAGTTATATGTGTGCCACCAAGACTTCGCGCCTCAAAACCTAACCGAAATAGCTTTTCGATTAGACTCTACGTATAAAGAAAATACACGCATATTTTGTTTTACATAAATTTATATTTTATTAAAAATCAGTTTTCATTATGTATGCAATACTGTATATTAATAATTTATAATTAACAAATTACACTTTTGATAATAAAAAATTAATTTTTTAATAGAATTAGTTTTTATTAAATAACAATATTAAACTGTTATTACATTATAGATAGATATATGTTTATTGAATCCCCTCAGGGTGTTATTACATTATTTATATAAAACTTTATACATTTAACATTTTGTATGCTCTTTGTTTCGTTGGAATCAACTGACTTTATTACTTAAATTTTTCATTTTAAAATTTTTTCTCAGGGACTTCTCACACAAACACATGCCCCAGCCATTTTACTGCCGTAATGTCCTGCCCAAAATGATCTATCCTTTCCACTATGCTCGAAGGTAATCCGTCTAAGACCAGGTCCATAATTCTTAAATACGTGTGTAATCTGTGCACAACAAAGCATACAAGAAAATATAAATTGAAGATAGTATCCTGCATTTAAGTTTCCATTTATATAAAACTGTGAACTAATTTTATGGAACCCACCTTCAGCCATTGATTCTGTTTCTCTCCTTCTAGAACATCTCTAAATAGAAATTCATCTATCATTGTATCGTCATTACGAAATAATCTAACTCTCAATTGATATCCAGCTGGACAGTCCCATCGGCAGCCGTACCATTCGCTTACCTATAACATACATAACATTATACAATCCACAATTGTATATAATTCCTATATATAATTTCCATCGCATAAAGTTTGGCGGCGATACCTCTATAGGTGGTTGATAAGTGTCCAGAATATATGGATGGATCCCCTCGTCCGTCAGAATTATATCTTGTAATTTGGTGCAATGCTGATAAGACGTTGCGAAACAGATCTGTCTATCTTTGAAGAGTGGTTCAGTTTGCGGCAGGTCCGGTATGCCGGCAGGTGGTTCCTCGACCGTCCAACGATCACCGCCGTCCTGAATTAAATGCCAGTGATCCGAATCCTCCGCGCCGGAATGATTCTTCACCAGGTTCTTCTCGTACGGCTTCTTCGTGCATGCAAGATAGTATACTGTCCAGGGCATCTGATCGCTCCACGGAAACGGTTTGCCCAGCGTCCATTCGGTCTTCTTGTGCCAGACTTGGCTCATCAGCATCTTCCAGCGTTTGCATACCAACTGGCACCTCAACAAGGTCTTGCAGTCGGCGTGGCAGAAGATCTCTATCAGCACCTCGACCGGTAGGTACTTGTCACAGAGCACCAAACCGTTGTTGTCCTCCTCGTCGAACATCACGCGGGAACTCGAAGGAGTGGCACTGAACTGTCCCATTATCTGTCAACACACTTAATACCAATATATTTACCGATACTTTTTTTCTTATAGAGCGATAGTAACGCATATAATTACAATGGATATATCCAAGATACGAGATAACTTATTAAACCAAGAATATTTGATACCGCAAAAGCTAACGGCAGGAGATAAAATTTATTTGTATCATTACATTTATTTGGACATGGTAGAAGGAATTCTTTTATCATCAGTACTCATTCAAAATACACGGAAGGATAACAAAATTCTTGTTAACTTCAACAAGTGTGTACATGTTGTCCATAGACTGCTACATAATACAGTAAGATTTAAGATGTTAAATCAAGATATAGATAAAACAGCGATCAATAGAAATTTAATGGCTGTTAAAGAACACGGTGTATTATTCGAATGGGAAAATACAGCTTTCTGGATAATCGGACGCCTCTACACGAGCCCCCATCCGAAGGAGTTATATGTGTGCCACCAAGACTCCGCGCCTCAAAACCTAATCGAAATAGCTTTTCGATTATACTCTACGTATAAAGAAATTACACGCATATTTTGTTTTACATAAATTTATATTTTATTAAAAATCAGTTTTCATTATATATGCAATACTGTATATCACTAAATTTTAACAAATCATACTTTTGATAATAAAAAATTAATTTTATGGAATTACTTTTCATTAAATAATAATATTAAACTGTTATTACATTATTTATATAAAACTTTATACATTTAACATTTTGTATGCTCTTTTTTTCGTTGGAATCAACTGACTTCTTATTGAATAAAATTTTTCATTTTTAAATTTTTTCTCAGGGACTCTCACACAACACATGCTCCAGCCATTTTACTGCCTGTTCGAAATGAGGTATCCTTTCCAGGGTGCACGAAGGTAATCCGTCTAAGACCAGGGCCATAATTCTTAAATACGTGTGCAATCTGTGCACAACAAAGCATACAAGAAAATATAAATTGGAGATAGTATCCCGTATTCAAGTTTCCATTTATATAAAATCGTGAACTAATTTTATGGATACCCACCTTCAGCCATTGATTCTGTTTCTCTCCTTCTGGAACATCTTTAAATAGAAATTTATCTATCATTGTATTGTCATTACGAAATAATGTAACTCTCAATTGATATCCTACTGGACAGTCCCATCCGCAGCCGTACCATTCGCTTACCTATAACATACATGACATTATATAATCCACAATTATATATAATTCCTATATATAATTTCTATCGCATAAAGCTTGGCGATACCTCTATAGGTGGTTGATAAGTGTCCAGAATATATGGATGGATCCCCTCGTCCGTCAGAATTATATTTTGTACTTTGGTGGAATAAAACTTATCAGACATTGTGAGCATGCCGGCAGGTGGTTTCTTGACCTTCCAACCATAGCCGGGAGTTATATCCCAGTGATCCAAATACTCCGCGCCGGAATGATTCTTCACCAGGTTCCTCTCGTACGGCTTCTTTGTGCATGCTGGTGCATGCGAGATAGTATACTGTCCAGGGCATCTGATCGTTCCACGGGAACGGTTTGCCCAGCGCCCATTCGGTCTTCTTGTGCCAGACGTGGTTCATCAGCATCTTCCAGCGTTTGCATACCAACTGGCACCTCAACAGGGTCTTGCAGTCGGCGTGGCAGAAGATCTCTATCAGCACCTTCGACCGGCAGGTACTTGTCACAGAGCACCAAACCGTTGTTGTCCTCCTCGTCGAACATCACACGGGAACTCGAAGGAGTGACACTGAACTGTTCCATCATTTCTGTCAACACACTTGTCACTGTTATAAACTTCCGTGACGCATCAACGCATATGTTACACGATTCCGCCAGCGCCCGGCGGTTATTTCGAGGTCAAGATGACCAAGACGTTCGGTCGTCGAGGTATCTCGCCGTCGTCGAGTCTGGATTTCCGCGAACTTTTGTCACCCGCATGACGCGAAAGATACACGCTTGTAGGTACGTGATATCGCGAACAGCTGATGTTGCGCTCGAAGGAATAAAGCGATATTCCCTCGACGAGAAACATCGGCCGGTGTGTCACTCGGGTCGAACGAGAGGATCGAGATGTTGAGGACGAAGCGAATGACCGCTGGCTACTTACGTTTGTCGCGCGCTTTCTCCGAAGCTCTATCCAGGATTCCAGGATCTTCGTGCAACGTCGGTGGCACTAGGCAGGCATGACGTAAATCGATAGTACGCCTAGTTTTGAGTCATAACGGAAGCGCGAAGCGAATTCTGGGCACGAATCGCGTTCCACGACTTCCACGCTTTTGACACGTGACCTATATTATCTACATTTGAGTGATTTGAGAGACAGAAATGTGTCGATTCCTTCATAATACAAATACACGAAAAAAAATCCACCAATCACGTGTCCGACGCAAGGGACGCAAGTTGGTAGGGCTGCGTTCGGAAACGTCACCCGAGTACACACGAGTATATTCCCTTCTCTTTCTACCTTTGCTCTCGAACTCCCCTAAATTAAATTTCTCAATTTTCAAACGATCGAAACGAGCTTGAGGTTTTTTTTCCACGCCGTTCTTGAAATGAATGTAAGGAAGGAGAAGAAAACGTGTCACAATTGTGTGAGCAATTTATGTTGAAAGTCCCTTTATTTCCTGTAGAATAGTATTAGCGTCGCAGTACAAAAACGCCGTGTCGCGCTTAGAGAAAATAGGTGCGCGGCTTCCGGACGCTGAACAGCGGCATGCGATTCCTGTGCTGCAGGATTCGCTTCGGCAATGGGAACTTGATCTTGGAGTCGTGGAACTGCTTCACCTAGATCCCGAAGTTCTTGATTTTCATCGGGGTTTTCTCAGGAATCTAAAAGAATCAATTATATCTCGGTTATAGGGCATACGCGAATAAGGACGACAATACGTTGCGCCCCTTCCTGACAAGACGTTTGTTCTGTAGCTGAACTATTTATACTTTTCATTCTTCTTCCCTTCAGTGATTTTATTTTAAATGCAAGAAGTATAACATACTGTGGCTGCAAAGAACATATCTAATAAGACGTAGCTTCGTCAACGACGATGAGACGAGTACCTGCTTAAAAGACACAATTTCTCCGGTGGACTTTTTGAACTTCTTCAACTGGCGCAAGAAGTACCAAAACCTGGACTTGGCCATATATGGATAGCGTCCGGCGCGAATATCCTCAATCCTCATCTTGTACAACGGCGTGGTCTTCTCCTTCTCGGTAGGGAGCTTGCGCCCTATCACCTTAAATTCCTTCAGCTGGAAAGGAAAGAAGTGACGTTCATTTCATTCGAATTCATCAATAAATCTGCTTTGGGCTGTGCGACCATGCGTCGGCATGGGACAGTTATAGGTTATATCGCGTCATGTATCACGCACGCATGCAGAGCTCTGTTTAACCTTTTTTGCGTAATTCCTATATGAAAATTCTCATCCGAGGAAACTGGAAAAAACCCCCATTCCTATATGAATAAGTGACGCTTGGTAAAATGAAAGATAGCTTTTGGCGCCGACTTCGTTTATTTCTTGCGTAAAATTTATAAAAATTACTTTACCCTTCGTCTTCATTGTATCGTGTCTCACGTTCAACGATAATTTTACAGAATTAGTTTTTATTAAATAACAATACGAAACTGTTATTACACTGTTATTTATATAAAACTTTATACATTTTACATTTTGTATGCTCTTTGTCTCGTTGGAATCAATAAACTTTTATTACATAAAATTGTTTAATTTTAAATTTTTTCTCAGGGACTTTTCACACAGACATATGCCCCAGCCATTATACTGCCGTAAGTTCTTTTCCATTCTGATCCCAATCCACTGTGCTCGAAGGTAATCCGTCTAAGACCAGGTCCATAATTCTTAAATACGTGTGCAATCTGTGCACAACGAAGCATACAAGAAAATATAAATTGAAAATAGTATCCCGTATTTAAGTTTTTATTTACGTAAAACCGTGAACTAATTTCATGGATACCCACCTTCAGCCATTGATTCTTTTTCTCTCCTTCTAGAACATCTCTAAATAGAAATTCATCTATCATTGTATCGTCATTACGAAATAATTTAACTGTCAATTGATATTCCGCTGGACCTGGACGGTCCCATCCGCAGCCGTACCATTCGCTTACCTATAACGTACATGACATTATATAATCCACAATTATATATAATTCCTATATATGATTTACATCACATAAAGCTTGGCAATACCTCTATAGGTGGTTGATAAGTATCCAGAATATATGGATGGATTCCCTCGTCCGTCAGAATTATATTTTGTACTTTGGTGGATAAAATCCTATAAGACGTTATGAAACAGATCTGTCTGTCTTTGAACAGTGGTTCAGTTTGCGGCAGTTCCGGCATGCCGGCAGGTGGTTCCCCGACCTTCCAACCATAACCGAAAGTTATATCCCAGTGATCCAAACCCTCCGCGCCGGAATGATTCTTCACCAGGTTCCTCTCGTACAACTTCTTTGTGCATGCGAGATAGTATACTGTCCAGGGCATCTGATCGGTCCACGGGAACGGTTTACCCATCGTCCATTTGGTCTTCTTGTGCCAGACTTGGTTCATCAGCATCTTCCAGCGTTTGCATACCAACTGGCATCTCAACAGGGTCTTGCAGTCGGCGTGGCAGAAGATCTCTAACAGCACTTCGACCGGCAGGTACTTGTCACAGAGCACCAAACCGTTGTTGTTCTCCTCGTCGAACTTCACGCGGGAACTCGGAGTAGCATTGCACTGTTCCATCATCTGTCAACACACTTAATACCAATATATTTACCGATACTTTTTTTTCTTGTAGAGCGATAGTAACGCATGTAATTACAATGGATATATCCAAGATACGAGATAACTTATTAAACCAAGCGGAATATTTGTCATTTGATACCGCAAAAGCTAACGGCAGGAGATAAAATTTATTTGTATCATTACGTTTATTTGGACATGGTGGAAGGAATTCTTTTATCATCAGTACTCATTCAAAATACACCGTAAGATAACAAAATTCTTGTTAACTTCAACAAGTGTGCACATGTTTTATCCATAGACTACTACATAATACAGTAAGATTTAAGATGTTAAATCAAGATATAGATAAAACAGCGATCAATAGAAGTTTAATCGCTGTGAAAGAACACGGTGTATTATTCAAATGGGAAAACAGCTTTTTGGGTAATCGGATGTCTCTACACGAGCCTTCGTCCGAAGGCGTTATATGTGTGCCACCAAGACTCCGCGCCTCAAAACCTAATCGAAATAGCCTTTCGATTACACTCTACGTATAAAGAAATTACACGCATATTTTGTTTTACATAAATTTTTATTTTATTAAAAATCAATTTTTATTATGCATGCAATACTGTATATCAATAAATTTTAACAAATTATACTTTTGATAATAAAAAATTAATTTTATGGAATTAGTTTTCATTAAATAACAATATTAAACTCTTATTACATTATTTGTATGAAACTTTATACATTTAACATTTTGTATGCTCTTTGTTTCGTTGGAATCAACTGACTTTATTACTTAAATTTTTCATTTTAAAATTTTTTCTCAGGGACTTCTCACACAAACACATGCCCCAGCCATTTTACTGCCGTAATGTCCTGCCCAAAATGATCTATCCTTTCCACTATGCTCGAAGGTAATCCGTCTAAGACCAGGTCCATAATTCTTAAATACGTGTGCAATCTGTGCACAACAAAGCATACAAGAAAATATAAATTGGAGATAATATCCCGTATGTAAGTTTCCATTTATGTAAAACCGTGAACTAATTTTATGGATACCCACCTTCAGCCATCGATTCCGTTTCTTTCTTTTTAGAACATCCCTAAATAGAAATTCATCTATCATTGTATCGTCATTACGAAATAATCTAACTCTCAATTGATATCCAGCTGGACAGTCCCATCGGCAGCCATACCATTCGCTTACCTATAACATACATGACATTATACAATCCACAATCATATATAATTCCTATATATAATTTCTATCGCATAAAGCTTGGCGATACCTCTATAGGTGGTTGATAAGTGTCCAAAATATACGGATGGATTCCCTCGTCCGTCAGAATTATATTTTGTAATTTGGTGCAATCCTGATAAGACATTGCAAAACAGGTCTGTCTATCTTTGAAGAGTGGTTCAGTTTGTGGCAGTTCCGGCATGCCGACAGGTGGTTCATCGACCGTCCAAGAAAAATCGACCATCCAACTATAAACGTCCTTCCAGTGATCCAAATACTCCGCGCCGGAATGATTCTTCACCAGGTTCCTCTCGTACGGCTTCTTCGTGCATGCGAGATAGTATACTGTCCAGGGCACCTTATCGTTCCACGGGAACGGTTTGCCCATCGTCCGCTCGGTCTTCTTGTGCCAGACGTGGTTTATCAGTATCTTCCAGCGTTTGCATACCAACTGGCACCTCAACAGGGTCTCGGCGTGGCAGAATGAGAATATCTCTAACAGCACTTCGACCGGCAGGTACTTGTCACAGAGCACCAAACCGTTGTTGTCCTCCTCGTCGAACATCACGCGGGAACTCGAAGGAGTGACACTGAACTGTTCCATCATCTCTGTCAACACACTTGTCACTGTTATAAACTTCTGTGACGCATCAACGCATATGTTACACGATTCCGCCGGCGCCCGGCGGTTATTTCGAGGTCAAGACGACCAAGACGTTCGGTCGTCGAGGTATCTCGCCGTCGTCGAGTCTGGATTTCCGCGAACTTTTGTCACCCGCGTGACGCGAAAGATACACGCTTGTAGGTACGTGATATCGCGAACAGCTGATGTTGCGCTCGAAGGAATAAAGCGATATTCCCTCGACGAGAAAGATCGCCCGGTGTGTCACTCGGGTCGAACGAGAGGATCGAGATGTTGAGGACGAAGTGAATGACCGCTGGGCGCTGGCTACTCACGTTGGTCGTGCGCTTTCTCCGAAGCTCTATCCAGGATTCCAGGATCTTCGTGCAACGCCGGAGGCACTAGGCAGGCATGACGTAAATCGATAATACGCCTATTTTTGAGTTATAACGGAAGCACGAAGCGAATTCCGGGCGCGAATCCCGTTCCACGCTTTTAACACGTGACCTGTATTATCTACATTTGAGAGACAGAAATGTGTCGATTCCTTCATAATACAAAAAAAAAAAAAAAAAAAAAAAAAAAAAACCAATCACGTGCCCGACGCAAGGGACGCAAGTTGGTAGGGCTGCGTTCGGAAACGTCACCCGAGTGCACACGAGTATACTCCCTCTTTCTATCTTAGCGAGTTAGAAGAAGGGAGTATACACCCGTGTGTACCCAGATGACGTTTCCGAACGCAGCCTAGCTCTCTCGAACTCCCCTAAATTAAATTCCTCAATTTTGAAACAATCGAAACGAGCCCGAGTTTTTTTTCCACGCTGTTTCTTGAATTGAGTGTAAGGAAGGAGAAGAAAACTTGTCACAATCGTGTGAGCAATTTATGTTGAAAGTCCCTTTATTTCCTGTAGAATAGTATTAAGCGTCGCAGTACAAAAACGCTGTGTCGCGCTTAGAGGAAATAGGTGCGCGGCTTCCGGACGCTGAACAGCGGCATGCGATTCCTGTGCTGGATTCGCTTCGGCAACGGGAACTTGATCTTGGAGTCGTGGAACTGCTTCACCTGGGGCCTGCGGCAGTTCGCAGCCTTCACAACCTCCACCTTGATTATCTGTATGGAGTGGGCACGCGCGCGATGACGAGCACCCATGTCCCTGTAGCACTGCGTCACCGCCCCGCTGACGGAGAGGTCCCTGTACTCCCTGTACATGTTGTGCGTGCCAGAACGAGAGTCGTACCTCAGCCAGATCCCAAAGTTCTTGATTTTCATCGGGGTCTTCTCAGGAATCTAAAAAAAAAAAAAAAAAAAAAAAAACAATTATATCTTGGTTATAGGGCATACGAATAAGGACGGTAATACGTTGCGCCCCTTCCTGACAATACGTTTGTTCTGTAGCTGAACTATTTATACTTTTCATTCTTCTTCCCTCCAGTAATTTTATTTTACATGCAAGAAGTATACAATATACTGTGGCTGCAAAGAACATATCTAACAAGACATAGCTTCGTCAGCGATGATGAGACGAATACCTGCTTAAGAGACACAATTTCTCCGGTGGACTTTTTGAACTTCTTCAACTGGCGCAAGAAGTACCAAAACCTGGACTTGGCCACGATAGCGTCCGGCGCGAATATCCTCATTTTGTACAACGGCGTGGTCTTCTCCTTCTCGGTAGGGAGCTTGCGCCCTATCACCTCGAATTCCTTCAGCTGGAAAGGAAAGGAAAGGAGTGACGTTCATTTCATTCGAGTTCATCAATAAATCTGCTTTGGGCTGTGCGACCATGCGTCGGCATGGGACAGTTATAGGTTATATCGCGTCATGTATCACGATGCTGAGCTCTGTTTATCGTTTTTGCGTAATTCCTACGTGAATAATTGACGCTTGGAAAAATGAAAGATAGCTTTTGACGTCGACTTCGTTTATTTCTTGCGTAAAATTTATAAAAATTACTTACTTCACCCTTCGCCTTCATTGTATCGTGTCTCACGTTCAACGATAAACCGGAAAGAAACTACCGCCCTCTTGCACGACGGAAGTCTTGGTGCGGCCATCTAACTTGTCTTTTTGAAAGACCAATATTTTATCCAAAAAAGCATAGAGAAAAATATATTTTATATATATATTTATACATATAAAATATAAAAAATATAAAAATGTAAAAAAATACAAGATATATATATGAAATTATACATATTCTTAATTATACACAGACTTCGCTATGTTATCAGCATTCTTTTAACATAAAATGTTTCTAGCTAGTACATCCTTTTATTATTAATCTTATACAGAGCATAAATTCTTTTCAGCTCTCAACATCTGTGAGATTGTCAGTATATATAACAATGCATCAGCCGTATCTCTTACAATTGCATACATTGAAGACATTAATATCAGCTTTTACAGAACAAAATGTACACAAATTTAACGAATGCACTTTTATTTAATCCTATTTATAGAGACTAAAATAATACATTACTTAACACTCTCGATGCTTAAACCAGCAATACTCTGGGTTGTCAAAATTAAATTGAAACTATCCGATTGAAACGTGTTTTATACTGCGACTATTTCTTATATTATGTAACAAAATTGCATAACTTCTTTTGCTATCGACTTATAAAATAAAACTACATACTCTCTTTCGTCTGCAAATATGTAATACCAATCGTCGGAAAGAGAACAAAGAGCATGTTTTGATCGCACAACTTATCTCTAATTCGCAACCCGAGATTTACGCGCGAATTAAATCGATCAGGCCGTATAACTTTTTTTGTTACACACAATCATCAGAAAACATTGCCACAGGTGTCTAACTGCGCATAAAGCATAAGAAACATGTAGATATTACAAAGACATTTTGCGACCCTCTATAGATATATCTACTGCTCTTCTTGCCGACTTCATACGCTTGCTGTCCATATAATTCTTCATGTGCCTCTCGAATCGACTCATTTGCTTCTTGGTACTCTGCGTAGAATAACAAATCATTACAATTATAAGGAATTGTCGTTTTATATAGTTAAAAGAAGGGAAACATTAAGAGCAGCATTGAACATTAATAGCTGGGTGAAATGAGGAATCGTTAAAACGATCGAGAACTGGAATGTAACAAGAGCACAGCTAAATATTCCAAAAAAGTAAATTTAAAAACTTGGAAATAAACTTTTAGGAAATTTAAATGTAAAATAATTTATAATTAAGTACAATTTAGATATTAATAATCTAACATATCAGTTGTAGCATTTATGGTCTCTGTGAGAGTCTCTTATGTATTTAATAACTTAAAAATTTTAAATGGAATATGTGCAAATACCTACCCTACTGATATCAACGTCTGATTTCCAGTCGGGCCGTATGACATAATCTTTGTTAGATGGCCTGGGAACTCTGGCCCTTCCCACCCATCCAGGATCGCCCGGTCTCAATGGTCTGCAAGATAGAAAAAGTTCAATGCAATAAAAGTATGATAATTATTATCACATTAATGATTATTATCAACGACTGTACTTGGAATCTCCTTTCAAGGCCTTATTAATATCTTGTGATTTTTGGGAGGATCCACCTTCCTCGATTTTTCTTCTCTTCTGAGGCGTCTGCTCCAGGTCCCTTTGCATCCTCTCCTCTTTCGAAAGCGCCTTGAAATCCGCCGATAAATTAAAAATAGGTCGCGCCCACTCGTTGATCAACTTTCCAGCGCGCTCTTTGTTCTCTTTAGTTTCTTTTGGGTGCTTATAAAGATACATCACAGCCTTCCCAATACCGGACTGCTTCAGCGAGGATTGATCAATTTTTGGAAACTATAAATGATATGATATGAATAAATAAATAAGTAATACACATTTTTTATCGAAGAAATAATGAAAGAATTTATCTTATATGATCTTACCTCCCATAACAATTTTAGAAGATTGTCTCTGATTTTAAGAGACGGTAACGAACGATCAGGCATCGGTGCTAACCAGTCAGTAAGGACCGACAGCACGTTGTGTTCCAAGAAAGCTAATTGTAAGTCATGTTTCTTAAGCTGCGACAATACTTTGGATAACATGGCAATCTTATTCGTGGCAGGTCTATTTTGTTGATTCAACCTTCTATCCTCCTCAGCTGCGGCTTTCATGTCCGATAACAATTGTGCTATGATGTCATCGTTATCATTGATGATACCAATGTCTTTTCGTTTACGCCTACGGGATTGTTCCTCTTTTTTTCGCGCTAACATGCGATCGAAATCGGACAGGTCATCCCTGAAAATATTGGGTTTAATCATTCTTATAAAGTTATTAAACTTTATTGCATTTTTATATTTTGATTCTTTAAAATGCTGTTATAATATTATTACTTTTTAGATCTATCGTAGTTAGATTTATACTTACATTCCACCACTAGTAATAATTCCATCGTCAGAATCTTCATTATCCTGTTGCTCATTGACAACTGTTACATCTAATTGCTTATTTTCCTCATCTTCACCTTCTTTCTCTTCATGCCCCTCATCGTCCTTCTTCTTTTCGTTCTCATCTTCATGCTCGGAATCTGATAAGTCATTTTTCATTCGTTTCTTCGCTTTAGCTTCATCAGTTTCTTCTTCGGAGTCCGATAATACTCTATTTCGTTTTCTAACTACGCCATCCGAATCTCTGCTAGGACTTCTGGATCTTCTAGATCCGGAGGCTTTTGGAGAGCCAGAATGGGATCGAGAAAGAGATCTCGAACGAGATCGCGATTTGGAAATTGCCCGGGGCGAGGGAGATCTAGAAGACGGTTGAAAGTTTGACTTTGGCGAAGCACATTTAGATGGAGTATTGCTTGGGTTTGGGGAATTCGATCTCGATCTGGAACGTGAATTATTTCTCGATGCTGCACGAGAACTTCTGGACGAGGAATGAGAGGAACTTCGAGATCTCGAGCCTGATTTAATAGAGCGATGCGAATGTGCCGGTGATTGTGGTGAAACAGATCCATTCGGTGACGGTGATCTGGATGGCGATTTAGAATAAGACTTTCTAGAGCTCGCGTTGGAACGGACAGAAGCCGGTGATCCATTTCGCACCGGAGACGATTGATTCGACCTAAAATATTTAATTCCAGTTAAAATAAAAGAATTCTAATTTAAAAAAATACAGAGATAATCAAGCAAATAGATGTACTAAGTACCTAGCAGGTGAAGATTTAGGACTAGCCGAACGTGATTTTGATCTGTTTCCTGTTACATTGCTACCAGATTTTTGCGAATCTGGAGTATTGCTTCTGGATTTATCATGTTCCTCTTCCGAGTCGCTTCTTTCGTCTTGAAAAGAAAAAGGAAATAGTTTACATATAATGAATATGAAATTGTTTTTATGAAATCTACATATAATAAAGATAATATATAATTAGATAAAATGATGCACAAGCACATTATACTTCGAGATCTCGAGCCTGATTTAATAGAGCGATGCGAATGTGCCGGTGAAACAGATCCATTCGGTGACGGTGATCTGGATGGCGATCTAGAATAAGACTTTCTAGAGCTTGCGTTGGAACGGACAGAAGCCGGTGATCCATTTCGCACCGGAGACGATTGATTCGACCTAAAATATTTAATTCCAGTTAAAATAAAAGAATTCTAATTTAAAAAAATACAGAGATAATCAAGCAAACAGATGTACTAAGTACCTAGCAGGTGAAGATTTAGGACTAGCCGAACGTGATTTTGAATAAGACTTTCTAGAGCTCGCGTTGGAACGGACAGAAGCCGGCGATCCATTTCGCACCGGAGACGATTGATTCGACCTAAAATATTTAATTCCAGTTAAAATAAAAGAATTCTAATTTAAAAAAATACAGAGATAATCAAGCAAATAGATGTACTAAGTACCTAGCAGGTGAAGATTTAGGACTAGCCGAACGTGATTTTGATCTGTTTCCTGTTACATTGCTGCCAGATTTTTGCGAATCTGGAGTATTGCTTCTGGATTTATCATGTTCCTCTTCCGAGTCGCTTCTTTCGTCTTGAAAAGAAAAAGGAAATAGTTTACATATAATGAATATAAAATTGTTTTCATGAAATCTATAATAAAGATAATATATAATTAGATAAAATGATGCACAAGCACATTATACTTCTTATATTATTTTTCATATTATTCTTGTGATCTTTGGGTTAACATATCTGTTATACACGCATGTCAAAGCTTGCGTATAGCAATGCTTTTGTGTGAACTTTCTTTTACTAAATTCAGGCACTAAATAAAATGTCTCGAACGGAACTTGGATTTCGACGAAGTAACAATATAAATACTTATCCTTACCTTCGAAACCCATGGCATCTATTTAAATGTAGTAAAAAGTGTGGCCCAAGAAAAATATCACGTCGATTGATGACTGATCACTGATCAATGGCCACAACCATTGTTACTTTATATTTAACAACAGTTCAAAATTGTTTACTTTTTACAAGCGACGTACCACCTCTTCTCGTATAACGGATAGAAGTTCAGGCTTGTATAATATCACCTTCTTTCTTTTCTACATCAGCCTTCTTCGAACAAGTTCTCGTAACAAGACCAACCGTGAAGCCAATAGTAATTATTGGCAACTATCAGAGCTTTGAGTTGTTACACAATTCATTCACAATTCACGCACCGAGGGATACTTCAACAGCGAGGTATCCCTCTTTCCTATAATTTTCCTGAAGCTCTATGTCTATATTGTTAACAATTAACACAACTTTGTTACCGTTAGCACTAAATTATAAAATTCTCTCGTTTAGCGAAAACGTTTGCAAGACTTTGGAGCTTATTTAGGATGAATATACGTTTGACAAAGCAAAAGAGACACCGTGAACGATCGGCGATGCTCCTGGAACACGCCGTGAAATCGTGAGAGCGTCTCTGCCGTAGACCGCGCACTTCCGTCGGACGCGTGAAGTAGCGTATGATGGAGGATTCACACCATTCACACCGCGTCCGGCGTCCGACATCCAATAGTAGAGTTTGTTATCTAGAGTTTTTAACTAGTGACATTTTTGTCTCTAGAAAATAGATATTTTTATTGGATGTTGAATTGTCGGACGCCGGACGCGACGCAAAGTATTTTTTTTCGACGAGGAGAGTGAAACTTGAGGAGTGAGGGAAAAATCCATTGGGGTCATCTTGAATGATCAGATTTTGCGTTGGTACTTACGTACATACACGATTTATCTATTTTAATGTCCTGTTGGCGTGATATTAACCGAGGCATTACCATAATTTAAAATTACAAGTATTCCGTAATTAAAAATAGTGAAAAAGTGTGATTATAAAATAATTCGTGTAATCATATTTTGTGTAATTAACCGTCATCGCTATCTTGAATGATCAAGATTCTCCTTATTTCCCCTTATAAGTTTCAACCCCAAGCCATCTGTTCTTTTTTCACGAACTTCCTGAACTGGTGCACATTGGTGCATTAAGTTAGAGTGAAACAAAATAAACTTGTCTCACTCCAACATATACTACGTTTACGCGAGCGTTACTTCTTTAGTATAACTTGCGATAATTCGTTCGCGTAAACGGGATTTTGTAGTAACTTAAGGCCATTGCATGTAACAAAGTTTTGGTCATAATCGTAAGGCCGCAAGAAAATAGACCAATCACAGTCGATTATTCTCCTTGAACTCGAAGAATAATCTAGTGTGATTGGTCTATTTTCTTACGGCCTTACGATTATGACTAAAACTTTGTTATGTGCAATTACTACGTTTACGCGAGCGTTACTTCTGTAGTAACTTACGATAATTCACTCGTTTACGCGGAGTAAATTATCGCGTAAGTTACTACAAAATCCCGTTTACGCGAAGAAATTATCACAAGTTACTACAGAAGTAACGCTCGCGTAAACGTAGTATTGGCCCTAAACGAGTGAATTATCGTGAGTTACTACAGAAGTAACGCTCGCGTAAACCTAGTAATAGACGCGCCTCTTTATCCATTTCGCACTTCGCGGTCGGCGGCGAAGATCGCCGATCTCGGCCGAGCCGTGCCGAGCCACGCGCTCGGGAGTCGGGGTATACTATGGCGGCCGTGGCAAAATATTTGCCGTCTGCGTGCGAGAGTGAGTGATCTCGTTGCGATCGGTATACGGCACGCGCGCGCGCGCTCACACGGCCGCCGATCCACGCCGATCCGCGAGCTGCGCCGGAGTACTCCCAGAGCCGGGGACGAGGGCAAAAACCGGGCCGCGCGGCAAACGTTCGTGTGCGAAATCCGCTTTTTCCGCTAGGCGCACCGCGACCCGCGACCCACGACGACGACAAGCCGTCAGAGCGGCCCCGGCCCCCGATGCGGGTCGCGCGCGCTCGTCTCAGGGCAAATGATGACTTCGATGCTGCCCAGCTTTAACCCGCCTATCGTCAAGCGGCTGCTGGGCTGGAAGAAGGCCGAGAGCGAGGACAAATGGAGCGAGAAGGCCGTTAAGAGCCTGGTCAAGAAGCTCAAGAAGTCCGCGGGCCTCGACGAGCTCGAGAAGGCCATCACGACGCAGAGCTGCAACACCAAGTGCATCACTATACCTAGGTACGTACCGTATAAACACGCATGAGTATACTCCGAGTTTCCGTATTCGGTATTCGCCGAAATTGCGCTTAATTCTCCTCATATTTATGCGCGAGGTCGATCTGATATGCTCGATGGGATGCACAGAAAGAGACAGAAGAAAAGAAAGAGAGAAAGAGAGAGAGAGAGAGGGAGAAAAGGACACCAGAGCCGGACGATGCAGACGGTGAAAGAAAGAGAAAGATGGAGCGGTGGAAGAGGAGAAATCGCGCGCGCGAGCGCTCCCTCATATGCGCGCCGAGCGCGCGTGTGGCGCGTCGCGTCTGCACGCAGACACGGACGAGGCGCGCGCGAGACGGCTTTGTGCGTGTGTACACACATGACGTATCCTCTTTTCCTATCGCGCGCCGCGTGCATATATGCCGCTCCGTTCTTATTGAGATCTCGCCGACGTCTCTCGCTGCGAGCGAGCGCGCGCCGCGTAGCTCACCTATTCGTATGCACGCGCTGATAACGATAACGCGAGGAAACGCGGCCGATGACGGGTCACGTTTATGGAACGGCGGCCTGTCAGCGCGATACGCACGCACGCATGCAACGCACGTATGCATGCACAGGTAAACACTAGATCCCGGCGGGAGGGGGGGGGGGGGGCACGTGCATGCGGGAGGCACGTGGTCGAGCCGGAGATCCTGCTTCGCGAGCGAGTTGAGCCTCTCGAGAGCCAAGCCGGTTCGACCTGACTTTTTGCGAATTTCTCAACTTTGTAACTTCGGCAATTTTCTTTTTTACTTTTGACGGTTTTACAATTTTCTGTATGCAATTTTTTGTATTCGCTGTAAAGTGCGATATACGGCTGAGCTCCGTGCGTCCTTCGTTTCTACACGAGCAGCGCATTCTCGTTAATTATCGGTATGGGCTTGGGTTTTTGCGGACGATCGTTCGCGTCGTGCACGCTCGTCGTATTTGTAATCGAGGCGAGGACTCCTCTCGCCGGGTCGCGACGGTGACGCAAGTGTGATCGCTTTAGCGCGCATTCAATGGAACTCCAAATGCGAGCTATCGCTGTCATCGGCGTTGGGCGTTTACGTGTGAAATATATTTTACACATACAATGTATGCAACATAAATTACGTTTGACGCGTCATGTCAAACATTGTGAAGAACAATGAGTAATCTATGAATCGTCATTCATATTTCGTCTGAAATATCGGAAATTTTATGTTTTGTTTGCAATTTTATTTTTAGTTACTGTTATTCAGTTTGGGCACGACTTTTGGGACGCTATGGAAAATTAACAATGGTTTTGAAGATCTTAATTTTATACCTATGAAAAAAAAATTGATATTGTGCGTAATGCAATCGTGAAGAGTAATACTGCTTTTTGTCATTCAACAACTCAACGTAAATAATAATGTTCCTATATTATCATATGTCTTTCATGTCACTGTAGTTAGTAAAGAAATTATAACTGCAATGCATCTAGACTAATTTAGTTTAAAACTACTTTTTATTTTTGTTAGACTTTGCAAAAGTACAGCTTAAAGAAATCATTTAATCGTTCAACTTACAGTAATTTACATTGGTTATACTGTCTACATGAAAAAGGTTCGTGTAAACATAAAATGTAAACAATTCGTAAACAATCCATATAAATGTAAACTCGTCAATCGCTCACAAAATGCATAATCGCGCGTGCGAAGGAGCGCGAAAACGTGTAAGCGTCGCCGGTGAGCTCGAAAACGCGCAACACGCCCGTATGATTCTTGACCTATGACAAATGGTTCTCGGATTTCCCCGATCGTATACCTGTCCGGATGATAATGCGGCCGATCGCGTCGGGGTCTCAATCTTTATTCGAGCCAACTGCGGCGTCCGAAAGACAAAAACGATCGATCACGAGAACGATGTAGGTATCTCGTTTCGAGCGAGGAGGAGAACCGTATTGATGTAACTCGATAAAAGACTCGAGTCATGCCTTCGCTTTGATCTCGCCTTGATAGAATCAATTGCGGCCATAAAATAGACGCGACGCCCGAAGACATTTTCTAATTAAACTATCGCGGATGTGTACACATCCGTGCATATGCGTACGCGATAACGGGACATGCGTTGATTCCACGAGAGAGTCTCGCCTGAATCTTCCTTCTTATTTTATTATTTTATTTTTATGTAAGTTGCGTAAGTGTACGCATCGGCGATCGTCCGTGATAAGCTCCCCTCGATGCAAAGCGTCTCCCGCGTTCGCAAGAATGAAAAATAGCGAGAAAACGATGTTCCTCCGCTCTTCGTCCGATCGGAATTCTCACTGAGGAAAGATCAGCCTCTTCTCCGAAGAATCATTTGCAAAGTTTGTTTCTACGAAATCAGGAATCAGGATCCCATTAGCACATTGACTGCCACGTCATACAAAACAAAAGACACTCCTCGTTTCAAGTCGAGAGCGCCTCGTCATTCAAATACAAACGATATCAAATTTCCGTTGTGTTTTATGACAAATAAGTGAATTTATGAGAGAAAACGCGCGTTTGGCTTTTCGGTGAAATTGAATACCTATGATTCCTATATGAATGACGTGGCGGCCGATGTGTGGACGCATCGATCGCGTCGAAATTCTGAAAATGGAACGTGACAGTAGTCGGGAGTTCCTCGTGAGTACGTCGCGAGAAACACCCACATACGTGACGATTCACATGTTTCGTGTCGTGACGACGAGAGCAGAAACGAACGCGGGTGCATCACATTGTTCGGAACGACGAGGCGTATAAACGATCGAGCCTCTCCGCGGCGGCCGCGGCGGTTCGTTTCACGTCACGTCACGGGACAAATGGCAATTAATTCACGCGGGGCGGCCGTTCCAATTCCGCGCGCGTGCCCGCGTGCGTGCGTGCGTGTGTCTCGCGACTTTTCCGCGGGGAGGGAAAAAAAGTCGTTAACGAGATACGGGCAAAACAAACGGAAAAGAATCATTTGCGAAGAACGTCGCTTTCCGCTTTGGCAACTCGACAACCTTAATGACCGTTAATGGCTCCGTTTTTGCGGGACGAGAGTTTGTACTCCGTGAATAATATAAGACAGTTTTGTCGATATGAGTAATCTTTGACGTGTCCCACGTGGACGCGTACGCGGTTCCTCGCAAGATCGATGAGAGCTATCGGTATCAGTGGCACTCTGGTATCGGTGTGAGACTCGCAGAAAAGTTAAAACAACTACACAGACAAATCAAAACTTATATACAATCTATAATCTTATATTTCAACTTTTCATTTTAACTTTTTTTTTGTTGAAATATGTAAATGACTTTATTTAAGCAAGTTGTCTCCGTTTAACGCAATATGTATCTCATTTCAAGATTATATAGGAAACTTTCCAGCAAGCGGACAGAAGTCGACACAAGTGTCGTTTTGTCTTTGTTAATGCCCTGTGTCCACGATGCAAGAACTTGGTCCAAGTTTTGGTTTAAGCCAATCAACTTGCAGCTCTTACAGAAACGCAGCAGTTTCATTGGCTTAAACCAAAACTTGGACCAAGTTCTTGCATCGTGGACACCGGGCTTAATGCCCTGTGTCCACGATGCCAGAACTTGGTCCAAGTTTCGGTTTAAAGCCAATCAACTTGCAGCTCTTACAGAAAAGCAGCAGTTTCATTGGCTTAAACCAAAACTTGGACCAAGTTCTTGCATCGTGGACACCGGGCTTAAGCCTTGTGTCCACGATGCTAGAACTGTGTCCAAGTTTCGGTTTAAGCCAATGAAACTGCTGCTTTTCTGTAAGAGCTGCAAGTTGATTGACTTAAACCGAAACTTGGACACAGTTCTAGCATCGTGGACACAAGGCTTTAGGGCCAAAGCACATATGACAGTCGTAGTCGTGGGCGTAAGTAACGCACAAGCTTTGGCGTATCCTGATCTGTCAAATCGGGGACTACGACCGTCATATATCGCTACGCCATGTATGTGCTTTGGCCCTTACTCATTGCCAACAAAAGAAAGATAGAACGACGTTTGTGTCAACTTGTGTCGCTCGTTGGAAAGCTCCCATAGATTCTTGCGTATATATGAGTATACAAGTCTTGATTTAGCACTTCTTTTTTTTCTGGTAAGCTGACTTAAGCGTCTCGCGTTTTAAATATGAGACGCTGAAAGGAATGTATGAAGATTTTAACCCGGCGAGATGGTAATCCGGGTGTAAAATTACCCAAGCTCCCAGCGTTCATCGTAGAATGTGTAAAAAATGGTATCTTCGCAAACTCAGTTGTCGAGACAACGATCTCGATCAGCGGTGGGTCGGCGGTTCGTTATTTTTTCCACATCCGCGCGAAACAACGCGGAAAAAAGACGAGGAGCGATAATCACGCTGATAAGCAACGCTGAAATCGCCCGATCGTGATTTCCTTATCTCGCGGGCTGCATCTCTCTCGAAATCGCGCTTCCGCGGCGTTGCAGCAATCCGACGCGATTAACCGTCGTTATTTCCCGGCAAATTTCTAATCGATAAATTGATACGATGTACCGATGTAGCGTTTACATATTTTATATGCGCGAAGAAGATTATTTCGACCTCGATAATCGAGTAAACATCGAGACGATGATACCCTGATTACCTGAGATGCAACTTCTCGTTTTATCCACGGAATATTGAAATGTATATCACGATGCGCATCTGCAGCGGACACGTACTTATGACGCAATAAAGCGCATAATTAGCGCCGTATCGCGCACAGTCTAATTATTACAATACATTGTCATTAGTTGTATAAAATATTCACGGGCGTCATGAGGGGGACATTTTACGTTGAATTCGCGTAATTGCGGGGCATGAATATGAATATGAAATTACATTCTGTATCTCGTGATTGTCGTCAGTTATCGGCGGTCGTAAAACACATTTAATCTCCATCGTATTTACGGATATCGATACGAATCTATCGCAAAAGGAGATTGGCTAAAAATAGGTTGTTAGATGTAATTTTCTTGGTGAATGGAAGATGCTTGCCTTTCTCACAGCGAGTACCTTCTGGTTACGATCTAATCAAAACTCTGTTTCGCTTATGTGCGTGGGTGTGTTCTCTTCGAGTTTTAACTTGATGTAATTAATTGTCAAGCGCATGCTGCACATTTAACTCTTTGAGTTATTATTTACGTTAATTAATTACGTACACGTGCACGAGTTGCCGCGATACGCGATACATATTTAGTCAACGTCGACTAATTAACTATCAATTACCTAATTACGACTGCTTAACTCATGCCTTTGTGTCACATGTCTTGTCGTAATAAGGACTTATCTTTATCGTCAATGCGTTCTTATCGTCGCGTCCCAGATCGAAATATACCATAATAGCAAACGCAAGATAAACGTGGATGCACTTAATGTTTTTAAGGCTTTGAAGAGAAATGCGCGTAAATAAACTCAACTTATTTCCTTCCCGGGCGATATTTCTAATTCTCGGATGCAAAGAAGGATCGTCGATGTCCTCCCCCCCCCCCCCCCGCCGTCTTTACTTCCTTTATGATCTCCGACCGAGTCTCTTCTCTCCAAACAATTTTCCCCGGAGAAATCCCGGATGCGTGAAAATTTTATCGACGTCAGTTTTCCCGCTATCCGGAAACTCTTCCGCGAATGAATTCGCTAACGGGAAGGGGGGCCCCGCGTATATCCAAGGATTAATCACGACGATTATTCGCGTCGTTTGAAAGACCCTGTAGACATCAGAATGATGTATCACGTGGCGCTCCGCTCTCGCGTCGTTTATGTACACACCGTATGTCTATACGGTCGAAGCCGTAGGGCTGTAGGGAATCGATTGCGGCGGCGACAGCGGCAGCGGCCGCAACGGCGGCGTGCGTACCGCATGACAACTTTATTAATAGTAGTCCTGGCCTGCTGGCGCGATCGGCGAGGAGCCTCTCCTCGACCAAGGATACCCAGGCGGTGGAGAGAGGGAAAGAGCCTGTCATCGGGAAAGGCGCGCGATCCTCTCGGCGCGATCGGAGTCGGGCGGGGACGCGCGAGTGGATCGCGCGCTCGTTCCAACGGTTTTCGGACGCGCCGTGATCGACGACGACGACGACGACGACGACGACGTCGCGCGCGTGGGAGGTATCGTTTGTGAACGGGGTTGTTAAAGAGGGAGAAGAGAAAAAGGAAAAAAAACCGTAAGGATTCCGCGAAGTCTGATAAAAGTTTCGAGGCCTCGACGACGCGGAAAGAATGCCGCGCTGGCGACGATCGGCGATGCTGAGGGGCGGACCGAGGTGTCGGATGTGGTGCCGGTGATTTTCTCGCAGCGGCTCGTCCGCGGCCCCCCCCCCCCCTTCTCGGCGGTGAAGTGCCCCCCCGAGCGCGTGAGTTGAAATTCTCTTTAAAACGCGTTCGTTTCAATCTGAATTTGAAATTCACCGGATTCGAATTCGTCGAGGGTTCCGTGACGTGGATATATATAGATCGAGATGTATCGTTGTGCGTGATTATTATGCAGCTTATTATAATATAATCTTGTGCTTGTGCGTACGCGCGTCTATATCGATCGCGCTCTCATTGTGCGTTTTTTTTTTCTTCTTCTGCACGATGTAAAAATATATACGTAGCTCTCTGGTGCTCGTATTCCCGCTGGCATCGCGTTTGATCAACAACGCCGACTCGGGGTTTAACAATAAATGCCGGATAACAATAAAGCTGGGAATCTATTATTAAGTTCACGTCTCTCGGCGGAGGGAGAGGGAGATCGCCTGCGGCTTGGGATTAGGAAACGACTGGAAACGGCTAACCACAGTTAGGCTCTTATCCAGAATCCCGATGCAACTCGCAGTCCGAACCGCTGAGCAATTTTCATTCTTGTTGTCTATTTAGCTCTAACAACAGCCGAGGTGTATTTTTTTTCCTCTCTCATGTATTACTAATCTCTATATCGCCTTTTTAAAACTTTTACCGAGTTTACACTGTTAATTCATAGTTCAATTATACTCAATTTGAGTCATTTTTAACCATTCCTATAGGTCACCACCACTGCTCCTAACTGAATATGTCGTTAATTTAACTAAAACAATGGAGTTAAAATATTACTGTTTTGTGTTAAAATAATAAAGTTCGACGCACATGGTAGTTCGAAATAACTAAAATGTTATTTGACACAATGTTGATTTGAACATCCTTCAATATTCAACAGTGTACTAATGAATATATTTCCATCGACGTCTGTGACCCTTTGACTGCTAATTAATATTCTAATCGTATCTTTATATCTTCGATCGAGTTTACCGAGATCCTTGTCACGTTCGCGCGAATAAAGCGCTGTCCCCTCCGCTTTTCTTCGTAAGAAATAAACGCTTCCGGCAGTGAAAGCGTTAAGTAATACCTTCGATCGCGACTGACGTATCGGAATTGAACGGGAATGTGGAATGTTTTTACGCCGTGCAACACGCTTGATCAACGGCCGCGGTAACGAGAGACGTTGCTCCGTCCACGTCGCGTGCCCCTGCGACGCAACACGTTGCGCTCCTCTAATGAATCTCGTCGCGCGTCTCGGGGGGCACGCGCGATACCGGGACACGTGCGAGCGGGACGCGCGCGTGCAGATAATGCGCGAAGTGCGTCAGCACGTCCCACGGATTTCGATATATTTGACTACCTGCACGCCGCGGAGCAGCAACGGCAGCGACGATGGCGACCTAGATATCCTCCTCGGTGCCTCCTGGTCACTCCTGGTTCGAAACGCGTGCGCTGCACGCCGCGCCGCGTCCCTCGTTCGCGTTTGTCATCACGCGCGCTTTACCGCGCCGACTCGCGTGCAGCGCGCGTGCCGATTCGTATCGGACCGAGATAACGATAAATGCGATTACGCCCGATCAGTTCCTGTTTCCTGTAATCCGTCGATCCAGCTCTCGCGGAAGAACGCGCGAGGCGCGGGTTTGTTCGAACGGGTTTGTTTACAAGCTATCTTAAATCGATATCCGCGAAGAACGAATTATGCGTCGAAAAGCGGTAGGAAGAATATGTAGAAAGCGCAATCTTTATTTTATTTCTAAATTAACGCTATTCGTAGTGCCAAATTTATATCTACTCAATTTGGGTTATTTTTAACCATTTTCCTAATATAAGTCGTCACTGCTCCAACTCAATATGTCGTGTTTTGTGTTAAAATAATAAATTTCGATAGTTAGGAATAACAAAATGTTATTTAATTCAAGATATTAGTTTTAATTTTATCATGAGATATGGCTCCAAGACGATTTAAATGAAAGCCCTTCCGATCGATCAAGTATCGAAAATTTGCAAGTACTATATGTGATCCCTCAGAATTTACAAGTCAAATATGTGATCCCTTAGAATATTGATCGTTTGTCTTTTGTAACGTATTGTCTAGAAATATGCCTTTTGCGTTTGTTCGCGCACTTTCACTCATTCTCGATTTAATATTGGAAAAACTCGTGGAGCTTTCGGGACATTCGATTAATTTCCCGAATAACTGTAACGTCGGCTGAACGAAATTCACGTATGCATGCGCGAGCGCGCTTGCACATGATTGCATAACGCGCGCCTCGCTTACAAAATCAGCAAACAGTGGAGCGAGTGTTCCCAGCTATCGAGGAAATTAAACTTTGTTCAACTTCCCGAATGTTATATATATATATACATATATCACATATATCACATATATATGTGTGTGTGCATATATGCATATACACATATGCGCGTTATCTATTGTCTAATCACGCGCGTTACATGTACGAAACGAAACCGGCGATGCGTGATGCGGCATCGATGCGGCAACAGCAGCAACTCCGGCGTTACCGCATTGTGTGTCCTCGTGGTCCGAGGATTGGACGATATGCGCGCGAGACACGACGTTAATTCGATCCCCGTTAGAAGGTAAATTAAGTCCCCGGAATAACGTCGTAGGAAACATGTTGCGAACAATGCGAACCACAGGAATGAATCCGCGGCGTATTCCCATCGCCGGCGTGCATCTCTTCTTTTGAGGGAGAGGGGGGCGGGAGGGGGGGGATAGTGATTAAAGCTTTGGAAAATGGAATATCGAAATTAAGGAAAAAAAAAAATTGAATAGAAGAGTGATCTTAATTGTCTCGTTTTACCAGGGCCTCCTTATTCTTTCGAGGAAAATGTCGCATTTATAAACGATTAAAAAATAATGCACGGAAAATAATTATTTTTAGGTTCACTCTAGAAAGAGAGAGATATATATCTCTTGTTATATATAATTATATATCCCTTGCTATATATAATTATCGATTGTTAAGTATATGCAAACTATTCTGGAAATTGAAAATGCAGGCTAGAATCGCGCGGGAAAGCACAATTTGCCGCGAATTCTGTTTTCGTTATTTCTCCTCTCCTTTCATCTCTTTCTACCATTACCGTTTATTCTCGCAAACCGTTAAATATAAAGTTCCATACCGGGAATATTTTCACCGTGTATTATTTCAGCATACTATTTAAATACAGCCGTCTAATTCTCTCGCGCTGACATTGAACACGATTTTCACATTATCCCAAATAAAACCCAGAATATCCGGCGGCCACATCCGGTGCTCAGTGCGCGCGCCGAGAAATACCGCCGATCTATATACCGGCACGGTAAATCAAAGATAAATGAAGTGCGCTACGTGCAGTGCATTCTTTTTTTCTTTCAAACAACATAATCGACTGTAATCAACTCGACCGTCATCTCGTTTAAATGCTCGCGCGAGAGAAAAAGTGGGTCGCGTTCAATTTTATATTATGTAATTCTTTTTTTTTTTTTACTTCTATAAGCGTCAAATCCAGTTCTCCCTTCTTCAACGCGCGCAATTATTATAAACATCGAGATCTCGTTCCATTCATCTAATAATTCGCGATTTAGAAAACAAAGGAAAATGAGGGTCTGCACGACGCGACGTGGACATATAAGTACAACGTATATTTTGCAAGTCGCTGGAAAATATCGAATCGCGTCGCGCAATTCAACGACCGGGTCAGTCGCATCGGGAGGGAAGAAAGCACCTTGATTTATTCCTCCAACGCGCGCGTCATCACTGAGAGCTTTTTCTTCTTATTCGTAGCGAAAAGAGGAGTTTATCGGTGACGAGATGTGGGGCGGGGAAGCTTCGTTTAACTGCTCCGTTCTCGTTTTTAAATCGCGGGGTGAAATATCTTATAGAAATAGATTGGGACTGTCTCTTCTCTTCGGAGGCACTTTGCGTCTCGGAGCGAGCCGAGCTTCGATCGACGGCGGATTTATCCGGTTTGTCATTCGAGCAGCTCTTCTCAAATCTACGACTCTTGTGTTCGCTCCTAACGGCAAATATAATTCCGCCTTTTACGTCACGGCGAAGCGCAGAAGCGATTTACGCGGACAATAAAGAAGGGGATGCGCCATTGAACCCCTCTTTGTATTCGTCGCGTTTATCGCTTCCCTAAACAATCTAGCAGTCTATTAATTTTTTAAATATTTCTGTAGTATAGATATATATCGTTAAATCAATATAAAGATAACTTTTATATCTGGACACAGTGTAGATGTGTAAATTATTTTGATATTGATTTAACAATATATATTTAACTGATATCTGAATATATATTTAAATATTAATTGAATGTACATCGTACATTTTTTAATGTTTCTTTTAAATACGTGAGAAGAGACAATTCTGTAAAACTAAATAATACATCTTTCTTTTCTTTTTGCCGACAAAATTAAGGGAATTATCATATTTCAATTTAGGCAAAGATTTCATCTCGGAAATGCATCTGTATCCACCCAGCCTTATACTCAGCCGTTGGTCTGACTCGGAGTCAATTGGCGTTTACGCAAGACAATTGGCGCGAATAATTCGCGACGAGAATTAATGGCACCGAACTCGGCGGGTATATACGGCGTCTCTCGCCCGTCGGTGAGAGAAAAGAAAAGGGTGTGATTTGCGATGCGCGCGAGGGAGACGGAGAGTTACGTAAGGGCCGCGACGTTCCCCCGGTATCCTGTTGCGCGCGGTTCGTCGCGGTCGCGCCGTGCAATAACGGTGAAATGCGCCATACGTACGTAATGGCATTAGCGATTTGTTAATGCATTATTCGCGGTAAAAGTTACTTTGCACTTCGTTCGCACCGCGACTGATTATCGCGGCTGACCTTATGCTCGTTCGATTTCAGTGAAAGGAATCGCATACGACGAATCGAATCACCGTCCGGATAAAAAAATTGAATTCCAAGGTGAGATATTTCGCGAAAGAAGAGGGAAATATTGTTGCGGGTCGTGCTACTGTTTTAATATGTGACGATCTCGTACGAGATTGCATATACAGTTATTTATGAATTCGATCTGTTTTAAAAGATCGAACTTTTTCAAAAGATCTATTAAATTTTTAAGTCGGCGAATGGAAAAGAAGAGAGATAATAAAAGCGAGGTGTATGACAAGCACTTTTATAACTTGTGTGTCATTAGGGGAATACATATATATTTTTTCATTTTTATAATAGAATACCGCACATATTCCAAAATAATTTTCGAAATTTTTTCAATCAGTTTTTGTGAATCGTCATTTTCCTCCGCGTTTTAAATACGAAATGATCAATTCCGTTATACGAGCGGATAAAAGGACGGCGGAGGTTCTATATCTGAATAAACGACGTTTCCTTACTTCTACTCGCGTGCCGTGGAACGGTATCAGTCGCTCGAGACTCAAGGTTGCATCGGTATATAGCCGTTTTATTAAGCGTAAGCATCGATGAGGAAGCGCGGGAAAAAAGGAGGCGAAACAAAAAGCGACTTGGATCCCGAACGGTGCGGCGGCGATGCGTCCCTTCGAATCGATAGCGAACGCGCCGTAAATACCCGCCGAATTTTATTTCGCATTGTCGACGGAATTTCGTTTAATTACACGTCGCGGCGATAAATTGGAGTTAACAACGTATCGGCGGGCGGGATGACGTGTTTCGCGTTTCAATTCCCCGCCGGTATCCTTCGCATCCCCGATATTTTTGGGACAGCTATGAAATTCGCGTAACGTTTGAAAGCTTACTCCTGGCAATTGAAGAGCAATACGAGTGGTTTTATTAACGACGGAAAGCGTTTTTCTCTCGCGTTTTCCGCTCGCGACAGGCTGCTGTAATAGTCTCGTTCCACGGTGGAAAATAAATGGAAGACAGAATACAGAAAGGAAGAGAGAAAGAGAGAGAGAGAGAGAGAGAGAGAGAGGGGGGGGGCTTTTTCATTAGTTCCCTCTCGGATATCGATATTATTGACGCGCGTTGCCGATATTTCATTAGCGCGCTCGCGAGAGAGACGATACTTTCTCCCGAATGAACAAAACGATTGTGATGCGATTTACGTCCCAAGATATTTTAACAAAGACACGTGCGGAGCTTGTAATCTGAAAGCGCGTTGTGAAATTTTATTCAGCTTATAGGATTGAGGCATCTAAGAAGGAGCGTTCAACTAATTAACAGTGTCAAATTAGCAATCTTATCTATTTCGACCCTTGCCTATTTTACTCGACGACACGCTCGATATAGATATTTGATAACAAATCTTTATTAGCGTTATTCTCGAACATTTTTATCGGGACTGCGTTTTAAAAATTTAAGATGGCATTTTTGACTTGCGTAAGGGATTCCATGAATAATTCACGTTTAACAGCGGACTGTCTGAAAGTTCAAGTTGAAGCCGAAAAATTTCCGAAAAAATCCAATCATCTATAGAACGGCGATCAATATCGAATATTTATACGGGACATTATGTATATTTTTAGGAGTTATTCAGAATCTACCATATATCATTTCTATCCACGCGCGCGCACGCAGTTCTGCATGGTAATATATTTATGTAATAATTTTAATCAACTCTTGAAGAGCTTTTTCTTTTATTTATTTATTTATGTATAAACAGGATTAAAGAAGTCCCTTTAGTACGCAGTATGATTATAATTGCAACATCAGCAAAAGACGCGGAATAAGATGCTGAAAGAAGAATATGAGAATAACAACCTTTACAAGTTACAGTGAAGATTGTTACTTTTTACCTTTGCGCGTTTATCACGAATTTTGATTTTGTGTCTCAAGCTGATGTCAAATCGAGCGAGAAATTGTGACGTCAGACTCGCGCAAGTCGCGATTTGATGTCATAATTTCTTAAAATAAATAAACATTTATTCGACCGAATTATGCAGGCTTCAGATAATAATACGGTTACCAGATGGCATTCTGACAATGAGATTAAATCATCGAACGTTTTTCCGCGATCGATTCTTAATTCGCGCGCGTGAAACGGACAGAGTTTCAAGGGAGATTTGGATTATCGCGTAGCCAGTGGCAGCAGGCCGATAAGAAGCGAACGGAGAAAGAAGTCTTGGAGGAAAGAAAAAAAAAAAGACCGGGTCGATAAGACAAGCCGACGTAACGTGTAGCCGACACGATAAGTTATATCTCCTTGAGGCGCCGCGCCGAGCGGAGCGAAGAGAGCTACGCTATTTCGTTCTCTCGTATATGCGAGTTGCAAGGACATTAGTGGGAATATCATTGTGCGAGATGCCAGTACGCGACGAGGCGATTCTCGATTGGAGAACGATTCGAGGAAGGAGTTCTTCCCCCCCGCGAGCTCATCACACGCGGTTCCGATTAACGGAGAATATCGGTATTTACAGTTCGCACGGCCGCATAATCGATTTGCATGCGTGTGTACAAACGGGCTATCTCTCGTTCCCGATGGAAAAATTCATCGCCATGATTCTCGTGCGTTCGCATAGTAATATCCTTGCTCGGCCCTCGTGACATCCGACCCGACGAACAAGCCTTTTTCCCGTAAATCACACTTTGATAAGAATTTCCGTGCACACCAGTGCTTTTTGTCGCTAATTATTACGTATTTTAACCTTCAACCGCGGACGTTACACGCTAGTGGATACGGAGTCTTAAAAGGATTATTACTTTTAGATATAAAAAGAGGCAAGTGAAAATAATTACTCTTCACTCGGTATTGCTATCTTTTTTTTTATTTTTCAACGTTGATTGTGCGCAAAATTTTTATTTGTTTTGCTAGAAAGGATATTTTGTTAAAATTGCAAAATAAATGGCAGAAGTCCACAGGCACAAATTGAAGCTTGAAATAGAATCAAGCGCGGTTCCATGCGAGAGTCGACGGGTTTCGGGTTCGACATTCATCCTACATATTTGCCTCGGCTTTGTACGAGGTTAATTAAGAAATTTAAAGATGAGTAAGGAAGTTATTATGAGGTTAAATCTCGGGTTAAATGGCAAACTCGTTTTCGGGGATCCATGTTCCAAGAATTTAAATTGCCGTTCTTCAGTTTTATTGGTTGGAGATAGCTGTGCCTGAGCAAATGCTCCCTTTGAAGTTGTGGCATGATACCGCAGAAGTCGACGAGATCATTGAGCTTAAAGTGTTCACATTGTGTACATTTGAGGATATACATTTAAAGGGAGTTAATAAAATAGCTCATTTTTTTGCACCGACTAACACTGTTAAACATTAAAGGATGAAGTTTAAACTGATATCTTGAGTTAAATAATATTTTGTTATTTTTTACTATTATGTGCGGTTCGAAAATTATTATTTTAACACAAAACGGTATTATTTTAACAACTCCATTGATTTAGTTATATTAACGATATATTGAGTAGGAGCAGTGGCGACCTATAAGAATGATTAAATGACTCAAATTGAGTGTAATTAGACACTATATAATTTTAGCAGTGAAGGAGAAGTGTGCTCACTTAAGATATTCCGCAGCAAAAAAACCATACGTTTTTGATAAAAAAAAAATCCGCGCAGCAAAGTTGAATCAGAAATCTCCGTAAAAGGTAAAAAGAAAGTCTTGAAAATTTTGATTCTCCTCCTTGGAGCTCCGTTATCGTGGATCTGCTGCTGGATCGCTCCGTGATGTATCGATCTGTGCAGCGTGGACGATATCGCGGAAATCAAATCCGGGGAGGAAATTATACGATGACGGTGATGACGGTCAAGTCAGGCGGCAGAAGCCACGCAGGAGGGAAAAAGACTCCCTTCGCTCACCCCCTTCCCTCTCGCGTTCGCGCATCGCATATCTCGAAAGTCCGTGTGGTGTCCCACACTCTTTTCCTTCCTCTTTCTCTCTCGCGGTCCGCAGCTGCTGCGATAATGGCCGGTTTACACGGAAACCGGTAGCTTACCTACACCTATACTAGTCGGGACTATAGTAGTCAAGTAGTCGGGCTTTATGCTAGGCCGCTTAACTCCGTTTTCGAAACGAGTACTCGAGCAAAACGCTGTTTACACAGTCGCGAACTTGCTTCGGGCGACGGTCCGGTCGGCGGACGATCGGTCGCGATTATGCTAAAGGAATGCGCCTAAACCGGCATTCTTGAATTATCCCAGTCCGAGCCCGCCCTGTTGACGATGATCCCCGATGGGGGACCGATGAAAGCTAGCGCGAGGATAAACGACAAACGATTATAACGGAACGTTGCACTTTGACGAGCGATAACGTGAATATCGAGAACGAATAATTCGGTTGTTATGGGTCTCTTTATACGCGGATGGTCTATTCCTCTCGGCGAGATTCCGACTATCCGTGGTGTGTAGAGCGGCCATAAACCGGCCTTGTGCAGCCAGTGTGGTTCACGTGCCGCACGGTATATTCTCCCCCCCCCCCCCTCTCTCTCTCTCTCTCTCTCTCTCTCTTTTTTCTCTTTGAACATGAGTGCGCGCGTACTCCCTGTCATATCTCTGTCGACGATTCAACTCATTGTCATTGATGTTGCGGTACGCGGCACGACAAAAAATCTCTGGTCGACTCGCGACAGGTGTCGTTCGAAACAGCGTTCGACAATAGTTTCAGCTTTAATTTCTCGTGGGTCGTGGTATATAGGGCAGAGCCACGAGCCCGGAAGATTGTTTGTCGAGGCGAACAGAGAGATTGCCTCATTATGGCCTCATTGCCTCTTCAAAAGTTATAACGAAAGCTGTTCGCTTCTCTTTTGAATGTTCCGAGTATCATCATGTAGATTAATTGACATGAATCATTTAAGTCAGTAACTCTCACATTAATATCCACGTGACGAATGAGATGTTGAGAGAATTCGAAGACCACGCGTTAATTCGGCTATATATTCGACTGATCCAGCGAACAAAACGTGTACACTTAAATATTAAAGGATGAAATTTAAACCAATAGGATCAATACCTTCAGTTAAATAATTTACGTAACATTTTGTTAGTTTTAATTACCATGTGTATCGAAATTTAATATTTTAACACACGACAGTATTATTTCAACTCCATTGGTTTTTAGTTAAATTAACAGTATATTGAGTAGGAGCAGTGGCGACCTATAGACCTATAGGAATGGTTAAGAACGACAAATTGAGTAATTTGACACTGCCGAATATGACGTTAAACGCTCGAATTAGGTTCTCCGAGATTTTTTACGCTATCGAGACGCAGATTGAGACGAGCGCGATCATTATTAGTTATTAATGGAGGCGATTATTTCGTCGCCGCAGGATAAGGTTTAATTAGGCTCCGGTCTAATTCTCCGCATCGACACGGGAGGCGAGCCCGTTCATTAATAGGAAGAAAGAGAGAAAGAGAGACAAGGTTACGATGATATACGGAGTTCGCGGCTGCAGACGCATATTCAGCCGTTCCTGAAATATCGCAAACATCCTCCGAGGCCGGAACTCGCGGCGAGAACCGAGAGAACGAGAAGGGACGGAGAGATTCTCACGCGCCGGAACCGTGCGCGCGGAAGATTCCTGATCTTTCACGCGCATTGGGGGTATAGCGTTCTGTCGATTTTATCTCCGATTAACTCTCGCTGTAACGATCGAGGCGAGGCGAGACGTAATTTTATTAGGGGCTGATAATTCCACCCCGCTGCGTCGAATGAAATTTTAAATTCACGCTCATTCGTAACTTTTGCAGTTAAATTTTTCTGCTAATAAGCTCAATCGCTATACACTGTTAAATATTAAAAGATGAAATTTAAACCAATACCTTGAGTTTATTAACATTTTGTTATTTTTAGCTATACTATATCGAAATTTATTCATGAATTAATTTCAACATGAAACAGTATTATTTTAACTACTGTAGGAGATTTAGGGCCGTAGGGCCGGTATTGATGGGAGATCGGAGAAATTAGCGTATAGTAGTGCACGGAAAAAAAAAAAGATTTTGCTGCAACAGCAAATCTATTTGTTAAATATGGGACAATTAACATTTTTTGCTGCGAGAGCTAATTAATTTTGCAATAATAGCAAAACCTTTTGTTGCAATAGCAAAAAGTTTTGCTGAACTTTGCTATTGCAGCAAAAGGTTTTGCTATTATTGCAAAATTAATTAGCTCTCGCAGCAAAAAATATTAGTTGTCCGTATAGTAGCAAATCCTTTTTTTCCGTGTGGAGCAGTCGTGGGGTAGCAGCCTAAGTGCTAGGCGTGTGAACGAAGATCCCGAGTTTGAGGCCCGGTCGGCTCCGTTAATTTTTCCCGTCGCTTACACTCCATTGATTTATTTAAATTAACATTTTGTTTTAGTTAAATTAACGACATATTGAATAGGAGCAGTGGCGACCTATAGGGTGTTAAAAATGACTGAAATTGAGTATAATTTGACACTACAAATCTAACAGTGTGTCACGCCGATCGGATTAGAACGAGGACTTGGGAACTTGGTAACTCTATCTACTATGTGGAAGTTACCGCGAGAGATTAACGCGGTCGATGATGCTGTCGCGAAGAAACTCGGGTCGGAATTCGCGCGTCGCAACGTTTCGTTCCGACTGTCTTGCCACACGCCATTAGGTACGCAATGGGTACCTAAGCTCCTCGACATGTCGCGGGGTTTATTACCTAACGCGGCGAGCGGCGACGAGTCCGAAGCGCGTCGTCGTAACGTTCTTGCGTAACGACCGAGAGAGAGAGAGAGAGAGAGAGAGAGAGAGAGAGACAGGTGTGGATGCGAAATGTTCTTCGCGCGGCCGCGTTTCTCTCCGTGTCCCTTCCGGCGCGAGGAACCTCCAGAACCGCGTGTCGCCGAGATGTCTCGGCGATCAAGTTTCGCGATCTCGGCTCGCGACTGGATGCTCGACATGCCGGCGAGGAGAGCGATCGAACGAATCGCGTGAGCGTGCGTTTCCCATATTATTATGTAACAGAGTGCAGTGTCACGCAGAAACGATAATTGAGAGCGTAACGCCGAGAGAGAGAGATGAGAAACCGGGGGGAAAGGGGAGAGGTAAAGAACGCGATAGGGAAACGAATATGAAAGAAGGAGATCGAGAGGTGGTGACACGCATGCAAGCACGCACACTCACGCAAAGAGAATACAGATGCGAATACGTAGAAAAAAAAATAAAAGAATTCAAGGCTGCGTGACATACGTCATGCATTTATGCGTCAACAGAAACGTTACACGTCTCTAATCTCATCATAAATTTCACAAACTCGATCTTGGACTGGAGATCTCGGTCTCCTTTCCATCTTACGGAGCAGTAAAGGATTTATTTATCCACGTGATTACCTATACATTAGTTAGATGCGGTCTGACTTTCAGGTCTAACTGCCGTTTCTGAGACACCTCCGGTTCTCTCTTTTTTTTTTTCGAGAGAGAGAGAGAGATCATCTGCCTCGGAATGACGAGTATCACAGGTCACCAAGATTTTAACCTGTGCACCTTTAGTCGAGCAAAGATCTGAAGATACGCGATGATGAAATCCCGATCTTTTTTTATACCTCCTCTGCAGTTTTTTTCATTATTTCTTAATAATTTAAATTAGAGAAGGCGCGGGCGACCTCAGCAGTCGGAAGTCGTATATTTTTGCGTCTTGGGGGACACGCGCTCGCGATAATTGCGGGTACCGACCGCCACCGGCGAGGCTTTGCAAATCGCTCGCGCTTAATCACGAGGCATCGATGGTCTCTTTTCCAGAGGGGGAGGGAGCTTTGCGTTACTCTGTTGCTCCGGCTCTTTAATCGCGCGCGACGCGGGATTACGCGAGCGTGACGGAACGAGCGAAATCGCGCGCGCGCGCGAGAATTTTGCAATTAAATACCGTTTAATTCCACGTCGACGGCGGCGGAGGAGCGCGCCGCGATTACCCGTTCCGCGAACGCGGTCTTCGCTCCCGCGGACAAGCCTGTGCCAATAACTATCATTTACATCGCCTCAAGGATCTCCCCCGTACGTCTCACTCATAATTCTTTTCACTCGCACATATAATATAATACGTGCGTTATCGTTTATCGGTGCCTATCTCGACCAGTTCTCGGAGTTATCCTCGAGCTATCCTCGACTTATCCTCGACTTATCCTCGCCCGAATGTCGGACTTCACTTCCCGATCGAAATATCGACGCTCTCCTGGCACTGGGATATTCGACGTCGCTTCGTAGCGTTTATAATCTAATAGCGATTATTAGCGTCGAGATGAGAGTTTGTTGAGGGTTCACATAGCATTTTATTTTTCTCGTGAATGTATAAGTAAGACGGTGTTTCCTCGGGTTCTCCTTAATTAATTAATCTGACGAAATCTTTCACGCACGTGTCTTGTCGGAAGCGCACAGAAAAAAAAGAAGTGTCAAATCAAAATTTATATACTCGTATATACGCAATCTACAATTTATAATCTTCTTATAAGAATTTCAACTTTTTATTTCAACTTTTTTATTTCTTGGTTGAACTATGTAAATGACTTCATTCAAGCAAGTTGTCTTCGTTTGACGCAATATAATCTCATTTCAAAATTATACAGTAGATTGTTGCGTATATACGAGTATGTAAGTCTTGATTTAACACTTCTTTTTCTTCTGTGCGCGTTCTCCTGTTCGAATGCGCGAAATGTCTTCTTCCTCGTCCGTTTGAATGATACTAATTATAGAATTGATTATCGCGTAATTCTGAGGCCATTGATGTATTCGTACGTGACGAATACATCAATGTGACGCAACTGTAACGGAATCGACTCGAGTCCGCCGGAAATATCGGCAAGCTAAACGGGGACTGTTACAATCAGCCGCGTTTTTACCTCGATCCCCTTCGTCTCTTGTTTTACGCACCTGATCCGTCCGGCGGAAGAACGAAACGTGTGATCTCGCGCCACTCCAGCGAAATTTCTTCACCGGAAGGCTTTACGCAGCGAATTCCAGCCGGATTCTCTTTCCTCGCGGACACGCCGCCACTTCCGGCGTGCTGCACGACGCGACGTTAGAGCCGGTAGAGCCAGCCGTAGCCGGATTTGACCAGAGAGGCGGAATCTCACGAATGCGTAATTTCGTTGCGAGATTTTTTAACTCTTTATTAACTCGCGCACTCGTAAAATTCCGATAAATCAACTCGCACGCGCGTATGCGTGTGTTATGCATATTAAAGAAATTAATAAATGTCAAACTAATAAATTAATAAGTACGAATTTATATAAATCGGAATGTAAATTTTGAATTTTACAGATTTATTATTAAAATAAAAATATATACATCAATTTAACAAATGTATTATATCGATATGATAGAAATTTAATAAATCGAAATGTAAATTTCGAATTTATTAAATTCCACTGGTGGATTTTCTCTCGGCACCATTGGTGGGGAAGTAAAATCCATGTTAATCTCGGATGAGCCGATATAGATAAACGTTCGAAAAAGGTTGCGACTCGACCTCTGGATTCCATCTCGTTCTGCAATTCGCAGTTCTGGAAGTAACGTGAGTTTTTTGTTTATTCTTCCACAGGCCTAGCCCGGGCGGTGTCGGCGACAACGGCGTTCAGGGTGTTCGCGGCAAGGGTGGTCTGCCGCACGTGATTTACTGCCGACTCTGGCGCTGGCCGGACCTGCAGTCGCACCACGAGCTGAGGGCGATCGAGCACTGCGAGTACGCCTTCACCCAGAAGTGCGACGAGGTCTGCGTGAACCCTTATCATTATCAACGAATACAAACGCCAGGTACGCGGGGGAGGGAAGGGGCAGACAGAACATAAAAGCCTTATTATCCTAGAGCATCCTGAAATTAGACAAGGATATAATTGTTATATGAATTAAATGTTTAGCAATTTTTTTAATCCATTTTTTTTTTAAGAAACCGCTACCATTAGAAAAAACTGCCTCAAAATTAAACCTCTATTGTCTTCAAACTTTATAGAATAGTTAGAAACTTAGAAAAGTTGAAGAAACGATAAAATTTATACCAAATCCCTCCCTGTGAGGGTGAAAGGGCGATCAACGGCATCCGTTTTGCTCGAATTACGTTCTCTCTTTTTCTTTCTCTTCCTTCCTTCTCCTCCTCTCTCCCTTTCTTTCTCTTTCTCTCTTCTCTCTCTATTTCCGTTCCTCTTTCTCGGGAGAGGGCTGTTAATCGGCCGTTACGACCGTAAGCATAGCGAGACTAGATCGCGTGACTATATCGTGGCGCACGAAACTTTGCAGTTTTGCCGGCCATTCTCGTGCCGCGGCACAACCTAGCCAGCGACGAGAACACCGTTCTCTATAACACCTCCCTCGAGGAGCTCAGCGTCAGCGTGCCGGAGAACACGAGCTTCCACGCGACATTGAATCACCAGCACAATCAGCAGCAGGGCATACCGCAGTCCTCGCAGCAGCAACAGCAGCAACAGCAGCAACAGCAGCAGCAGCAGCAGCAGCAACCAAATAATCCGTACCAAGGAATGCAGGTCGGTAACTGGAACGGATCGCGTTAACAAGTTGGCTTGCCCGATTTATTGCCCCATGAAGAAACTCATTTTTATCACTGTTATTTTTTTAATTACCCGTCGCTATAAATACGTTATAAATAATAATATATTATAAATATGGATAAAATTAATATATTATTTGGCTCCATGCGCAAACCATATATCCCATAACATCGATTTTTATATAGACTATGTAGATATTAGTTATTTGTGCAACAAGTGCCGTAAGATGAAAATTCCCGGGTGCGGAGTTGACGCACGAGCCGAAGGCGAGTGCGGTCACCGCACCCGGGAATTTTCATCTTTACGCACGACTTGCACACCCTATTTTATGTCGCAAGTGCGTGGAAAGTGGTCTATCACGCACGCGTAGCGTGCGCAATGGGCCACTTTCCATGCACGTGTTACATAAAATAGTTTACAATATCCTATGCTACATAATAAGGAAACGGACCGTCAGATTCGGAAATGTGACACCATGGATTTATTTATGTTTAGAGCATGCAGGCAACGAGTCCGGCGAGCGTCGGGAGCCTGGGAAGCGTGCAAGGCTCGCCTCATCCCGCCCCAGGATCCATGGATCCGCCAGCAGATACGCCGCCGCCGGGCTACATTAGCGAAGACGGCGACAATATGGACCACAACGATAACATGTCCCTGTCACGCTTGTCGCCTAGCCCTGTAGACGCGCAGCCGGTTATGTATTGCGAGCCCGCGTTTTGGTGAGAGCCCGACTGATTATTGGATAACGCGCGTGGTGTACCCTCTTAAATACATAAACAGACGCAGGAAAACACGTTGCACGTTGTCCGCAAGACAGTTTCGATCGCGAAATTGTTTTAATTCTCTTCCGAGCGATCGAGACAATGATGAAGTTACAAAACAAAGATCTTTTTTTGGATAGGATTAATATTGACGTAAGATAAATTGAATAAGAGATTGATAATTAACGTAAGAATATTAAAAAGCGGAAATGAAACCGACGAATTAATTTGCATAATATCCGCGATGTGAAGCTTCTGCTTTTCTTATGATTCCTCTTCGTCACGCCACACGCGCTGCTCACTCGTAATACCTTCGCTTTGCTTGCCAGGTGTTCAATTAGTTATTACGAGTTAAACACGAGAGTGGGCGAGACGTTTCACGCGTCACAGCCGAGTATAACCGTGGATGGTTTCACCGATCCAAGCAATTCAGAGCGCTTCTGCCTCGGCTTGCTGTCCAATGTGAATCGCAACACCGTGGTCGAGCAGACTAGACGACACATCGGCAAGGGTGTCAGGCTGTATTACATCGGTGGCGAGGTGTTCGCCGAGTGTTTGAGCGACTCGAGTATCTTCGTGCAGAGTCCGAACTGCAATCAGCGTTACGGCTGGCACCCGGCCACTGTTTGCAAAATACCACCAGGTAAACGAAGAAATTACTGCCTCCTTCAATATGTATATATTCGTTTGAAGATAATTTCTTCAAGTTTTTAAAATTTTGAATTTATCCATGCTCCTTGTTTTGGATTTGTGTAAGCGTATTAACACGGGGATTGAAAATTATCAGCTGACTTGGGTTCTTACATTTTCTTTCGTCCTTTCCCCGTATTTATTAATCTCATTTGAAATTAGTAATTTATCGGAAGTCTTCAAGATCTTCCATGATGCGTTTTTCAACGAGATCCGTCTTCGATGATATTCGTCTATACCTGATTTATTCAGTAATTATTGTTCCAACGAATAATTAACGTCTTTTATCTGCATAAAACAATCATTACTTAAATAATATGATCATTTGTGTTTTGTTCGTTGTTCTCGGAATCGGTGTGAAATTTATTTTTGTTGGCATGCAGGATGCAATCTGAAGATCTTCAACAACCAGGAGTTCGCGGCGTTGCTATCACAGTCGGTGTCGCAGGGCTTCGAAGCGGTGTACCAGTTGACGCGTATGTGCACAATCCGGATGAGCTTCGTGAAGGGCTGGGGCGCGGAATACCGCCGGCAGACAGTCACCTCGACTCCCTGCTGGATCGAGCTGCATTTAAACGGGCCGCTGCAGTGGCTCGACAGGGTACTCACACAGATGGGCTCGCCCCGTCTACCCTGTTCCTCGATGTCCTAAGTCTCTGCATCCTCCATCCATCCGTTCGTTCGTGAGAGAAGAACACGTGAAAATATCCTTCGTGTGCTCATCGTCGTCATCGACATCATCGATCGATCGATCCATCCATTTGTTTCTTTGTCGCGTACGGTATGTGAAAGTTAAATCCGTTGTTCAGAGTTCCCTCGAACGAACGCCGCCGAGTGACGCATGCAAGAAAAAGGAGACGTACGATCTTTGCGCTCGAAGATGCAGTCAGCAATTGGAAGAGAATGAAGGGCTCAGGCACAACGATACCAAGTTTCCTTCGCGCTGAAATCGCGCCAGTGGCATTCTCGAATTGTCCCGCGATCGACCACGACGTGTGAAATGCGTGAAGATGCAAAATTGAAACGGCGACTCGCTCGCGTGGCAGTATATAAATATTATAGTAGATATATTAAAGCTTGATGTCCTACCACGATTCGTTGTGATCGAAAAGAGGAGACACGGTGACGCGCAAGGACGCGAACGAGACACGCGGAGCTTCGCCTCGACGCACTTGTATCGCTCGCATGTGCACCGCGTACAAGATATATCCAGGGTGATCATAATCCGAGTTTAGTCGATTCGTAATAAGAAACAAACAGAAAATGAGATAGAGAGAGAGAGAGAGAGAGAGAGAGAGAGAGAAAGAGAGAGAGAAGAGAAGAGAGAAAGAAAGAGAGAAGAAGAGAGAGAGAAAGAGAGAAGAGAGAGAGAGAGAGTGATAGATATTTATATATATATATATTATATATATATGTATATATGTACCGCGCGTTAACAGAGCTCAGTCTTTTGCATATTTTTATTGCTTATTCAGGCAGACACAACTATTACAGTCGTACTACAGTATACGCCAAACCTTTACCAGATATAATATACATTATACATAATATGTGTGTGTGTTGACTTTACTAGCTCGCTATAGTGGAAGGAGTCCACTTGAATATTCTATATCCATATAAACACGGAAAACACAACATACACACAAAAAACACCCACACACATACACACACGTATATACATACATGTATATATGTTACGTTTTACGATATTTGTTACGGAAGATTACGATAGCATATATCGACGGGAATACCCAAAATTGTTTGCGTTGTGTAAGACTTTCCAGTTCGCAACATAATATCTATCTAAAATCAATATATATACATATATCAGGAATACATTGATATGTATTTTCTAGTAAATTAACAATACGCGCTATACGACTCACTCGGACTATGTACATTTAACGCGATTGCTTATGAGAGTTTAGCACATTGAGTATATTCACCCTGTTGTTATGTATATTTTCTTTGATAACAAAAAAACCTAGACGTTTTTAAAAATGCAAGATTTGTGCATGGAGAAATCTTTTAATATATATACATATTTAATATATTTAATTCATATGTTGTATTTTTCTTTTTTTTTTACTCTTTTTAGATCTCTTGGACCAAATAAATAAATTTTGCCTTGTCTAACGGTAAAGGTAACAGTACATGCATCTAAATTATTATTACGAGTACCCAGGTGTGTCTTCTTATCCTCTCTATTGTTTTTGATGAATATTGATTCTGTACTTGAAATATCACGAAGACTTATCCTCACGTTGGGATCTGCCATCTAAATATTTGCCTTAGACATTATTAGGGATTTACAGTTCTTTTGCCTGTACGGTTATCGCGAAAAAATAGAATTACCAATTCGCCTTAATCCCTAAAATTCTGGCTACTCCTCGAGTTTTGAATCTTCTGACATTTTCTTGTATTCCGATGGGCAGTTTATGTCCTTTCTCGGGTAACTCCCGAATGCGAATGCGAGCGCTCTCACCTTGAAAGGAAGACTGAAGCCTTCCCTGCGAATTCAGTTCTTTGTTGTCTACAGAATCGTAAGCGAAGTATCGCCGAACGTAAGATCGTGTCATGTAATGTTGTGTAAACCATCACAGTTGACAGTTTGACGAGGCAAGTAAAAGAAAAAAAGTACACCGCCTAAGTGAGGAATAGGAATGAAGTGTAAGAATTGTGTTTTCTTAATTGTCAAGAGTGGCGTGAACATTGTGTAGGAAAAAAGACGTACCGAGTTTCTTTCTCTTAAGGAGAAAAAAACCGACGTTTTAAAAATGAGATCCGTTCGTCCCCGTTTAAGTTTTGTCGGGATGTGTTTGTGGGCGATGTTAACAATACGAGAGATTCAAGGGTACCGGCAGCAGTTCTGGAATTCGTTTTACAACAATCAGATGAGGCCGATGAAGCCGGCGAGCGACGCGATGCAATACCCGTGATACTATTCTCGCCTACGGTATCCGTACCGATACCTGGACATGCCGATCAATAACATACGGCCGTACGCTTCTGACCCTCGGCCTCAGAAGGGCAGGAGACCGACAGGCAGTGGCCGATGGATCAATTCGGGAAACGGGATTGCCGACGGATTCGCGGAAATTAATTTTCAGCCTGTGCCGACGATCGCGTTCCCAACAATGCCTCAACAAATGACTCAGCGAGAACGAGGAACCTCGCCCAATGAGAAGAGCGAAGAATCGTCAGCAGATCGTGGTGTTTCTTCGACATCTGAGTATCCGGCGGTGTTTCAAGAAACAACACGAGCTCAACAAAAAGAAGAGAATCTACGAGAGGAATCTCCGATGAGCGAACCGATCAAACTTGACCGCGAATCGGTTCCTCCTGCCTGTCGAGAAAATTGCGAAGGCGCTCGCGACGATAGTATTTCAGTTCTAATTGAAGAAGCTCTGCGGAATGGTGAGTTGTTACGTTCCGACGAATGGATCAGATGGCGGAACGCCACGATGAAACACGGAGCGCACAAAGGCGAGCAGCGTGAAGAAGAAAATACGCGAAAGAAATCGACGATCGGGTCGTCCTGTCGAGGGAATTGCGTGGACGATCCTGGGAGCGATAGCCCGAAGGTCTTCGACGAAACCCTGGGCAACGGCGAGTCGTCGCGTCACGACGAATGGATCGGGAAACAGAATGCCACGAGGAGACGCGAGAAAGAGGTAAAGAAACCGTCCAGGTGGGACGACGTCGTTCAAGGATCACGGGGCCCGCGCCCGGCCCCAGGCTCGGTTCCCGTTTGCAGCAACTCGACGTTCTGCACGCACGCGACTCACTACCCGGAGGAGCTGGTGAACCGGGCGATTCAGGGGAACGACAGCCTGAGATTGCTTCAGAGCGTCGACCCGGTCCGAGGTCGGTGACAGGCTGGAGTTCGACGAGCTGAACGACTCGCCGTTCTGCAGCTCGCACGTGCGGCTGATCTACCCGAGATCGACGGAGACGATGGACCGCTGGTCCAGCGCTGGCTGGCTCTACGTCGTCAACCAGGACAACCTGCGGCAGGGCGTGCGCATCGAGATGTGCGCGAAGGAGAGCAGCGTGTGCGGCGACCTGGACGACTATTTACCGGGCGGTTACAAGGCCGTCTGCAAGCAGAAATACGTCTACCGGGAGCTGGTGGCGGTGAACGGTGGGATTGTGAAGAAAGACAGTTTCAGATTCCCGTCCAGCTGCTGTTGCCACCGAGAGTTTGTCGGATGACCGATCGAAGGAAGCGCGAGCGAGAGAGTCGACGAGTCCGCTCTCTCCACGTTCTTACGCTCAATTTTACGTCTAATGATTTCCAAAGTGATGTCGACGAGAATTTATTTTTGACATTTAGCGTGTCTGTAGTGTAAAAATTTAACGTGATTATTTCGATTGTGCTACAGTTGTCCGACTTGAGGGCACCTCCCGTTATCGCGGCACAAGAATATCTTATGCTCACGCTATAGCGTCGTAATCTTCGATAAGAAATGCATAAACGAATCCCTAAATCGTCACAAGATGAAAAGTGTCGTTTCAACGAGAGTTTCGAAGTGGGAATGCAATTTCTCGACAGCCTTACGTCCACTTCCGTTTTTCTCACGTCGTTTCACGGTTTTTACTGTACGATGATCGCTAATGATTAGAGTAATCCCTAATCATTCACTTTTCAGCCGAGGTCGATTGGGAACAATGACATGCGGTAAATGGGACGTCATAATAAATATAATGGTCCTTTAACAAGACAAGATCAATCGTTATCAATTCCAACCAATTATTATCGTTCGCTTAGCAGTTATTAAATCTACAAAATGAGATTTGGATTAGATTATCAATTATGTTCGTTGACGACTCGTTCCCATTTAACCGGAGATCTCAGTCGACCCGTTCAAATCCGTCTCTTGTGATTTGTGTTAAATTTTAGCTCGAGACTTGCATATGTCATTTTACGCATTTTAAAGGAACGATCACACAGCGATTTTTTTGTTTTCAAGTCGACGAAACGCGACGAGGCGCTTCTGCGCTGGCGAAGAGTTACTAGCGGCTTGGTCTGCGAGTTTTTGCTCCGAACGACGATCTTTGAATATCTTTGAATACCGCTGAACCAGGCCGGACGAATTCTCGACGAGTGGAAGGGACGAGGTGGAAGATGCGTTAAAGAATAAATCGCGTTGCGTTACCTATCGGCGCCCGGGGCTGGACGGGGGGCACCGTGGACGAAGTACCACGTGTAACTCGAATGCAAATAACGAAACTTCAACAGGCCGACTCTAAACATCGCGCGGTCACGCGAGCACGTTGTACTTTTATTTCGAATTCAGACTTATTACGAATGAGGTCTTGTTGAATACTCGGGCTGCGCGTGATTGAAACACCGTCCAGTCCCGTCACGCTGAATTTATACATACACGATCTGACTTGTAGTGAGATAGAAGAGAGTCGAAGGGAGAAGCATACAGTGTGAATGAAAGAGAGCGTGAAAGAAAGAGAGAGAGAGAGAGAGAGAGGAATGGGAGAGCAATTATCCAGATTGTACCGCCACTTCGTAGCTTAATTTCTTAGATAAGCGTGCCGGACTCTCGCGGGAGCGACGTCTCCGCCGCGAAAGTCGCGTCTCGTTAAGTCGACGCAGAAAAAAAGTGTCAAATCAAGACTTGTATGCCGGTATATACGCAAGAAGCTGTAATCTTGAAATGAGATATATATACATAACGTTAAACGAAGAAAACTTGCTTCGATGAAGTCATTTATATTCAGTTCAACCAAAAAGAAAGTTGAAATGAAAAGTTGAAATTCTTATAAGAAGATTATAGATTGTAGATTGCGTATATACGAGTATATAAGTTTTAATTTAACACTTCTTTTTTTTCTGTATAGACAGAAGCGGGAACGGGATGGGGGTAGAGGGGCGCAGCATTGCGCGATTATTAAAACGGAGAGTTCAGGGTTTATTTTCTTACGATGTGTGCACATCTCTGTCGCGCGTGGTCGACTTGTACCACCGCTCATAAGTATTCATTTGCCCGCCGTTGTAGCTCGCAGCAACCTCCCTTGCACATTCCGTCAGACCAGTTGGTGAGATTTTAGGACGAAATCGGTCGCGCGCTTATCCACGGTGGTCCATGCATCCCAAAAACGCCTTACTTTTTCCCTTTACGTCTTCATCACTTTGAGAAACGTGAGAGGAAGGTAAATGGATACTTATGAGCGGTGCTTTTCGGGCGGAGAGCCGACGAAAGCCACGTGAAAGCCCGGCGTATCTCAGTCGTTGGGCAGCTCGAATCACCCCCCCAATCGCCCTGATCGCCGGTATCGAACGTTGCTCTCCTTCTCGTGGAACATACACACGACACATACGCGCACGTTACGTGCACGCATATTCTCTCCTTCCTCGATTCACGCGATCGTCGTTGAACGTGGCACGGCCTCGGGTACGACCTCGTGACACGCAAAGCAACGCGGAATCGGACGTCGCGTTCGTGAGCTCTGTCAAAACCGACGCTTTTGACACAGAGACCACCTCCTCGCACAGACTGCCATTAGAGTATCGAGTTAAGATGATAATTAACAGATATAGGGGAACCGAGCTCGCTTAATTCCTCTCCCGCGCGCGACCCCATTCGATCGTTAGAGATATTCGATGAAATATTGATTGAAAAGCGGCCCCCCCTCTCGCATATCATTCGATATATTGTTGCATCGTGATCTCGCGGTGCACAGGATGGACGGTGGAGTTTACCCGGACGTCTCTCACGTCCGGGAACCCCCCGCTCCGCCCGCGCGTCGCGTATCCGTGACCGAAATACGGCCCGGTAAAAAAAAAAGGAAAGTCGAGCGCATCCTGCATTATGACATATCATTTATTCTCGCGCAATATTGTACAGACACGGCGGAGGAGAAAGAAAATCGCTGCGCGAACGTTGCATCGATCATTCGTGTGGGGACCGTTTAGGGGGACAACTGTGATAGCCGCGCCCAGCTTCGAGAAGGAGCAACGTTCTACTTGTGATTGCGCTTATTAATTAATCGTTCCCGTTGTACCGATTCGCGCGCACGACGATAGGGGACGACGCGACGTCTCCGCAACAGGCGCAGCATATCGCGAGGAATTTTTTAAAACAGCCTTTGTTTCGTCTACCGAGAGTTTATCGAGGATCTCGTCACTTGCCAGCGTTATTTTCCCCTCTTTCTCGTTCAAGTAGAGCTCTCCCCTCTTTGAGCCCTCTTTAAACAATTTCTATCATTTGCGAAATTGACGGACAATCAAATCCCTTCTCTGATCGCGAAATCAAATCTCCAATCCCTCGTAATCTCGAATTCTAGTCCTCCTTTTCGAATGAAAAGAAAAAAAAAGTGGAACGTCGAACGATGCGGGATAGAAAGAAATTATTAAACGTGTACATTTAGGTCCTACGAATTTTAAATAAATTATCTCGGATGGATTCCCGAATCCCCGGAGCTTTTTTTCTCGCATATCCGTCGCAGGATCGTTTGAAGATGTTGTAACATGTCGTCGTCGCGTTGTACACTTGACGCGTATACGAACTTTCGAATCGAGCAGCCCGACGATCTTTAATTCTCTATACATACTATACATGCATATATATATATATGAACTACTTATATATAAATATTATATTTCTTGTATGAGCAATCGCGTCCGTGCCGTGGAAATAGATGAGGAATAACTTTGCGTGACAAAAGGGAAATTGGAAATCTTTATATCACTCGTAAATAAGGCTCGTATGCATAACGGATGAAATTCTTGGCTCGCAGTTTTCTTTTCTGCGGCATGGACTCGACTTTTTATGAAAATACGAGAGACGAAAATGTGTGAGAGAGAGAGAAAGAAAGAGAGAATGAGAGAATGGACAAGACCGTTGTACGACATGGAATATCGAGCCTGAGACTGTATAATAATTATAAATAAATGTACATGGTAAGACCAAAAGAAGGATAGATGTCCTGATACGTTTTCTCTAAACATAATATTGTTTAACAATATTTTATCGATTTCTTAACATTTTGATAAAATATCCTGCGTTTCTTCGTAATCGCTTCCTTCTCTTCCTGTGGGATTTGAACGTAAATCTTGCATTAACGAGAAATATTTAATAAAACTAAGTCCCAGTTAATTGAATCAACGTTTTATTAAAAACAATGATCTTACAAATGCTCTGAGATGGCACTAATACATCCTAATACACAGATTCGTATAATGTTGACAGAATATATTGTATATTTGTGTGATAATTACAGCACGGTATGTTTGTTTTTCGCGTAAAATAAAAAAATAGTATCGAATAGCAAGAGAGAAAAATTGCACTAGAATATTTTAATTTGTCAAAAGCACCGAGGAGGGTTTAATAGTGTTTCGTAGGCGATTGTGTCGTGAAGAGATTTGCGACGAACAACTGCAGTACATATGCGTACAATCTACATGTGCCACTTGTGCTTCAGGTTCAACGACTAATTCAAATAATTCGACTTTACGGGGACATAGACGGGATGAGCATTATCAACGATATATGATTGATGAACGTCAAGTTACGACCCGAGTCTATCTAATAACGTTAAAAACCTCAACTAAATTTGCTTGTTTCCGTTCAGCGAAACTCTTTGGCTCGCCCTCGTTCGCAGCGTTTGCTGTCTTTTCGAGGAAAACTTTCGATCAGAACTAATTTATAAAACCCATCTTTGAGCATAATGATAATAGAAAATGTAGTCTTAATCCTTGATTGTTTAAATATGGTTTTTATGAATCAGCCGTTGTTTGACGGCGGTCGATATAGTTAACCCTTCAATGTCATTCCTCGGTGTAATTTTTCCCCTTAATCGATTTAGTATTAAAGAAATTGCGTGCGATATATCATGAAATCGGGTTACGATGCATCAGCAATCGCGACTGTGCGCCAGAAGGAACTATTTTCGAAAATAATCGATAAAACTAAGCTAAGTCGTGATGCAAAGTAACGCAAACATCCTCTGATATATCAATCGCTAGTGAAAGTTTTCCCGGAAAAGAATTCGTTCAATAATGCCGTCGCATTCGCTGCACCGTTTCTCGTTTACTCGCACGACTAGAATATCTCCCTTTTGATGAGATGAGCTATCGTTTCTAGGGGGAGAAGAAGCTATTACATATTCGCGGACTCACGAAGCGTACACGTCTTGCTCGAAGCCGATGCCGTCTTCGACGAAAATCCAATGGACTATATACTGTACTGAAATGTGAACTCCGATGCTAGCACCCGGGTACCAAGAAGAAAAAAACGGGTTGCTCTGTTTCCATTTCTGTCTCTGTTTAGCAAACTTTTGATTGGTCAATGGTATTCAATTGTTCTTGAAAAGTACAGCACAGAAAAGGCCAAGTTGAAATTCTCCATCTCGTTTGTCCCATTTTCTTCTAGAATAGAGTTCACATTCCAGTCTACATTCTATAGTTCCCATTGCGTTTGCAACCCCTGTCTGTACCAAGTGCTGAATTCCACGTGATTAAAGCGCGCGGTCTTGTAAGCGCGTCTACGAGTCGAGGACATGATCCTTCAGACGTACAAGTCGTTCGCGCTCTAATAGGGGAACGTGCCGCGAAATTTATACGCAGTTGCAAATTGCCTGATACGACATAGGTACAAACCGCAAAACTCTCATTCTAGACGTGGAGGTATAGCTCAACCCGACATACGTCGCATTGTTGATTTCAGAATAGCGTCGTCCACTAGGATGAACTGTCGCGGAGGCACGTTTTCACGACTGATGAACTCATTTCTTCAAGTTGACTGTTGATTTTGGTTGTTGATGAATTACGATCGCGATGAGATTTCTAGCAGAGCCTTCGCAGACGACGTTGGCGCGACGACTGCATCTGTTTCAACGAGAACATGCTCATGGACAGTCCGAGGGTTGCGAGGAAGACTGCGGATGTCGCCATGCCACGATCGAAGCTCCTAGCCCTGTATAAAGCTGGACTGGCTGCCTGAGAGCAAAAACCGTTATGAGGAGGCGCTTCATTGAAGTGAGACATTTGTCTTAATTAATGTTTGTATAGAAGAAATAATTCTCTTTTGTATTTATATAAAAAATAATTTTCTATCTGGTCAACAATACGTCTCTTGGTTTATAATATCATAGATTGCCATAATATATCTTTGCTGCCTGTACAAAAATTTATATATAAACTGGGTCGACTTTTTGAGAAAGAACTCGAACTGGAAAAGAAGTTTTCGTTTATAAAGTGTAGGCAGGCAGGGACGCGAAGTGGGCATTAATTAAAGTCGATTACTGTGGGACCGAGCTCCAGAGACTTAACGCGCCTTACCTGATTCAGTGACAATCGGAAAGCGTATAGCGCGGCATAGGTCGAATGCATCTCGTTACTGCAGCTTCCTTGTGTATCCTGAAAGAATAAAATTAGATATTATTTATTATTATTATATATGAATAATTCATATATTTTCCCCTCTCCCTTCAGGCGAATCGCTCAACGAACATTTTGCAATTGATTTTTATTAAACATCTCCGAGTTGGAGTCGCCTCATTTCCGGAGCAATGGACAAATCTCAGGAAATGCCTTTTGAATATACCTTTTTCCTCGATACGAGAGCACGCGCTTGGCTTAGCTCAGCTGCGCAGCAGCAACTACGTCGAACGAGACGCGAATTATGATAGACGGGTGAGAAGTATGCGAAACAGAGGCCGCGAGATATCTATATAGATGACAAAAATTCCCAGTTGCGTAAAATCCCGTTCTTATCGCGACGATGATTTCGCGGCGTCGCAAAACTCGTCTGTACGCAAAACGAAATGCTCTTGCAGGTGAAGATATCTCTGTGGCGTTGTTAGACAAATTACCTATAGAGCGTAGAACATTACATCAACATGTGTCATGATTAATAGTTAAAATGTAAAAAAAAAGAAATAGAGCTCTATTAAAGCTGTGCGATCGAAATCATTCCGTTGACATTCCGATGAATGATCTCTATTATCTTTTTAATGTGATTACACAGTTCTCGACGACTGAGTCATTAAAGGTTTAATCTTTTGCGATCTAAATTATTTCTCATAAATGAGATTCAAGTACCTCGTCCCCGATTTCGTTTAAATGGCAAGTCTAATATAAATCAAAGAATTTATTAATCCGAAGGAATTTATGAAGATTCTAAAAATACAAATTAATAATTAATTTGACGTAAAAAATTGAAGTTAAGCTATTGCAAAGCACGACGTCGAGTCCAGGTCGACATAGGATTGCAAAAGAGAAAGATTAACGCCAAATATCGAGGAAGTTGCTGCATATGAAATTAGAATTTGTAATCTATGTAAGAAAAATGTTTGACGTATGAAGAACAGTTTGCCAGACAGTGAAACGATTCCAAGTTAATTGAATTATAAGACGAGGGTATTTACCCAGACACGGAAAAAAAAAATGCTTTCTTGCGTCATTAGATATCAGAAGTGACCAGTGAGAAAATTTACATTGATTTATATTGTGAGAAACTAATGTGGATCAAATCGATCAACTTTGCTCTCGTCGCGCGTCATCGAGTTATCGCGAGTGACGCGAAGACGCGAAACGAAGACTCGTTTGCAGCGGATGCATTCGATAAGTATATTCTCGTGCGTTATTGAACTATTGTCAGAAGCTGTCACACGAACTCGGGCGAGTCGTTTCTCCTGTTTCACCGATCTTGCTCGGCGCCCGCGTCGTTTGACGAAGCTGGCCTTATCGTTGCTAAGGCAAGAGCAGGAAACGGCATGATTTTGAAGATAATGAGCTCCCTCGCGAACATCGTTATCAGCAAGCAGCTGTCAAGCGTACATTGATATCACGAAACCTAAATCGGACGCGAGTTCTATCGCTACGTATGATACTGTAAACGTAAAAGTGATGCGAATATTTTTGAATGCATTACGGGAGAGTTTGAGTAAAATCGGTGAAGCAAAAGATAATTGGCTATTTATAGACGGTAGATAATTAAATTATATAATTTCATTATTATATAGCAAGGGCTATTATATAGGGCTATTATATAGTCCCTAGAAGAATACTGTCACAACTTCAAAATTCACAATTTTCAGAAGAGAGAAAAAAAAACAAATTTAATTCAATTTTATGCTTTTTTTATAGCACAATAGATAATATTTTAGGCATACTTTTTATGGGTTTGACTCAAAATCGAAATCTTTTTAGTTGTGACAATATTTTTCTAGGAGTGCGATATAATAATTAAACCATTATATAATAAATTTTATAGAAATAATTATATATTATATATTATATAATAATTATATAATAAATTTGAATAAATTATATAACATTTATATTACTGATTATAGATAACATTCAAAGGCGACAGGCTTGAATCAAATCATCCAGCTTTCGTCCCGCACGAGGACTAATTAACCTCTCCGTTACGCAATAGTTTCCGCCTAGAATAAAATTTATGAATTATCACACAGCCGACGACATTCGGTCTTCCGCGTGTTGTTCACGGGATGCATACGGAGTAAACGAGACGTATAATTCGCAACGCGGGGTCCACGTACAGAAGGAGACGCGAAGGTCAAACAAACGCAACGAGGCTTACCGCCGTGCACACCCTAAATCCGGAAGCCTTCTGCCTTCTATCGCACGATGCACTTCGGGAACTTGGCACCGGCCTTCAGGCACATATCCGGGAAAGGGGAGAGACCTTCACGACTCCCTCGTATTATGGGAGTTCCAAGTTGGAGACTCAAGTATCGGAGGAACGCACTCTTACTTGAACTTTGACAGTTCAATTAAATATTAATCCTTAACCTCTAAATCATTTAACAGTATGATCAGCAACGGAAAATTATGTGCCGCTCTCGTCGGCGACACTCACCGCCTCTCTTCAGACTCGTCCGCGGAAGGTCGAGTCTGGATTCCGGACTCTGCGAGACAACCCGTGTACCGGAAGTCTCACTCTAACCTCAAAATCAATCCTTGCCGTTCTCGAATTATTATTCGGTTCATTGCGTAACGCGAGATTACGTGACGAAGGGCGATGCTGTCATTGACTTTTCAGTTGCCCCGATGTTGTTTATGTCTACTTACAGGAAAATAGTAAGTCTCACAGCAAGTGCGAGAAGTTTCATTAATCTTCCGACACAATGGATCTATACAGTTCTCTACTCAAGAAAGAAAAATAATAAATGCAGTCGAACGCTTTTATCATAATAGCGCTTCAAGTGCGAGACCTTGTTATTTTTATCTCACAATATTATCCTACTACCTACCACTACCTACTACTACAAAAAATTAGGCTGCGTGTGGAAACGTCGAAGGCCTCATCGCCACTTTTCGTACTTACTACTTACTACGTGTTGATTGATGTAAAATATAAGAATTGAAGATAACGATATGCCGGGCAAAATTGAATTGCCAGGCCTCAGCAATGCGGAGCGGAACAAGCTACTCACCTGCCTGTGCCGAAACCAGCTGATAAAAGAGACCGGAGAAAAAGCGCTCCGTTATGAATCGCGTGAACGTTATGGCTTCCGCACACGGAACGCGGAAACGCTTTTGTTGCCGGGAGCGTCCCGTTTGACCACGTTGCGATTGACCACAGCCACTCACAACCCCCGGTGCCTGGAGTTTTTCCACTGGACCAACCAATCAGATATTTTCATTTTAAATCGCCTTATCAACACTCTGCCTTGATTGATTGGTTCTAAAAGTAAGAGCCAATCACGTTCGATTGCTACTGAGCGGCTTGGTCTGCTGAACGCGACCAATTGGTTGATGATACAACTTTACCTTTTCCAAAATTTTCTCCGAAGTTTTTGAATTATAAAAAGAAATGGTTAACTTATATTGTGGGTCCAGTGAGACGTGAATATTGAAACAGCGAATGTGTCCTAATAGTTATCTCATATTTATGCATTAAATAATTTATTTGCATGCTATATCATCTGCGTAGAGGTTAGGTATATCAATACACGTGTTGCATCGTTGCATGTTGCATTCACGTATATACATACGTCATTAGAGATTACGCTATTCGACAGCGATGTGAGCGATGTTATTTTAAAATCTCTTTCACGAACGAGTTGCAAATATGAGCTTTTCCGTGTACGAGTCGCACGTGGCTCTGTGCAACAACGAACGTGTGATAATACACGATATTGACAACGATACCGAAAACGTGATAGTCTTGCCGGATCTGGAGTCCGAGAGGAAGATAGACGTGCACAATAACGTGGACATCGAGGCGTACCACATGATAACGTCTCTGACGTTCTCCGAGGATGGAAGGTATTTTGCTGTGTGCACGAATCGCAAGCAGCTGTGCCTGTACGAGACCAGGGACCTGAGGCTCCTGTCGAATCGCACGCTCCCCAGGGCTGCGAGCAGAGTGAGATTCACACCGAGCAACGATATCGTCATAGCGGATAAGGCCGGTGACGCCTACCTGTTCTCCACCAGCCCTCCGACGGAGACTGGTACCTCGATCTTGGGACACTTGTCGATGCTCCTCGACATACTCGTCACGCAAGACATGAAATACGTCTTGACGACTGACAGAGACGAGAAGATAAGGGTCTCCATGTTTCCGAACTGCTACAACATTCTGTCCTACTGCCTGGGACATGCAAAATTCGTGACGAATATCTCGGAGTTGCCGCATGAGAAGAGCATCCTGATATCGTGCGGCGGTGACGGGGTCTTCAAATTGTGGGACTACAAGCGCGGAAGTGAACTTATGTCTGTAAACTTTTGCGACAAGATACCAGAGTGCGACATAGAAAAGTTCAACCAGGACCTCCATGACTGTAATTACGACGAATCTGTAGATATACTGCCTGTCAAGTATCTCAGAGTATCTTGTCTTAGTAGAATAGAATCTTTAATTGTGATAAGTTTTTATAACAGCAAGGTACTGTTAGTTTATAGGATTAGCGGTGACAATGATACACAGTTAAAGGCAAATTATTTGGAATCCATAACTGTACAAGCTGAACCTGTGGAATGTCTTTTGCACAAACAAGATTTGTGGATATTAACAGATGTAGGATTTCAAGTGTACAAATTTGAAAATGATAAATTTGTAACTCACAATGCTCTAAATTCCACTGTCAAGCGTCTCGATATGTCCTGGCAAATTTTAAAAGATACTATCGTCAAACGGAATTTGTTTCCAGTTTTATATAAAAGAAAATATGACAATGCGCAGGAATATCAAGAAAGGAAGAAGATCCGTCTTGCAGGCAATACAGAGTAGATATAATACCATTCTTACAAATGTCATAAATACAATGATTACGCCCAGTATTTTGTAATACGTGCAAATAAATAATTTGCAATAACCGAACGAAATAGAGAGAAAAACAAAGGTCTATATTTATCTTACATCAATCGTCTTAGATTATACCAATGTTATTGTATCATACAAATTTGCTAATGTGTGTTAATGCTGAATAAACTTTCAGAAATATAATTTCACCGTGGAGAATACAAATAATTGTAGCAAGGTAATATTGAATGAACTTGGAGCATACAAAAAGTAATAGACATCCAATATTATTTTTGTAATATAAAACGATAGTCATTGATAATATTATGTCAAAAATTACACAGGTTTATAATCTAGTTTAGATTCGAGTTTCTTGTTGTCAGAAACCTTTCTGACGGCTTTCATGAAATCTTCTTGTATTACATATTCTCTTTCTAATCGTATTGCGAATAGGCCGGCCTCTGTGCACACATTTCTTAAGTCAGCGCCGTTGAATCCATCCGAGAGCTTAACCACTGCCTCATAATCTATATTTGCATGAATAATATTCATATGATATTGTAAAACAGAATATTTAAAATAAAAAATACGGGACAAATAAATTTCTTACCGATTTCGCCGTGTTTGGCAATTGGCAAGGCATGTATTTTCAAAATTTCTAAACGAGCTTGCTCGTTAGGGAGCGGTATTTCGATCTTTCTATCGAGTCTTCCCGGCCGCAATAACGCGGGATCTAAGGTATCAGGCCTATTTGTAGCCATTATCATTTTAACTTGACCCAAAGAATCAAATCCATCCATCTGATTCAACAATTCCATCAAGGTTCTCTGGATTTCGCGATCAGCACTTGTCCCTTCCGAAAATCTGCGGCCACCTATACATATATATGAAGCCAAATGTATTAATATCTTTAATTCTCTTTTAACTCAGATATTTTTTACTTATAAATATCATGCACCCACCAATAGCGTCAATTTCATCCATAAATATAATACAAGGTTGATGATCACGAGCGTAATTGAACATCTCTCTAATCAGTCTAGCTGATTCTCCAATATATTTATCGACAATCGCGCTCGAAACAACTTTCAAGAAATTTGCGTCTAACTGACTGGCAACAGCTCTCGCCAGTAATGTTTTTCCAGTACCGGGAGGACCGTACAATAAGCATCCCTTGGGAGGAGTGATCCCAACTCTTTGGAAAAGTTCAGGATTTAACAGTGGCAATTCTATAACTTCGCGCAATTCGCGTATCTGTTCGCTCAAACCACCGATTGCGGAATATGTCACATCGCCAGGATCTTCATGAGACATGTTATAGACTAATGGATCAACCTAGAAGCAACAAGAAAAATAAATTTTTTTTAACGAATTGAGAGCTAATCTCTTAAAGGATTAATTAGCGAGCTCTTTTACCTCACGTGGCAAATAGCGCATGATGGTAAGAGTTGTCATATCTAAAGCAACTCTAGTTCCAGATTTTAATTTATTTTTATCCAATTGACGCCGACACCCAACAACATAACGTGGACCATTTGTTGCTTTCACTATAACTATACAACAAATTAAATCTATATTATCTTTTGTTTCGGATACATCAATTTAAATTTTAGCTATAAATTTGCAAGATACATGTGCCTATTGCGCTAGATATAATCTTTTTGTTCTTATGAAACATGAATAGCATATTATTATTGTAATAAAACTTTGAATTCTTAGTTATCTTTAGGATTAGATATACAGCAAAATAGATATATTCAATCTTTAGGATTAAATATATAGAACTTTAGGTGTATATAAATTGATTGCTTACACTTTTCTTCAGTAAGTTGTTTTAGTACTTCACCAACAATCTAGAATATAGAGATAATCATGAGTTATTAGTTATTACATTTTGACAATACAAATAACAATACCTGTCCAACACTTTGCAATGCCTTTAAATCATTCTCAGACTTGTCATATTGCTTTGTCAGATCCTTGAGGTGTTCTCTCACTAGAAAGAACATATATTTCATAGTCATTACATTTTTTATAAATTAATTATAAGATATAAAATAAAATGGCCCGAAAGAAGTGTATTAATATACTGGTATTGCAAGAAAAGTGTATTTAAGAGTAAAATATCGAGAAAGCCTAATAAGAGAAATGTAAGAGGTTAGGGGGCCTCTGATATATACATACTTTGTAAATAAAACTTTACTATATAAAATTTACAATATTGATGAAAATATCTTACTTTCCTTGAGACGTGACTCAACTTCCTTATGTTCTAAAAGCTTTTTTCGATAATCTTGAAGCGCTTTTTCTCTCACAGAGTCCATGGTGACCGCCATTTTCACTTATTTTGCTGTCTAACTGTCATCGACAGAATTCTTGTAGATGGGCAAGACGCATGGTGTAGTCTATTTACAGCATGGCTGGCAGAACCTGCAGAAGAAATAATGGACGCGTTCAGCAGGGCTGCGTTCGAGAACCACGCTTTTCGGAAAAATTCACACCTTGGCAGAATAGCAGAAAGCAGGAAAGCAGAAGCCAATCAGAACTCGCGCTGGTAAGCAGAAGGGAGCGTCCCGTTTGACAGCGATTGACCACAACCACTCACAGCCCCCGATGCCTGGAGTTTTCCCCTGAATCAATCAGATATTTTTATTTTAAATCAATTGACGACGCGTGGTCAATTGAATCCCGCTCATGTACTGTGCATGCATACTGTAGGACGAGGACAGCCACGTAATGTTCTCTCTCTTTTTCTTGCGTTATAATGCGGAAGGTATTGTTTATTTTATAGTCTATAAGCTCCATGTAAATTAGAATACGATTATTTATGTATTTTTTAATTAAAAAATCAAACATTGCGTCTAGCCATAAGTATAGCATTACATATAAACTTGTAAGAAGAAACGTTTTCCACCTATTAAAATATTTTTACATTGTTTAATATTTTATTTCTTTAAATTAAGTATCTAAAAGTAACTTTCGAAATTCTTACAACTAATAATTATAACTCCGAAATTATATTGTCGATCTCTTAATTCCTTGAAAATTTATAATGTAGAAATATTTTAGATGCTTTCTCGGAATCGCAATTCTTGAAATTTTAGATAGTGCATCCTCTTTGTCGATTATTAATCTTGATACTTTGTCCATTTACAAAACTTAATTTTTATGATTTAAAATCCCGAATTCAACGATTCTTAGATTTTAAATAGCGCATAATCTTTCTACAGCAATTTTTGTTCTCCTGATACTTTGTCTATGTTAAAGATTATTAATTTTAGCGATAATTTGTAAAAATTGAAACCACAACTTGCAATAGTTAATTTATCTCGTTTACAATAATTATGCTTAATTTTAATTATAATGTTACTCTTGATGTAAATAAAATAAGAAATATAAAATTGAAGTATTTTACAGAAGCAATGAAGTATTACTTATTCTACCCTTCTCTTCTTTCCTTTCCTTCCAAAAAATCTTTTGAATCCCATATTAAAAATTATTTATGTTGATAAACTCAGGAATTGAAAATTCTCTATGTTGATAAATCAAGAATTGAAAATTCCTGTCGAGTGTTGTGAATTCAGATTTTGTGCTAAAATTGTTGAATTTTAATTTCCAGGAATTGCAATTTATGCAATTTCTGTTTAGTTCGTGGGAATATATGGGAATAGGAGTGTGGGAGGATATTTAAAAGTCATTTGTCTTGTATCAGTAATGCAATGTGTTTTATTATGTACTTAAAAATTACAAAATATACATTATTAATAATATACACATAAACATACATATATATAGTACTTATGTCTATTATCTTATGCCTAGAGATTTTCTAGTTCAGTTCAGTTTTTACTCCACATTGGAAGAATCGAAAAAGATAAACTCTAGGAGCCTATTACGTATCTTTTCACGAGGTAAAAATGCGAAAAGTGAACAGATTTATTAGATTTCGACCAATAAAATCGTATAGATACTCTAGTGAATTCTCTCACTTTTCGCATTTTCAATGGTCTGCAACGGACCTCTCGTTATCCGGCGGCTTGCCTTCCCGTGAAAACGTGACTTTAAACTCCGGGCGACCATCGCGCCGTTTCTGACGTATCTCAGTATTCTCAGTTCAGCGTGATCACGACATCACGTCGACGGTCAGTGTGTACATATGCATCACCTGCCGCACGCGTATCTATGATTACTCAAGTTTACATACGCGCACCATTCCCGCTACTGCGTGTTCGCGATTTTTGTGAGATTCCTGACGTAGGACGGAACTTGGAGCGTCGCCGGGATATCGACAAGTGCGTATCGACGAACGACTGATAGGGGACGCAGCGATGAACGTCGCAGCGTCCGGTGGTGGCGGCGGCGGCGGCGGCGGTGGTGGCGGCGGCGGCGGTGGCGGTGGCGGTGGCGGCGGCGGTGCCAGCGGTAGCGGTAACGGCAGCGGCGGCGGCAGCAGCGGTGGCAGCGGCAGCGGTAACGGTGTCAGCGGCAGTGGCAGCGGCGGTCAACGTATCGTTAAAGAAGGATGGCTCCAAAAACGCGGTACTTCCATAATATTTACGTTTTGCGTAATGTTTACCGGAGCCCGTGGGACTCCGACTACGCTCCTCTTCTACGTGGTTACCCGTGGGCTAGGTGTCACGAATGCGTGCCGCTGCCTGTCGAACGTGCAACGCGGAGGAGAAGATGATACCGAGCCTCGGGACCCATTGAGCGTCTTGCTTCTGTTCCTCACAAAATTGTTTGCGTGCAAATCCTGGTTCCTGTAAGGAACCATCTACGGAGATCTGTGTCCATGGTCGAGTTCCGTCTTCACGTCCACGTGATGACAGAGTCTCGTTTTCATGTCTTCGTAGAAGTTAGAAGTCTGCATGTTTTCGTATCGCTCCAAAAACAATCGTGCTACTTTGTAGCACACCTGGTGGAAGAAACGTGGGAACGATGGAGCATAGCTCTTAGGTCTTCCTATTAGTCATGTTTGATGTCATATACTTTTCCTTTTTAAATTGTATTGAATATATTAATTGGAAATTGTATGATGTTCTTTTATATATATATATATATATATATAGGTAAGATTTGAGCAGTAATTTGTTAAAGAGAAACAGTCAAGCACTTAGGTACTTTTAGAGTTAAATTCTCCGTAGTCAGGTATTTACGTATATAGAATTAAAATGCGTAATAATTTCTTTGTAGGGGAGCACATAAAAAATTGGAGGTCGAGGTATTTTGTCTTGAGGGATGATGGTACACTGGTCGGGTACAAGGTGAAGCCTGACCCGCAGATGGCTGCCCAAACATCTACCCAGCCGTTAAATAACTTTACAGTGCGTGGGTGCCAAATAATGTCAGTGGACAGACCTAAACCCTATACATTTGTTATCAGAGGCCTCCAGTGGACGACTGTAATCGAAAGGACGTTTCATGTGGAAACGGAGCAAGAAAGGGAAGACTGGGTAGCAGCAATCAGGTTTGACTTTAACGGCAATACTTTAAGCTCCAAATATTGAATTCTTTGATGCTCTGTTGCGCAATCATCTACTACCCCGTATTTTCTTACAGATATGTAGCGGATAGGTTAGCAAATGAAGAACAGCAGCAAGAACAACCACAAATGCAACAATCCTCTTCCTCGGAGGATGTTGATATGGAATCGTCAGTGGGTGCTAGATCTGACTCTTGTAGTTCCTTAGGTGTTGTGTCTACTGATATAGACGGTGGTAGTATCGATGAATTATCAGCGAAATTCAGTGTCCAAGGAACTTCAAGTAGTAAAAGTACTGGCAAAAAGAAAGTAGTAAGTTGTTGAACCTTATTTCTGATTATTTGGATACATTATCTTATCTTTCTTGAAAAACACATTATTTAATTACGAATCATACTATTATAATGCATACATAATTATGTGTGATATCATTCAGTCTATGAATAAATATAGAGATAGATAGAATATATAAATATAAAAAAATATATAAATTTTAAAGAAGATTGACTTTTTCCTAAATAATTTACTAATTTATTCAAAAATACTTTTATTCATGATTTCTTTTCGTGTATTTGTTTCAGACACTTGAAAACTTTGAATTTTTAAAAGTTTTGGGGAAAGGAACGTTTGGAAAGGTAATTCTTTGTAGAGAAAAAGCGACAGGACATTTATACGCTATCAAAATTTTAAGAAAGGAAGTGATCATCCGTAAAGATGAAGTGGCACATACACTTACTGAAAACAGAGTATTACGTACTACTAATCATCCTTTTCTAATCGTACGTAAAATACCGCTTAATATATATATTATTATTAAGTATTTTTTGCAATTTCATAATTTGAGATTAAGAGTAGCTGTTTTTATTGAATTATAATATAGTAAAACATATTTATAAATTTTCAGTCTTTGAAATACAGTTTTCAAACGGCAGACAGGCTGTGTTTTGTTATGGAATATGTAAATGGCGGCGAATTATTTTTCCATTTGAGTCGGTCACGTGTATTTGGCGAAGATCGTACTCGATTTTATGGCGCAGAGATTATATCGGCCTTAGGATACTTGCACTCGCAAGGCATTATATATCGTGATCTCAAATTGGAAAATCTCCTCTTGGACAAAGACGGACATATTAAAATTGCTGACTTTGGTTTGTGCAAAGAAGACATTACATACGGTTCGTATCGTTCGTAAACCGAAAGGTAGATTAAAAGTAATGAAATGTTGAATAAGTTTTGATGAGATTAATTGTATAACGTAGGGAGAACAACAAAGACATTTTGCGGAACACCCGAGTATTTGGCACCAGAAGTACTTGAAGATAACGACTATGGACGAGCTGTAGATTGGTGGGGTGTGGGTGTAGTCATGTATGAAATGATGTGTGGTCGATTACCTTTTTATAACAAAGATCATGAAAAGCTGTTTACGCTTATTTTATTGGAAGAAGTAAGATTTCCTAGGATGATTAGCAATGAAGCAAGAGATATGCTTGGTGGTAAGTATTACAAGCTTCAAAATGATTACAAACGTTTCTTAAACGAGAAAAAAACTTATACTTGTGCGTTATTTGTATAGGTTTATTAATAAAGGATCCAAGTAGACGATTAGGTGGGGGACCTAATGATGCGAAGGACATCATGAATCATGCATTTTTCTCATGTATCAATTGGACAGACCTTGTTCAGAAGAAGATTCCTCCACCCTTTAAGCCGCAAGTGACTTCAGATATTGACACTCGATATTTTGATAGTGAATTTACCGGCGAAAGTGTTGAACTTACACCCCCGGATCAGGGGTGTTTGGGTAGTGCAGGGGGTTTAAAATCTATAGCAGAAGAACAAGAACATTTTCCTCAATTTTCATACCAGGAAAGTCATTCAGCAACAAATTCTTCCATTGTTTCTATTAATCACTGACAGTGTCAAGTGTCTTGCTTAATTAATGTAATGAGAGATGTGGTTCGATGCATGAAAAACCTCGAGCAGAAAGATTTAATTACGATATGTATATGACGATTGTCTGCAAAGCTTGAAATTTTTCCAATAGGCGGATCAATCAAATTATCTTTCTTTATGATGCTTTTTTTATGCATCTTAAGAGATTGTCACATATCTCCAATGGCAAAAGAATTAGATTTATGCGTATAAGTGTGCGCGCGCATATTACACCTATACACATAATTATTCAATAAAATTGTATATGGCAAAATGTATACTATAAGATTAGATTGAGATAGTATGATTAATATTTGCATATAGACTCGAAGGAATATGACAGGGATTAAATTACGTTCTTAATTGAATCGAATTAACTAAAATTCCTTGAGACACGTATTGTGAATATTGAATAATTTTCTTGTCATCAAGGAACGCGCGATAATCGTAAGTATAATCTTTCGTTTAACAAAAGCTGCACTTGACACTTTCCATCTTCATTATCACTTTATTACCTTATTTATGGAAGGGCAGTTCCTGATCTTTTTTAATTCAATAGATGACTGTTACGGCAGATGCCAAAATAGAAAAATTGCAACTGGCAAAGAGCCAACGAAAAAGAAAATGGTTTGTCCATTGTGAAAGTAGAATGTGTAGTAAAATATCAGCTTTAATTGAATTATTGTATAAATTGGAGGTCACTTTTTTAGCCTTATGTAAATTGTCATTATTATGACTGATGATAATTGGAGATGTGCGAGTATTCGAAAATTCTGGGCTGTATAGAATTCGGAGACTTGTTCGAAACGAATGTTTGACTATTTTTGGAATTGCTTGGAAAAGGAAGTTGTTTAAAAGAGAAACTTGGCTTAAGTATTTTCTACCTACATTACTTCCCAACTATGAAAATATATTAACTTAATGGTAGATGCATTATGCGTATAGAAAATGATTAGAAATTAAATTCTCTATTAGATTGCTGCAATTGGATATTTTATCGAATCATGAGCTTAAAACTTAGTAAATAGACACTCGATTCTATAATTATTCAATATAGCTTAAAGTCTAAAAGATGAAAACTTTATGTAAGATTCTATTATAGCTTATTTACTTTCACTGGCTAAGACATTTGGAAAAACCTTGGAATCTTGAAAAATTCGAAAATTTTGGAAAATCTTTGGATTACAAAATTAATTATTCTAGATGTTATATATTTGAAAGTAATGATTTATGTACATATATAATATAATAATATATTGTTATTATATTATATATTGTATGTACATATACATGTATATTATATATATATATGTATATATACGTATATAAATCACACCTCGTATTTTCCAGATTTGCCTACAAATCTGAATTTTTTAAAATCTGGAAAGATTGTTTTTATAAATATAATCATTGTGTAAAAATAGATTTTTAATGGAGATAATGAAATGTATGAATTGTTCATTATTCGTGTCATCCTAAAAATAAAATCGTTGCTAGACCAACAGTATCGGCATAAAATGATTTGTGCATAATTGTGATGAAAGTGCCTAGTAAACGATTACTCCCTAGTGCGAATACTTAATATAGTTACATTCGAATGCAAATGTGAAAATGTAGAATAATCATATAATCAGTTATTGTTCTATTTTTATTTATCGGGACTGAACACTTAAGCTATGTCATTTAGATAACCGCGTTTTTCGAGAATTTAAACCGTTTTTCGTTAATTTAAAACTCCTAAATAAGTATTTAGGAAACATGAGGGCATACAGATAATTCAACGAGTCATAGGTTGAAAATATGTTAGCCACAATTGGAGTGATTGGAGTACTTTGAACATAACTCGAACGAGTTCTATCCGAAATATAGTCGTAAAATACGTGATATGTGAAGCTTCGAAAAAACTCACACATGTCTAATTATGATAAATTTTTAATCGGAAAAAATGTGTTTTCCTAAAAAAAAAAAAACAGTCAAGGCTATTCGTTATATATCTTTATGTATCATTAAATAGTGATTAATTATGCAAGTTAGATGGAGAAATATGAAATCTTATACACTAATACTATATATACACATATATACATATATATTTATATGTATACATGTATATATATTATTAAAACTATATTATATATACTTATAATAATTATACATATATGCATATATTTATATTTTAACAATTAAAGGATTATATTATACGTTTTTTGCATTTACTAATTTTTTACTCGCTCATACGTAAATATCACGCATTTTATTGTTCATGATCATCTATACATTTCGACCGTAGTATATTGAGCTACGTAAAATGTGTACCAAATTCAAATTATATAATTACAATTATATAATTATACGTATAATACACAGTCGAAGTAAAAGAAATTTCTTATTTACTATAACAGTATAATTCGTTAAATGTCTTTAATCTACATTATGTTCGTTATCTCGATTTGCAATATGGCGTTAATTAAAATTAGATTTGTGTCACATTAATTTGTAGGAAAAACTTCTACATACTGCGGCGAAGGTTTCTCTTTCACAAGCCAAACTCTGTCTAAAACAGCACCATCTTTATCATCGGATACCTATTATTAAATGGAAGTGGTTATTTTACGATTCAATTATAAAAATCACGTTTTCAGGGTTTGTTTTTATCATATTTATGCCATACCTGTTCGAGATACAAATGGGTTTTGTTGAACACCTTCATTCTCGTGTATCCATAATCTGAGCTATGAAATGCGGACCATGCCGGTGGGTTTGATATAAATTGCTCTCGACCTTCTTTGCAACCAGCTGAGCCAGTAACTATATGTACAGGTGCTTTGTAATTTGTATATGGTTCCTCGTAACTGCCGTTGTACACCTGTGAGGATAATTGCCATCATTAGCAAATGAATATTATCCTTAAAATAAACTCGATAAACGACATTTACTTTAAAGTTATACATGGGCCACATCCTCTCGTAACTATGTTCGTGCGCCCAAATTTCTAAATCCACTTTATATTTGAAAAACAGATCTTCCAGTCCAAACCAATTTAAAAATGGTAATCCAACTCTAACTAGACTCTGGTGGTTAGTACAGTCATCTGCATTTTTATTGCTGCAATACATTGGCCTATGTCCAAAGGTTACTATCCATGGACGTTGAGCCCTGTAATGATGAATCTTCTCAATTATCATTTATGTTGTCGTTATGTTGTATTATGATCTAATTGATAGTATACCTTGCTTCAGGTTTATTAGCTTCTCGTAGATCTTTATCCAACCATTCATATTGCTTTATCATTTGTTTTATACCATAATTCATAAAATAATAAGCTTCAGTTTCTATAGCTACAAAGTGTACAGGACCTATATTAAAGCTGTACCACAAGCCTTCCGAATTACCTGGCATAGTAAATCGGGCTCTGGAAAATTATTAAAAAATAGGATTAAAACGTTTCGCATATTGCACGAAGTATTGGTAGCAAGTTGTACGTGTGATCAGGCAACGGTATTTAAATATACCTGTAATTGCTAAAATTGTATTTCTCTTCATGGTTGCCGGGTACAGTCATGTACGGTATATAAGCAGCAACGGATTCAATTTGCCGCATAAACTCGTCTCCTATGCGCGCATTATCCGTGTTCATATCATAAGCGAAGTCGCCGACGTGAATGGCAGTGTCATATAAACCACGTTCTGTCTCTGCCTGCAGCCGTGATAAACTCTGCGCGTTCTCGTTACCCATATCACCAAAGATAACTATTTGCGGTGACCAATCTGTAGAGTCCTCGGGCGCAGTTCTCATGTAAAATACATTTGACCATCCATAACGGCTACCGCAATGATATACTGAAGACAAATAGCAAAACGTTCATTATTAGTGCGATGATAATTTGTAGCAAACGGAAAAAATGCACGAGATATATCTTACTGTATTTGCTGTTGGGCGTTAAATCCTTTAGCCATACTCTGTGGATATACTGTTTCCGTTTTTGTTTCCCGCCATCGACGAAGAGGGTAGAATTTCCTTCAGCTCGCAGAACAAACCCACCTATACCATATTCCACTATTGACTCTTTGGTATCACTTCTTGTGCTCCAAGTGACAACAATGTCGTGAATGTTATCTAAAAATTATAATCAGAACATATATATCGTATTATCTCTTTTAATCGTAAACAAGAGTTGTTGGTGAACACTTGTCTTAGAATACAATTTCCTCCTGTTACATTGTTTATATTTTAAAAAATATGATCCAAGATATTACGTTACTTACATATCAATGTCATAAAACTCACCACCATAAGAAATATGTACAGCTTCCGGCTGATAATGTATCACAGTAGCAAACGCAGTAGAGAAGAGAGATAGGATCACGAGCACGATGTGCGAGAGCATCTTGCCTATACAGACCAGAAACAGCGTCAGATGATACGCATTAATTGATCATCTGATATGACAGCGCAGAAACAGAACAAAGGAAGGAATTAATTTGTGTTTGCATATCAATTACATATGTCACTGATAATGAATACATTCAATACATCATACCTGCTGATTCAACGTGTCCTATCTCGCTTGTGTGTCACAGAAAAGAACGACAACCAAGAGAAAATGACTGAAGCTTATACATAAAAAACAATGAATAATCCTACGTTATCAGTGAGATGCACGACATCGTCGAACGTCGAGCAAATTATCGTTTTGACACGATGACGCTCGAAATGATTGACTCCCACCTCGTTTCCGTTAGCGACCTGATTTAGCTGTCATTCTTGTGGAACGAAACTGACCAATGGCGAACGCTCGCGTCAAATGCGCGCGATGATTGGCCGTAGATAATACCGGCGCGAGATGCTTTTGCGTTCAACTTCATGTTTTAGCGCATTTAATTTCAATTTAGCGTATTTAGCTCTATTGTAGTTGCGCATTAAGCTTCTTTGTAACCATTATATTTTTGCAATGGAATATAGGTATATAATAAAATATTGAAGCTAAGAAAGTAGGAAACTGAAACAAAAAAAGTTCAATTGTGGAGAACAATTCTTTGACTTCTGAAAGTATTTTCAACTGTTTTCATTCTTATCTTTCTTATTTAATTCTTCTGGATTGAAATTGAATAAAATATAACAAAGGAAAGAATTAAATCACTTTTTTCTAACTTTAAAAACTCATCCGTGAAGAAATTAATAATCATTAGTTTTCTTTTCTACATTATATTCGGCGACTTATCTATCCTCAAAAAGTGTCATAAGTTTTAGCATAAATTTTTATAATGCAATTTTAAAAATCTCTACTGAAAAATTTCCTAAATTATATATTGCCTTTCTCCTATATATATGTATTATATTGAGGAAATAATATTGCAAAACATTATCATCATATGGAATAACTTAATATTATAGTTACGTTTAAATAATTTGTATTTTTGTATTTTTTTAATATGTAGGTATTTGAATCGCCGCGTATTTATGTCTATGTTCATTTAACTTACTTTTTATCTTTTTCTAATTCTAGGAAGATTAGAAAAATCTAATCTAATTCTAAGAATTAGAAATGGATAAAAAGTAAGTTAAACCGAGTTTAAAGTTAATCTACATTGACCGAAATGGACATTAGTGTAATTAACAAATTAACAAGCTTCACTGAACACGTTTATCTCTGGCGACCTCTCGTTAAGATTATCGACACCTCACATCTGTCGGTAACGCAAGCTATAATTTTGAATATATTATAAAAAGTAAATATTAAAAATATGTCTACAATAAAATCTCTATGAGCGCAAATTGTAATCGGAAATTTATCGTATTCAACTTGCTAGGATTTGATTCGTCTTCTTAAAAACGCTCACTGATGCGTTTATCACAGAAATATGTTCAAGAAAATATATATGCCGTGTAAGAAAACACGCCGTAAACTGCGTCGTAGGTCGGATTTATGGACAGCAGTTTCCAAGAATTTAATCGCACGCGCACACTGGCGTAGGATCATCAGCTAATTGGGAATTAAATCAGAGCCGGCGGTACAATAAGCGATTCGTTCAATTTCTAAAATAGTTTTCACCTCACAGCGGTAAGATTTGTTTAACTAGAACGCGGGCTCGAGGCTCGCTTCGTGATTTTGCCTGCGGGTTACCATTAATCCGTACTTGAGTTAAATGTTATACTCTCGATCACAGACAATAGGGCGACGTTGATTCCGTGCGGCGATACCGCGATAATGTAATTACATAAGACGGAAGCTGGAGAGAGTCAGAAAGAGGGGGGGGGGGAGAGAGAGAGAGAGAGAGAGAGAGAGAGAGAGAGAGAGAGAGAGAGAGAGAGAGAGAGAGAGAGAGAGAGAGAGAGAGAGAGAGAGAGAGAAGACTGAGCGAGAGAGACCAGAAGGCAGTTACCGAACTAACATCCCCTATATTGATCTTATGGTCTTGCAGTTCTCTCCGTCTCGCCTTTGGCTTGCACGCGTTTCCCGTGCACGTGCAAACCCGCGCAGAAACTCGTAGGAAAATCTCGCGGTTCCTCAGAAATAAACAAGCGTTAATTAGAAAAATTATACTAAAATTCTTTTAAAATTCCTGAATTTTATTTGTGCATATTTGTATATATTTATATAGAAATAATCATGGAATATATCTAACTTTGTCGTTAATAAATGGAGATTCGGGTTTCCGAAAGAGGATCAAGGCCAGGATTATAGCGTCAAAGAGTACTCGCGAATTATTAAGGTATCCTAAGCATAAGATGCTTTTAAGATGTTATTAAACGTTCTAAGATAAAAGGAACTTTATGCATATTAAAAATATGAAAAAAGCTGCTGTCTTGATGTGATTAGCTCTGAAAATACACGTGTATCCGTTTCACTGACAATAAATGCAACATATGCTCTTGATGAATATGCATGGACTTGGAAGGCAGTTCAAATTACTTACACACCGGATTATTGCACGATGCATAAATAAGATTGTTTCGCAACTCCGCGAATACCGATATCAATTTAGACAGGTATCGCGTTAACATTAAGGAACTTAATGTGAGAATTATTTGCATTGATGAATGCAACAAAAGTTGCGCTTTCCACGATAAAAGTAGAATTTATTTATTCTCGTGATATATGAAGAATACAGTAGAATAAAGTTCCATAAATTAAGAGATCACTAAAGTTAGGTACGTATCTTCCTCAAGACTTACAAAAAGATCGATTGGCCTCATAACTGAATCTGTGATATCATCGAAATGAAAGCTTCTCGAAAAATATATTTTCTTGCCGGTTGGAAGTTAGAGAAGCGCAATATAAGTTTTCCATTCTACTTTCGCGACGTAGCGAGGCGGTCCTCCGAGCATAGAGCAACCCCCTTGTGTAAATATCTCAGAGACTCAGAGATCCAATATTGTGTTCGGAGAAGATGATCTTATATTCGTGAATTTAATATAGGATATTTGAAATTCTAGTTAGATATCTCGTAATAAAGACTCTCGGTTAGAATTCTGCGCTTACCTTCGCCTTCGCACCAACCGTTTATCGCGTGATAAATAAATAAATAAAAATATCACGCTTATGAAGAGATGCAGGTGTAACTGGAATTTAATATCTCGACATCTGAAAATACTAGTAACTCTGCGAGGAACGGACTACTGCGATTATTTCAAATAAGGAATGTTTTTTTTTTATTAACAGAATTTAATCTGTGACGAAACTCGTCGTATCGGAAATTATGCGATAATCGATTCCGAGTTGATTATTTTTGTAAGTATTACGATTTATGCTGTGTACTTGGATGTCGAGCTGTCTCTAAAATATACGTTTCGACATTTATAAATTCAAGCTTTAATATATTTTCTGTTTTGCAAACATCCTGATAAAAATAATAGCAAATCATAGAACGGAAACTAGTTTATATTTCATCTGAAACTTAAAATCCGGCATGGCGTAATGCCTCTTCAGTTAATTTCCGTTAAAAAAAGTCTAAAAAAAAAAAGTCATCGAGAAATCTGTAGTCAAGAGCAGTCGATAAAGTGCGTTCGGTTCTCGCGCAATTTTCGTCATACGATAGATAACGCCAGCGGCGGCTTTAGGCGTAATAGCACCCCTCGGTACCACTGCTCTCGCGATCGAGATGCACCTCCCGCCTTCGCGGGCCGAGGAAAATCTTATTAATAATCGCGAGAGAGAGAAATAGGGCGTGCAAATCGCGGTCGAGCTGAGAGTCATCGCGAGATGTCGAGAAACGATTCCCAGAGCCAATTTCCAATGGATCGTCGATCGCGGCTGCGAGAAACGCCGCGCCGCGCCGCGCCGCGCCGCCCCGCGCGCATCCCGCACTCTTCTCGACGCGCCCCGAACCGTCGCCGTCGCGTCGCGCGCGTCCCGATACTCCCGATACTCCCGATCATTCCCTACGGTCGACGGCGCAGGTACGGCGTGAAGGTTGCGGCGTATACAAGAGGAGAGGGCCTCGAAACGAAAGTCGAAGACCGGGGATTGCCGCCAACGGGACGACGCCGGCGCGGCGCGTTGCCGCCGCCGCTCACGCCGCTCCGTGGCGAGGGTTGGAGGCGGCTCCGCGGAGGGTTGGAGGGTTGCTCCAGCGGCGAGAGAGAGCGGTGTCGGCAGGGCTGCCGCCGCCGTCGGTCAACGCGCACGTACCCACGGGGTTCACACCCATCTCGCGCTGCGGGCATCTTCGCGCTGTTCCCCCAGGATCGGCCACGACGTCGTCCGCGAGGCGGATCATCGCCGCCGCCGTCGCCGCCGCCGCCGCCGCCACCACCACCACCACCACCACCATCGCCCCCGCCACCCCCTTCCCTCCCCCCGCCTCCGCGCATTCCCTCAAGTTAATCGGACTCGCGATTCGGCCGGGGATTCGAGACGTTATGCCGCTCCCGAGGTGCACACACACACTGCACGGCACCGATTAGGGTGGTGGTTTGCGCGCCGTCGTTGACGGAGGAGGGTGAGAAATAGAGCACGGCACAGTTGCGCTGTGTCTCAACCCGGGGACCTGTGACACACGAAGGAGAGACAAGAGACAGTGCGTGAGTGCGTAAGTGCAGTACTTATTTCGTGCGCGGAAATTCGTTCGAGAAGATCCGATCCGAGCCAAAGACCCTCTCTCCGTTCGGGAGAAATCCGTAGTTTCTCTCGACGAGGATCCTTGGCGTTGATCCTCGGCGAGGAGGGACGGGACGCGAGAGTGCAGTCGGACAGCTGAGAGAACTTGAGAATATCGGAGCGGGCGGGGGAGTGTCGCGAGTCGCGAGTCGCGAGTCGCGAGTCGCGAGTCGCCAGTCGCGAGTCGCGGGGCCACGTCGATGGCCACGGTGATGTCGATCGCGGGATCCTCGCGGGGGCTCGGTGCACCCAGGCTCGATCCTCGTCTGCGTGCTGCGTCGCCGTGCTGCGTGAGCCAGCGACACGAGGGACGTGCTGTCGTTCCCACGAGAGTAGCGTGACTCAACATCCCGTCGAGGGATCAATTGTTCCGCGTGCCGCGGAGGAGAGCGAGCCGCGAGGGTAGGACCCCCAATTGAGATCTCGCGATCGCGCGGATCGATATCCTCGAATCAGACTCGGGCAAGCGCGCGAACATCGATAAACACCGCGCGCGCCGCGAGAGGGAGAGAGACGCGAGGGGAGAGCGTACAATTGCGTAAGGGGACCGAGAATCGCGCGCGCGATGATCTCGATCGTCGCCGGGGAATCCGGCGGGAAGTCCGGGACGTCGTGCACGATCCCCGCGCTGCTGGCCAGATGCCCCGTAACGATCGTCGCCGACGTGCGACCGCACGGAGGGTGGTAGCGCGCACAGCGGGATCGGAGGAACCGCAGCAGCAGCAGCAGCAGCAGCAGCAGCAGCAACAACAGCAGAAGCATCAGCAATAGCAGTAACGGCGACAGCAACAGCAACAGCGGCAGCAGCAGCGGCGGCAGCAGCGGCGGCGGCAACGGCGACAGCAGCTGGTCGGAGTCAGAGCTAATACGCGTTTTTCGGCGCCGTGCACCTTGCACCGTGCACCGTGCACCGCCGCGCGGGGCCGATGCGGTGGTTGCGGAACGAAAACGTCAGGACGATGGCCGGTGGTGCGTGCACGGAAACGGCACACGAGACGTTAGTCGAAGCGGTGATCAATAACAAGACGCTCCGGCTCGCCGTGGGATTGTGAACCGGCGATCGCTATTCCTCACGCCGTGGCTCGCGAGGCACGTCGCCGTAAGGATGTAGGGGGGCCCGCGATAACGGGCCCCGTGGAGGCGCCGCTTCGTTTCCTCTCGCTGCCCTCGTCGCGACGATCGCGACGATCGCGACGGACCGCGAGGACGATCAGGACGATCGGGACGATCGGACGGCAGAGCTAAAACGTGCCATTTCAAAAAAGAGAAAAGAAAAGAGGGAGTGAGACAGAGAGAGAGAGAGAGGGAGAGACGAAAAACGTAAAAGGGAGTATAATACGTAATAAAATCGTGACACGCTGGTGGAGTGTCGAACGTAAAGCTAATTATGTGTTCCTTAGTCCATCTCTTAGGTGGCTCCGAGTTATCGAGCGTGTATCGTAGTTCTCGTCGTAGTAGCAATTTTCTTATACCACCCTCGTGTGGAGCATAGATGCCTTAGTGTCCGTTTAGCGGAGAGAGGAAAGAGAAACGAGAAGAGATAGAAGTCTTGGGGATTTCCCGATAAACGGCCGATCGACGATCTCGCGATACGATCGTAAATGCGGCGAGCACGACGGGAAGGCGCGGTTGAACGCACGACGGGGTGTACACGATAAAGAAAAGCCACCCGGAAACGGAAAAAAATAAAGGAAGAACGAATCGCGGAAGCGAGAGGGAGGGAGAGAAGGAAAGAAGGTGCGTTCCCCGTGTCGTGCGAAAAATATAATCGTTGGATGTTGTATAGCCGGCCGCGAAGTAGGTCACGAGGTCGATACTAAAATGAAGTGCAGGATGCAAGAGGAAACCGGGAAAATGACATGTGCTAACGACGTTAATAACGGCGGACCGATTTTTCGGGGCGGACCCGGCGGCGTAGTGCCAAGTAATTAGTGATTTACCGTGCACGTTGCGCGCCCGCCCGCCCGCCCGCCCGCGCGCGCGTCACTCGCGCAGTGTCGCGCGAGGTAATCTAATATAGCGGACTACCCCCTACACGTACGGCGGATAATTACTATGGCGAAAATGGTCGATCTAGGAGGATACATTATTATACTGACGAACGACGATGGGAGGATCAAGCTGTACGGTACGTAGCGCGTTTACGTTAGCACGTTTTACAACGGCGCGATTGTTCGTTAGCTATACATACATATCTATATTCGACAATTCGACAGACGTCAAATATCCCGCGAAACGTTCGTTCGCGCGATGGGTGAAACACCCGGAGTATCGGGTTACTTGAAATGTAAACAATGCGCGATCTGTTTATGGAACGTATAATCTGTGAATGAAATTTTCGAAGGCATTCACACACTTTTGTGAGTTCACGCATGCTTAACGTTTATTTTTATGTTGACGGATAACAATGTATGGTGTTTCCAGGTAGATCGTCGTATCTGCGTGGCGTTTAACGTCGGCCCGTCGAATGTTCGTCGAATGAATCGCTCGCGATCGTCTCTTTAGATGTAAATGCGATTATCCCGGATCGCTCGGGGGCATGCGACGGCGCATACTAGTCGAATCTAAATGAGAAGTGATAATTTTCTCGTTACCGCGATCGTCACATGCGCCCAGCGCCCAGCTTACACGTCACGCACACGTCGCACGCTTTCGGAAACGGGAAATGTGCGACGCGACGGACGGATTTCCGATTTGCTCGACGTGTTACAGTAATGCGCGACGATTTACATCGACGACGTGTTTCGCGACGTGTTATTTATAGGCTGACCTTTATGTTTACTTATCGTAACGCGCGCTTTATCGCCCCGAAGGAGGCACTCGCTCTATTTTATGTCTCGCTTCTTCTTCCCTTGATTCCTGTTGGACATTTTTCTCAGAAGACGTTCGAATCTGAATTTTTTTTTTTTTTTTTTTTAGAAATTAATCTTTGTACAAAAGATAGGTATAACATCGGCGATGTATTGATACAACTTGTGTTAGCGTTACATTAGCGTAACATGAGCGTTACATTAATTTTTACATACTTTACGAAGTTAAATTAGCCACGGTGTATTAATTATCCCGCTACCAATATTTGAATTGTAAGACATTGATAAATCGGTTACATCCCTACTGTTCTTTTCCTTTAGTTTATCGAGAGGAAGGATCTATTCGCATCATCCTGTATTCTGTACGATGTAGAAAAAAAAAAATACTTTAGTTGGTTGCTTTGGATTCATTTGCGCGCAATGCTCTCTAAATGGCCGTGCTCATTAGCAGATACGTTCCCATTTACGAAGCAGATTATGTGCTACATCCATGAACATTTGAACAGGGATTTTTGCAGGCTAAACAGGCCTTCGACGTCTCGTTTCATTACGGATTATTGAATGCAATATCGCGTTCGAAGGCGCGCTGCAATATTCATTTAACACGAAATGCAATCAACATTCACAATACGTATCAGAGTTAATTGTTCATCAAAAAATTTCTTCCTAACGTTACTTATTATAATATTTGAATATTGTAATAGTTGTGGGCTGCATTCCGGTAATCACTGCCAGTACTGAAAATCTATATTTTTCTATATTTTACGTCACGTATGCTATAGATTTTCAGTACTGACAGTTGCTGACAGTAAATATCGGAATGCAGCCTTATAAAACGTATAATGTAACAATTGAATTTGTGAAAGCAAATTGTAGTAAGATTATATTCACCGTTATGTGTGTGTTTGCAGGATCGCCAGCGGACAATGTGGACACTCTGGAAGTGAGCGATGAAATTTTAGAAGTGAACGGTCGCACCTTGGACAATGCAACTCATAATGAAGTCATTCAATATATACATCAGGTAATTATATCAGCATATTTCTGGTTATGTTATTTATATAATGGAGTGGTTCATTATATTTCATAATTTATCATACATTTCTTAAAAACTACATTTCTTATGAACTGCCATCACTCTTTCGAAAATGAAGATAATTAATGAATAATATATCCCTATAAAAGAGAAAAATGGAAAATGTGTAATATATAGCGTATATATAGGTATATATTTTATTTTTATATTTTCTTTTAATTATATATAATACAGATAATTGTGTTTCCTTTGATTTAAGTGCATCAAATCTCGAACAATATGTCTGCGTCTTCGGAGAAGCGGAAACAAGATGGGTGAGTCGAGTTTTCTCTTTTACATCTTTTACATTTATTTTTAAAAGTAATCAAGTAATATTATATATTTCAAGCTATTAAATATTAAAAGAAATAAGACGGAAATAAGTGAAGCGTCGAAGAAGTAGCAAAGATGGATGGCAATTTTTATTAAATCTTGGATTACAAAGAAAACAACGAGCGCAATAATGTGGAAGATTAGGCGAAAGAAAATGAGAGAAAGATAAACTAGGGTTGAAGCGGAGCTATATTTTTCACGTGAATTCATCTACGTCCTCGTTATTTCAAATGCCGGCGACGCTGTTATTCTTTGAACAGATGTTTTTAAAGCAAATGAGATATTTCATCGCCGACCGGATGGTATTGTTGCTTTATCGTAACCGGGCAGACATTCGTACGAATTTGAATACAGTTTAAATACATTGGCCACGGCCGATCTCACATTGTCCTGTACCGTGCTCTCGCTCTCGTTGAGCAAACGCGTAGCGTTTTTAAACACATCGTAGGACGTCACGCGCGACAAACTTTTGACGGGAAGGACGAAAGTAAGAATTTGGTCGCGGAAAAGCTGGGACGAAGTCGCAATTCGTTCCTGCCGGACACAATTTCCCGACCAACGGTGCTCGGAGCGACAGTCCGGAGAATATTAAGAAAAATTCTGCAGCGTGAATTCCGCATTCCTTTCAAAAGTAACGGATTCGCATACATATGTCAGGAAAGTCTCCCGCGTGAGAGAATTATGAATACAGATTCGCACCCTACTGCGCTTCGAAATAATTACTTCGTTCTTTTTTCCCGTTGTCGGCCGGCGTGTAGCATAGACGATAACGTGTCGCTGTCGTGCGGACACTGATAATACAGTGATTCATTCATATGAATGGCGCCGCTATATTGCGCGCGCTGATAACAGGTTTATTGCAGTCGATTTCAATATTGCATCCGTGAAGTGGACGCGAAATTACAAGCCCTTTAATTCGTTCAAATCACTTGAAATGCACGCCTCTGTATCATTATTTTCGCCCGATATTTATCGAAACCCATAATATATTCCTGCATTCTGATTATTCCATCAGTAATCATCCCCCCATTAAGCTGTTTCATTCTATTGTGCGAATTAACGTACAGCACTAACGTTTGCTAAAATTCGCTACGTGGCGCGTAACGTGGCCGTTTGATTTTCAAGTCGCGTTTGCATCATGCGACCTCCGGATTCATCGCCAGTCGAATTCGGGCGTATTTCTTAGGCAATTAGGCATTTGTTTGGGCATATTGAACGTTCTGGTGAATAACAGAAAGATGCGACCGAAGGATCAGCGGGCAGATCATTCGTCGGCGCGGCAAAATTCGAACGGCGTTCAGGGGGGACCGTCGGCCGATTCCGGGAAGGCTCGTGCCAGTCCGGCGTTCGCCAGGTAAACGCTCCAGGTGGCCGCGTACGGTATCGTCGGTATCGCAGTAGGAGGAGGGGGGAGGAGGAGGGAGAGAGAGAGGCAGGAGCGGAGAACTCCGGAGGTAGGCAGGTAGGCAGGTATAGGCAGGCGGACAGGCTGGCGGCTGCACATGGCGGACCAGGAGGTATAACCTTCGAATGGTATCCGCTGTCACGGTCCGCGCGGCAGTACGGAGGAGCCGTTCGTACGCGCGCCAAGCGGTTCCGCGCGCTACTCCGTTTCGTCCTGGTACCGCGACCCGCGAGTCCGTTCTCTGGCGCGACGTCGACGAGGACGACGCGACACGGTTGTCGACGTAGCGAGTTTCTCCTTGTTGGAGAACGCGCGCGCGATTTCTCGTTTCTCGCCGATTGTCCGGCGAGAATCGCGGCCCGGATCGCGGCGCGAGTTCGCGAGTTCGCGCGAGTGCCATATATCGGGCGAAGCCAACCGGGAACGCGGAACGTGCCTGCGTTCGCGTTCCGCGCGCGCAGCGGTGGTATCGCCAGCGGTCGTCGCGCGGATGAGCCGCGATTCCGCGGTCGATCCGCGGATCACGAGCGCGGGTCGGAGGTGAACGGTCATCTCCCGCGATCGATGCGCGCCTGACGGAGGAGTGAAATTCGTGATGGATTAAGGTGCGCTCTGTGGTGATCGCCGTCCGGTGCAGCGGGTGGTGGTTGCAGTGGTTGCACGAGCGACTTGAAGGAGCGCTTCTCCAGGCCAGCAGCGAGGAGATCCGTCTTCCTGCCTCTCGCCTCTCTTACCCGTACGTCTCCTTCTCTCGCTCTCTCTCTCTCTCTCTCATCATCGTCATCATCTCGGCGACCTGTCGATCCGCTCGAAGGTAACGCCGCTTCCTTTCTTTCTCGTCGCGCTCTTTTCGCTCCTTTCTCGGGCGCACTTGGCGCGATCCCCGGCGTGCCGATCTGTGCAGACTTCTCGGGGCCGCGTTTTCTGGGTACCGCCATCGGTACCAGAACGTGCCAACGCTTCGCACTCCAAGCGTCTCCGCCGCGGGCCGCCTGTCCTCCTTCCTTTCTCCCTTCCTCTTTCCGCCATTCGTCTCTCTTTCACCGTCTCTTGTGACATGTCGACTTCGCAATATCACGCGCGCCACTTATTTCCGATACACACCTCGTCGCGGTTTTCAGCTCGCGTCCGCGCGCTGTTTACGAGCCTGGTATACCGCGGGGCTCGTGTAGCCTGACTTTTATTAAGTCTCTCTCTTGCCGCTTTGTCACGCCGGTCGCCGATAATTTTTACCGGGCCTTCGCGCTCGATTAATCGCGCGTAATCCTTCCTTTTCAGCTCGTCTCGTCGATCGGTCTCGCCGAGACTCCTCTGCCCGCTGCCGCCCTGTCATTTCGCGAATATTAACGAATTTTCAATATCACCGTGGAAATATCTTACTTGATCTGTATAGAAATTCATTTTTCATCTACCCGGATCAATTAAATTCTTTTTTTCCACGCCCCGTCATCGTCACTCTCGCGGGATCTCTCGCGCAAGAGCGTGTAATTATTTAACTCTCTCACACATCGCCCGTTCGTCCTTCTTTTTCCTCTCTGTCACAATGAAAAAGTCTGCGTTAATACATCCCGCATGAATGTTTTAATCCTGTATAAATTTGCATGTGTGAAGCTTAAATGATATCCTCTCTTGCGCGCGCGTGTTTCTACTTCTACTCATCCCTCGCGCTTTGCGAAATAGATTGTCTCTTATTGAGGCGAATTGACGTTTTGCGAAACATTAGGAATATTGATTAGAATAGGGTATAATAGATTTTCCAGGATAGGCTATTGCGTTTCATGCACGCTTTTATATTGCGTCCTCCGCTCAATCGCATTCCTTGCATTGAGATAGATGGCTATTTAGAACCTCGTCATTCTACACGGTTCTTTATATTATACGGATGTAATGTCAGAAATGCATCTTGCGAAATTATTTTCAAAGCTTTATAAGATCCCCTAGTCATATAATATATAATTTACTAATTAAATAAATATCCACAAGATATATGAACGTTATATTTATTATAATTCATGTTATTGTTACATATAATTGTTATAAACAATACAATATTATATGTGACAATGATGTACTTGTAATGTACATCATATCAAATCTTAGTTCGTTCGAAAAGTGTCAGGAGAGTGACCGACGTGTGTCCACAATAATAACTCATTGTTAGATACGCGAAAGTTTGTTTTACGTTCTTGCATCATCGGTCAACGTCACGTTGTTCCGCCGCTCCTGAATTTCGTTCATCCTCTTAAATCTGCTGTCCGTTGCGTCACGTACGCACTTTTCTTTTTTATTTATGATGACACGCGAACTTATCCATTAAAATTGGTCCACGAGAAATATTCTTTCGAACCATCCCGATCTGCACGAAATCAAGTTATAAAAACGTTCGATCTCTTTTTTTCCCCCCTTATAAGAACATGTATGCATAGTTAGATTCGGGAGAGATAGACAAATGTAAAAGGGAGTGTCTCTCTCCCTCCAGTGAACCGGTCCCGCGTGATTTTCACGTCGAGCAACATCCGCGCGGCCGCACATCCGCCTTCCGTGTGCGTACATGCGTACCGCGAATAATGCGGAATGTGTTTTTTTTTGCCCCTCTCCGACGCGGGCTAACAATCGCGCTGCCCACGATGCGTGTCAAACGCGTATTGTCGTGGCATGGGCGTATTCGCGCGCGCTCCTGGATGTATACCGATGTACTGAATGTACGTGCGCGCACGGCACGGCACGGCACGGCCGGCCGTCACGGAAACGAGGAAGCGCCGACGCGCCGAACGCGTACGGACGGACGTGACGTGACGGAGGAGAGTAGGAAACGGGAGATGTGCGTGAAGCCGCGCGACGTAAGACGGGGAGAGGCGCGGGTTTTACGAGCGCGAGGCACGCGGGATGCAGTCGGACGAGTGCCTCGCGGAAACCGGAGCGGAGTATACGGGGTGTCCGGCGAACAGCGAGTGAAGAAGCGATTTTCGTGCTCCTCGAATTCGGAGAGATTCGTTCTGCGCAGGAATAGAAATACATGCAGCATTTTCCGAACCGAGTCTTTCGATCTTCGAGACTTCGCCAGAAAAGGGATCGAAAACGGAATCGCGAAGTAGTTTCGACGTGTTTGGATGCTTCAAGAATGTAGGGAGGAAAAAAGAAGAAACAGTAGACCGCGTAACGTTTGGCGACAAGAAGTCACCTTGCGGCTCGATTACCGGGGGAACGTTCGACGTTGGAAAACGAATTCGCCGTGCGCGAGACGTGACGGTCGAAATGAAATTTTCGTCGAGGAAAATTGGAATCCGGACTTGGTACCGGATACCGTCTCGTGATCTTTTCACGCCTCTCGCCGGAGTACCCTGTATACGCGCGCCGATGCGCTCGCGTGCGAGAACGCGATAGGTATGCAGCAGAAATCGAGAATGAGCGACCCGGGAGCAGATCGACCGCCGATGTATAAATTAGGCACGATCGCTTAAATCGTCTCCGCGCGCACTTCCCTCCGTGATATGCGCTAAATTGTTTTCGTCCCAACCTGTTGAATTCTGATGGATTCGGACGCGCAGAGTGTAGAAAAAAGGCTGCTATACGCTGCAAAACTCTCTTTTTGTAGGCCAAAAACCGAAATACCGAATAATACCGAACAGATCGCCGCTGATCGGTATAGGTATCGCATTTGCATCCCGGAATCCGCGCTCGGACACAAATCTCGGGTCTCTCTCGAGCACAGATTTGCACTAGGAAACAATTTTCCTTCGAACAATCTATATAATCACACACGAATGTAAGTCGAACATCGAATAGATTGTCGAAAAGAGGATTTGAGACTTAGGAGAGGTCGAACATTAATTAATATCGTTGAATTCTGTAGGAATGAACGTATTACGATATACGCAGCGGAGAGAAATTCGTCTTGGACATTCGTGAAAACGCTGACTGCGCGATCTTTTGCCATTTCCGTCGTTGCTGTAACTCCTTAAGTGGGTCTTGCACCGGCATTCCGCAGCCCTCCGCGCAACGCAATGATGTAACGCGTTAAATAAGTGTCATGTGATCACGCTAAGAGACGTTAATAATTATCCTACTTATTTCCTTTCGCGTTTGTCCATGATTACGTACTGGATATTAGATATGTGAAAATTAATATAATCTCATTTTGAATGGAGCGACAGCGATTTCGAAAAGGAGATTATTTTGTACATGCGCACATCTCTTTTAAAATGAACTTTCACTTTTTCTTCAAAGTTAATCCACCCGTCATTATTGTGACGCAACGGTCGTCAGGCTGGATCGTACATAGCATTGAAAATATTTAGATGTACCTACGGATTAGGGCGTACCAACGCGATTAGGTCGCATACTCGATATATTGATCCGGCAACTAATGCGTATAGTTTCTTGAGAATTTGATGAAGAGAGGGAGGGAGGGAGGGAGGGAGGGAGGGAGCCGACAGTCGAATCAGCGCATGCTGAAATCATCATCTCGGATTCGATACATCTTGGAAAAACAGTTATCGCGCTCGTAAAAGTAAGCGGTCCGTTAGCGATTGTTTCTCTATTACCTTCAATAATCTTGAGTGATGCCTTTCGTTCCGACAATTTACCAGCCGTTTCGCGTAATCCACCGTGGAGAACCCAAACAAATACTATTTCGTTTAATCGTCTTTTATTTAAATGTTATTGCCCGTTATATTTACGAAAAGTTAAACGTTAAAATGGCAAAACTATATTAAAACGTGACCGTATATAGAAATGATTGTCAAGAAAAGAACGAGGAAAAAGGAGATGACTAATTCTTCTACATAGATGCAAATTTGCAATGTACACAATTTTCTTAGAAATATTAGCAAAGGTGCTCAGCGCTTGATTTATTTGTTGTCTACAATATCTGTTAAAAGTGCAGTAATTAGAGAAGCAATATATACACAGTGACTTCGCGTATTTTAAACGCAGACGTAATTAAAGTTGTCTGTCAGTTACTTTAGATAGAATGCATAAAAGCGGCATACATTTATTGCACTTTTAATTAAAATCACGTGTTTAAAGAGAATTAAAAAATTTTAATTACATCGTGACCAAATTAATATTTTTCGATCGTTATATGTAGAAAATTAATTGTGCTACATATTCGTAAGACAATCTGAATAAAATTTCGCGAAAATCTTAAAGATTCTTTTATATACCGTAAGATCCTTACGGATGCTGCGTTTAGCCTGCATTGATAATTGAGTCTTCTGCAAAGTACCTTAAATCAGCTTATCAGAAATTTACAAGTAGTTTGGTAACAGATTCTGACGTACTGTGTACAGGGTCAAAATATTGTCTCATAGATCAAATGTCCAAACCTCGGTAGGCATGCTTCGCCGCAGCCTGACTCTGTGTACATATATGTATACTACATACATCACTGTGTGGCACAGCCTATACAGTTAGAAAACTGGTTTTCGCCTCCTCTTGCGTCAAGCCGTACTACTCATATGATCAAAATCATTCCGCGCATTGGTACAGTTGTTTCTTCTTGTATTATCTTCATACATAAATGGTATCTCGTATATCTACAAATTTGTATGTAGAATAGATGTCGTCTCTCAGATATCGTTTCATAATTTATGAAAAATTGTTAAAAGAAAATTGTTATTCCCATCATACTTCAGAGAGACAATTATTTCTAGTCGATAAAGCACGATTTCTAATAATCACTCGCATGTGATAACGAGAAAATTGAACTTTACGTTTACCTGTGCTCTCTTTATTTATCTTGATAACGTCAAAGTGCGAAATACGAGATCAAGATACGAAATAGTAATTGGAGAAAGATGGAACGGATTTCTCTCTCGCTCTCTCGCACTTCTTTTGTTGCGTATATTGCGTTTCAGGGCGCTAATTTTCACGCGATTGCTCGACAGGATAGAAAATACGATTACGGTTTTGAGCACGGTATTTGAGCACCGGGATCGACCGGGCTTTAATTATTCGCAAGTTAACCGCTGTCCAACTATCGAACTCGCGGTGCCTTTCGGGAGCGGTCTGGCTTAGGTACTCGGGTAAAGCCTACTTAGCGTAACATAGTTGATTGCCGTATACTGTATACGCGTACATACGACATATGCGCGAGCATCTAGTTACCGTTCCGACGAAGTAGATCTCTCCGGATCGCGCGAGGAGACTACTCCAGACACAAACGTTGATATCACGGCAACGCATTGCTTGACCCGAATTTACCGCGTCACCGAATTTGCGAACGTAATGCCTCTTCATCTAACCTTAGTCCCTATCTCCCGTTGCCTTCGCTCCGCATTCGCGCCTCCATTGTGCGCCGCATTTAACGCTAAATGCGATTTGATCCTGAATTCCGTTTGCCGTATTCATACGAATGTCTTATTCATTGTAAACACGGAATGAGAATGAGGCGGCGATATATGCCACGTTAAGCGGGGAATTACCGCTAACGAAGTATTTGCACATTCATCCCGCGCACATATATCATAATTAACTTGTGTTAATAAATTAATAGTGATACCGTAATTTCTATTATAATTACGTAATACAATATTAAATTACAGTCAAATCAAATGTGAAACTCTGCATCGCCAATAACGGCAATAACTAACAGTAATGATTTTTTATTTGGTAGTGTGAGTTACAATTTACGTGCCTTTTGATTATTAAATTTGTGATTTATAGATTTACACTTGAAAAGGATCAAAATCAATGGTCGAAACGCTCTAGATCACGTCGTGATAACTGTATTTAATATAGGTTGCCTGTTAAGTCGAGTAATCATGATTATTAAATTATAATATAATATATATTATATATAATAATAATATAGGATTATTATTAAATTATATAGATACTTGTGATACTTTTATGTGATTTATGTTCTACATATACATTGTTACAGAAGCTATCTCAAGTTGCTTCTTTTTCTTTCGTTTTTACGGAATTATTAAAAAATTTTAATGATGAATTATCAGCGAACAACGAACAATGCCAACATTTGGATTTTATTGATATTTCTCAGCGGTTTATTCGTCCCAGGACAAACTCGTCAAAGGCTGGCTTTTGTGCATCATGCTTATATGCTCGTGACATTCATACTTGTCACGGAATGTCAGAACCGTTTTGCGATAAAACAGGAAAAACGGGGTGTGCTTTCAGACGAAAACACACTTTCTCCGAATTGCCGTGCCATATCTGAATACGTTTTGGAGCTAAGCCAGAACATTTTGAAAAGGGAGCAGAACGGGGAACTGTTGCGAGAGTTTTCTTCGCCCAGCGCGCTTCTCCTGTCGTTCGGTAAAGCACAAAAGGCTTTAAGGCAATGAATGTATGCAGGTAGTGACACGGAAAGCTTCACCGAGACTTGATCTAGAGCGTTTCAAGTGATATGCAATTGCGGCGAACACTATGTCAGCTATACACGTTCGGAAGACAATGAATGAAGTACGAAGTGCATGGACTGCATGGTACATGTATGCACCATAAGTAAATATCAAAAGCTGTCAAAGCAATTGGAAAATCCAAACGATTTTACCGAGCGAATTTTACGAGAGAAACTCAATTGCGTTAATTGGCTCAATTGAAAAAGAAAATAATTATCTTTCGTAACGCAGAAACGATAATCACTCTAATGATATTTGAGGAATTAATTTATCCGTTTTATCAACAATATTTTATTTTGTTTAAACGCGAAAAATCGCGAAATGGAGGTTGAATTCTCGCCCGTGAAAACTTCCAATAGCCTGCGGGAATAGAATGTCTTGAGGTCTCTTCAGAAATGAAAACCGCCAGACGTACATTTAATCAGTTACTTGGTTCGCACTAAAGCGGATTGCGAGAAAACCAGGTCGGGGGATCACATCAAGTGATAACAAAAAGAATGGCACGATCCCCGGGAAGGTCTACACGTATTTCAGGAATTTAAGAACGCCCTGACACTATATCGATCTTGGCGTTTGTGTTCTTTCAATCTCCGCGGGAATTTCGGGGCGACGGGGATTTTCGCAAATTCCTTAAACATTCTGTCTCTATATCCCCCTGCCGTGCTAAGTGCGTTGAACTGGCGCTCTCTCTGTCAATTTTTATCGTCCGTGCCAGCGTGTAGTTCCAAATATAAACTCCTTCGTGAATGCGTCCGTGCTATCCATTCTCAGTCGCCGGCTGCGGCGGAGAGTTTATTTTCTAGTTTCGTGACACGTGTGCACGCGCGAATACCGTCCTCTTTCAGGGAGGCTTTCGGAAGTCTCCGCGCGAGCTTTCCATTCACAGTGTTCAAACGGTGCCCGATATCAGTTACCGAATATCGTTAACGAGTTGGCCAATCAATTGCAGCCAGTGTAAACGATGAATCGACTAGATTGCTAATTACGACTTTTCGGAATGCCGTTGCATTAAATGGAAATGCAGTATTGTGGCCGTTTCTTTGTTGCACGTTATTAATAAAGAAGTAGAATAATTTTGCGAAAACAAATTTAATGGTCCACCTACATTACAGATAAAGTTACAAAAACGAAATTTCGCGCTCGGCGTAATGGCGAGTAAATTACGGCTTTTGAAATATTATATTAGACACGCGAGACACCATTTGCATTAAGTGATAAACACCTCTCGAGTTGTTTTACCTCCATATATCTTTCACTCTTTCGTAGGATGTGTATATATTTATGATAGGGCTATACGCTTTTATAAATAGAACGTAATTAAAAATAGATTTAAATCAATGCGGTTCAATGCCAATTAAAAAGATGAGCGTAGCTCGCTAAAAGTGTGGGAACACAAAATTCTTTGCCTGAACGTAAAAGCTCACGCTTTTTCCGTAAAGGTTCGGCGCAAAAATTCTTTGTTCGACACAAAGTACGAGCATGTCGAAATTTTTTCGCAAGCTACTCTTTTGCGGTTGCTCGTCGCGCTCGGGTCACGATAGCCGATCGATCGTCGTCGACGAATCGATCGTCGACGATCCTCCACCGAAATTCGCGGAGCCCTTGAATCACGTGGCGGCGCCTGAGGGTGTAGCAAGGCATTTTGATCTGTCCACTATAAAATTCATCGACGACGAGGAAGCCGACGAAGATGCGGCCTGCACTAAGAACGGTAGCCGGCGATCGATCAGATTTTTCTTTTTTTATAGAAAAGTGGGTTGATACGCGGGTAGGTCCGTAGTTATTCCCCGCTAAGGGACGATATAAATAAACCGATGGGCAAAAAGTTACGAGGACAATGTGGACTCTGTGCGCGCGTGCACAAAGTTTTTCGCCGCGCAAAATGCGGCGAATTTTCGCTCGCCGACCGCGTCTCGCGTAAAGCCCGGTCTACGTAATTCGCAGTTCGCGAAACGCAAGAGATACACGCACAGTCTACGTGTTAATATCACCTCTATACACAGAGAGGTTAGATTGACACGTAGACCGTGCGTGTGTCTTGCGTTTCGCAAACTGCGAATTATGTAGACCCGACTTGAGAGATGTTTCGCTGTGTTTCGAAAGGAATGACGGTCAGGTTACCCGAGGACGGGGAATAAAAATTCTGGTAACGTGGTCTCTCCTCTTCCGCAGAAGTAAAAGGAAGAGTAAAGGAAAAAAAAGCACCGCCCGGGCGAGAGGAAGAGAGAGAGAGAGAGAGAGATATATTAAATTAATGGAAACACACGGTGGCTTCTCGCGCGGAGTAAATGAGAAACGAAGGGAATTTGTCAGGCTCACCGGGGAAAGAGGGACGGGGAGATGCGCTTCACCTATTTCCGCTCTCCGTTACACGGCCGCCGCTATATTTGACTATAGCCGCGGCCCGCTAATGGCTTCTTTGACGCGTGTTAAATGCACGATAAATTTGCCTAATTAATTCTTCGTGAATTCCCGACAGAAGAGCTGGACGGGCCGAACGCTGGGCGGATACGAGACGCCTGGGTTATCGCCGTCGAAAGGTGAGACAAACTTGAACGGACGTTCGGTGAAGTAAGGGAGACGGCGCGGGTGCACCACCTCGAGAGTGCAACGTTATAGCGTATACGTTGTCTCTACGTGACACCAATGTACACACGCACGCGAGACGAGATCTAGTGCCCCGCTTCCAGTAAATACATTCCTGTCGGGGCGGAATCGTGTATCGATTAAACGTCACATAAAAGGCGGCGGTGTCCAGCGGGCGAACGTGTTTTTGATCGAACGCGAGAATGCGTCATCTAAATGTCACGAGAATCGCTCGAAAGCAAGCGTGCGTTCCCCGACCGAGCCGATAATGACAGCTCGTGACGAGGGGCCGTAAAAATCAGGGAGTTCGCTCCCCCGATATCACTCTTCTCTTTTATTATTCTTCGCGATATCGATCCGATCGGCGTTACTTCTCGCAGACGCGACGATACTAACATTAGCAACGATGTTAATAATACGACGAGATTAATTTTTTTAATTCATATACCTATCCGTTACTTATTCCATTATCTTTTTTTCCTCGTATGGAAAATCTGTTCCTATATTTATCTCGATCACACGGAAAGACCGGACCGCTCGATTGCACGACTCATTTTGAGAAAATTGCGTTCATTAAATCGCTTCTGATTGCCTGATTACTTGCCGTTAAAGTACATTTAATGAGGATGGATAATCGTCGCCGTCGCGAATTAGATTTCACAAAAGATTTCAGCAATGGCAATTCGCAAACGCAGTCGTGTCGCGCGCGTTGCCGCGAGAAAGGAAGAGAAGCGACGAACGGAAACACAAGACTTTCGTGCGCGATAAGGATTGGCTCCCGTGACTCACACTCCGGTATCTCGTTCGACTTCCCAAGGATAAGTGGCGACAAGCTTTTCAAGCGGGCTCTTCTTTTCTCTGTTCGCAGGAGCGCGAGGGAGAGGCTGCAGAGATTGACGGCACTTAAGAAGATCCAGCCGCGCGACATCCAGGCCATTTTACATCAGCGGGTACGTAAGAACGAAACACGTAATTAGCCGGAATTGCCTGTTAATATCGTGTCCGTAAAGGATTCGATGGCCCCGTCGAGATACCATCTCCAACGTACACCTCTCACCGCGCCGAATGAGAGAAGTCACCTTTTTTACACATCATTTTTTTTTTTGCACCAGAGCCGGTTTTAAATCCACTGTCGTGTCCAATTTTTCGTGGTTCTCGGGGTTTTTTTAATCGATTGTTACATACGCTCTCTCTGTGGAAGAAAAATAAACGAGATGTTCGCAGTTTGTTCCGGCCCGGCGGTTTTAGATCGCGTTCGATTTTCTCTCATTTGTAGAAATCCCGTATTAATATTGAAAAAAAAAAAAAAAAAAAAAAAATTAACGCGCTTAAAAATTTCTCGGGCTTAAAATATTTAGCGCGCGATGCCTGATTACGGGCCTTGCCTTAAAATCAATTCGCGCCCGTGACCTTAATTCGCTGTTGACAGAACTGATGCAATCCTGAGTACAATCTGACAATCGACGCGCGAGTAACAATAGGATATACGTGTGTTAAGAAGACATTGCGCGTTCTTCGCGCGTCCGTCTTCCGGCCGCGGCGATTCTTATCGCTCGCTGTGCGCGCGGAGCGCGGAGCCGCGTACGACCATCCGCGTGCGTGCTCCGCGTAGGGAGGACGCGCGGCGTGGCGTGCAAGTGAATCGATCGGCCGCGAGCGAGCGCGGAGCCGTCACGGAGGCTGCTTATGAAATGTGGAATGCCAAGTAAATGAGCGCGGAGTGAGAGGCGGACGGCGATTATGCGCGGCCTTGTTTACGAGAGTGTGCAGAACAAGAGTGCACGTTTCTCGCGTTGCATCGCTCGAGTCGCTCGATGAGAGTCGCTCGCTCGCGCCTTCGCGCGAGCGTCCAAAATCCTCGGCCTCGGCGCGGCGCTTCGATTACGCAATAACGGGTTTCAGCGATCGCCATCGACGCCCCCGCGATTTCAGCCGGGGGCGTCGCGTCGTCATTGTCGCGGAGAAACGCGAAGAGAGTAATATGCGCCGGGGAAAAGGAGACGGAATTCCCCGCCCTGAGAGCGTGTTGCGCCGCGACGACGCGCTCGTCCGCGAGAGCAAAGCTGCTCGAGAGTATCGATACCCGACGGTCTCGCTGAGCTAGTAACCGAGCGACAAATATTGGCGCCATCCGACACTTCACTCGAGAGTATCGTACTTTTCAGCAGAGACGGGAAACCGATGTAATCCCGACGAGCTCGGACTTCGATATTACAGCGTGTGAAAATTCCTTTACGTTTGTGTGTGTCCGACAGATGTTTTTTTTTCCTGTCTTGACAGTCTCATAAATATTATTGTGAGTAAACGTAAGATCATGTCTATAAATAGTTGAAGTTAAACAGCTAAAGAGATTGAATTAATTCTCCGCCGCTTCATCAATACGCATGTTTGATAGATTTTTTTTCTTTTTTTTTTTTAGTTACGAGAGAAAGGCTCATGCCGTTTGCGCCTGAAACGGATTTCCTCTCCGAGAGCGATTAATGATGCGATTTCTGCCTCAAGTTATAATTCACATCCAAATACATTTCCAGTCGAATATGAGTTCGCGAAAATTGGTTTTACTCACTCTCGCATTCAAGCTCGCCTCGATCGAAAATTATTAGTGAAAGTTCAACTTCCACTAACGTTTATGGGAATGGGTTCGTGGAAATAACAAATAACTTTCGTGATATTGCATTACGATGTTATATATCTTTCGATTGCAATTGTAAATATTTCTTTCCTTCTTCCTCGCAAAGTACTTATCGAATTAGCAAAACCATTTGCCAACCGGTTCGCGTCCGAGAAAAGTTCTCCGCGCATTGTTCGTTATTAATCGCGTGCCGACCGAGATATTTTAAGGTCGTATGCGGGAACGCGATACGGCATGCGGGTTTAAAATCTCGCGTAAGCAGAGGCACGCATCGGGTTCTCGCGTATCGCGCGAAACACATCTCGGAACGGAAACCGCGCGAGGATGTCGTAACACACGACCGTTAACGAGTTTTCTCGATATTGCTCGTATCACTCCTAGCACGGTTAGCCACTTATTGCTATCAACAACACGGCATATTACTCTCTCCCCTCTTTCTCCCTTTCTTTTTTTATGCCGGTAATTAGGATAAATGGAAGGCGCAGGACTAAGGGTCCTCCGGTTAATTCGTGCACGATAGTAGTGCCATTTGGGAAATTGTCTGACCATTTTGCGGCGTTAATTTTTCCAAGACAGTGGTGTTGGAATACTGCAATGTCGGACGTTTACGCGTAATTTACGTCTGTGGATACATGGCACTTAAAAATTATGGTCCAACCTCGAGATTTTTTACTGTTATAAAAGAACTAAAATTTCAGTTATATAATAATATTGTACATGTAATCGGTAACAATATTTTTACTTGACTGAAGAAAAGAATAAACTTTAGTTATTTACATTATATTTTTAAAAAATTATTTTACTTTCAAAAATATTTTCAGTAAAATGAAACATTTGACATTGCTATCACTATATATTTGAGGAAAGGATATTTTAAAAAGAGTTGTCAGCATTTTTTTTCGTGATGATATTATCGTGATCATTATCTACACATCGTTAAGCATTAATAATCAGTTTTGAATTTTACTTATGTAATATGTGTTGTATAATGCATGTCGACGAATTTATTTTTATTAGATTTTATACTTACGAGGAATTGGTTTATTAGAGAATTAAGTCCTTTTTAAAATCAACGTATAGCGGCACGGGCAAGTTGCGGATTTACACGTCACGCGTTATAGAGATAGAGATAAATACGGGGATTGTATTTTGCCCAGAAATGCGGAAGCACGTGCGACAAAAATGAAGTGAAACTGTGCGATCAGCCATTTTTCATAAAGCTAAATTGAATACTACGCCGTACTATACCATCGCGTGATTGCGATAACTCTCCATTCGATCAAATTTTCAATCATCGCAACCAAATAAAAGAAAAATTGTAATCACGGTAGAATTTATTGTTTATCGCGGGTGTGCAGCCTTTCTGCAATATTTGCATGCGTCGTGTGGTGTGTAATATTACTGGTAATAAAGGTGTTACTGCGATATTAGCGGTTGCTAATTTCTATATTAATTCCATCGGGAATAAAATCTAGCGAGAATCACGTATTATTTCGGACTACTTTCTGTTATTGTTCCAGATGAACGACGTCGCGGTAGCGTCCACAAGCGGGGACTCCACTTCGAAAGACGTATCGAATGGCCAAATTACGGTTACTTTGGCGGACAAGTAAGTCATCTTTCCTTCTTTTATATCGAGACAAGTTTGTTGCGCCTTGCGACGATGCGAGGCGTCGTGGATAAAACTCAACTTCTTGTAAAATTTTCGCTCTTGAATTTACGGTTAATGACAGATTTCTCGGGGTCCAGGTGCCTCGGAGTCGATTAAAAATAATTTGTGTCGTGGATACGATAGGGCGATGTCGCTTCGCAGGCGCAATACTTGTAATTAGTTTCTGAAGGCTTAATATCCCCTGGGATGTTCCTGTCAAAGCATAATAAACCAACGTCTGTGTTGTAACCGGGAAAATGTATGCAGTGCCTATAGGAGGCATCGCTGCAGACCGGATGTGACAAATTGCGATTGTCGTGATTGATATCCTTTCACAATGCCGGCGCGTTCGCGCGGCCCATTTTTGTTTTGTACAATAGGGAAAGTCGGAGAGCACATTTTCTACTTTATAGTTATTACTTATCGGTGGCTGATTGATTAATTTTATTGTCACGTCTTAATTAATCCGACCGACCCTGTCTCGATTGTTTCAGGGAATTGGGGACGAATGCTTTCTCCACCAAACTTAGCAACGGTACGATTCCAAAGGGATTAGGAAAAGAGGCGGACATCCGAGTGGAAAACACCTCGCAGGAGCGGAAGGACGCTTTGGAAAAGCAACAAAGCTGCGAAGAGGTGAACCTCCTGGTAACGTAAACTTACAATTCACTTTAAAAGCGTAGAAATACAAGAAAAAAAATTGCATTTGAATAATTTGTTTTTAAAACGTTGCAATATACATGTAAACAAATTTTAACTCTAATTAGTGGCGAAAATGATTATTTATATAAAGAGATGAATTAAAGATATGTCAATAGGAAATGTGCCAATATACGGTCGGGTTGAATCTGTTGTGCTTAATAATAAAGAGATGTTAATTTAAATATAGAGCAGCACCTGCGTATAACAGTAAATTATTAAATACAATTAAATGTTTACGTTGTATTTTGAAACGTAAATGTAATTGGAAAAGTCCGCGATGTAATGCACATACGTTACATAATGATCAGTACAAATATATATATATATATATAGTTATATTAGAATTGTAGATTTTTCCCCTTCATATATTTTTCAACACTACGTTATGTCGGCACTAATCGCTCGTCGCTTGCATAAGCAACATCCGTTGGATTTCTTAAGTAATTATTAAACAGTTTCCGGAATAGTAAATCGCCATCGGTAGTTTATCACGCTTAATTGCCAGCATTAGGCACGTTAATGGGAGTCTTCACGAGGCTCGCGGGCTACTGTTATTTATTGTTCTGTGGAACATTTCTCTGAATTAACCGCGCCGGGCAACAATCACGGTACTTTTCTTTATTACAAATATTTTCTCACATGCTTATAGGCTTAAATGAGAATTATTCCAAATTTATTATTGAACAATTTGGATATGTTTCAACACATCAATAATCTGTCAGATTTACGTGTTCTATTAACCGGATATAACATATTATTAAATTCGTAGTGTCAAATTATACTCAATTTGAGTCATTTTTAATTATTCCTTTAAATCGCCACTGCTCCTACTCAATATGTCATTGTTAAAAAAAAGAAACTAAAACAATATTAATTTAACTAAATCAATAGAGTTAAAATAATACTGTTTCGTGTTAAAATCATACATTTCGCCACACATGATGGTGAAAATAATAAAATGTTATTTACCTTTATTAGTTTGAATTTTATTCTTCAATATTTATTTAACAGTGCACAGATTAAATCGCGTATTGTTGTTTTGCTTCGATTTAATTTCGGAAAAGCAGCAACATTTTCTATCAGTTGCAAAGATGTCGAAAGTTAACGAAATGGCCGAGCAATTTTAAGGAGAAATCCGCCGCACAAACTGATCGAGGAGCCCGTAAAAAGAAATGTACGGTAAACTCGGGTGTCAATTCATGAAGACGTAAACTCGCGTTTGTTTGCTCCGACAGCTACCGGTGCAGAGCGGAAGAATCGGGGAACGACGCGCGAGCAGCCCTTTCCAAAATGGTCGGACGGAAGTGCTGATTGGCGAACCGGAGGGCGGCCCGAGGTCGCCGCGGGGATCGACGTCTTCGGCGGTCAACGACGGCAATTTCCTGAATCCGCCGGACGAGCGAGACGAACCAATTTGCAGGTAAGTACATTGGACTTGTAAGCGCGTGGGGGAGGGGCGAACTTTTACGCCCTCCGTCTCCCGCGGGTCACCGGATCGGCTCCTCGCCGTTGTTACCACCGCTCCTTTATGTCCCCGTCGAGTCCTTCTGCGAGTAACGTTTGTATGCGGCGTTACCCGGCGCTTAACCCACCTAAACGATAGTCATCCCGCTCGCCTTTATAGCCTGATATAAAAGTTTTTATCGCCCGCTCTCGGGACTCGCAACCGTTCGTTAATTATTATAGTTTACTTGTTCGACCGAGTAATTGATCATCGATTCAATAAGATGATTGAGCGACCTCAATGAGACTCGGGGTAAATCGAAGCGAGGTATGATTTAGTGCGGGCGAGTCGTACTTTTCAGTAGTTATCTCGAGCAATCGTATTTCTAATCGGGGTTCGTGAATTTAACGTTATCTGCTCTAAGGCGCGTCTCCTCGAGAGACGAGTGTCTAATAAAGAGAGTGGTCCAATGGATTGCTCGCATCATATTGGATCACTTCACGGATCCCCGCGTTCTCTGCTTTACCGCGATAGGGAAGCATAAATTCAGCCGATGCCCGCTGGATGTCGCCATCAACGTACTTAGTGCAGTCTTTTAAAACTCCCAGAGGGATGACTGATCCGCACACTTATTTGGACTTGGCGAACCCAAGCTCGATACACTCACATTCGTACATCACATACATCCACATATACACGTTTTTATGAACGATAGCGTAACAAATATTTGTGGAAGCAAGATGCAACCTCATTTAAGAATAATAAAAAGAACGAGCCTTACATATATGTGCTAATGGAGCAAGACAACGAAAACTGAAACTCATTTTTTAGTTATATCCATGAATTAAAGACCTTTAAAGACCGATTAACTTGAGAAGGAGTTACGAGTTAGGAAACGCGAGGAAAAAAGGAATAGAGTACCATGACACAGTTCCATGCGTCGGATCTTTTTTCATTTTGCAATGCAATATTTCTCGGCGCTGCATCTAATGCAGCCCGAGTTCTTGTCAGTTGTCGCATTAGCATAACGACACTGTTAGACATTATTACGTAAAATTATTACGAAATACATACGATATAAACTCTCGCGTTACTCACGCTATTGAATTTTTTAAACGCAACTCTATCACGCCTACAGAAAATTTTCCGAAATCTCCGACTTTAATTTTAATGACGATTTTAAACTCACTCGCTCCGGAATGAAATTAGTGCGTCCTGCATTCTACATTAGGAGAGGATCTTTGGAGCGAATTCATTTTGCACATCGTGACCTGCGCTCGTAACAACTTTCAATTCCGATTGCGGAGCAGGATGTTTAATTCAACGCAAAAATGCGAACGATTATCCGATCTGCGATCGAGTACGAGTGGGCTAATCTGAAATGCGCCCTGGAGGAGCGCGACGAGGTCCGCGATCAAAGTGGAATCGATTCCGCGGAGAGAGTCGCATCTCCAATCGGTCGGTAGATCAAATATGTCCCTCTCATTCTCTCTCTCTCTCTCTCTCTCTCTCTCTCTCTCTCTCTCTCTCTTTCTCTGTCTCTACCTCTCGCGGATGGAGATGGTCCGCTGGAATCTGCGGCGCGAGTCGAGAACCGCTTCGAAGTACAGTGCAGGGCTCACTCGACAGAGTCACTTCGCCGGTATTTCACGCTCGCGACACACCCACCTGAACCGGTGTGAGTGCAGCCTAAACAATGCGTTTTCCAGCTCCTCGGTATGCAGCTCCTCGACAGAACCGCCTGCTGATCCCTCTTTCTCTCTTCTTTTCTTTCTTTGCCTGAATTTCGCCCTCTTCCTCTTTCCTTCTTCCCTTTCTCTCTCATTTTCTCTCCTTTTTCTCTCTCTTCTCTCCGCGCATTCTAACGTGACACGAAAGGGATACATGGCATAAGGACTCGCGTGGGGAGGAGAGGGATTTCTTCAAGTGCGACGGCTCGGCACGAATAGCTGGTACTCTCGGTGCTCATACTCCGTATATGAGCTTCTCTAATTTTGCACCGAACGAAGAAATTCCGTTCCATACGTATATATTCATGCAAGTTTTAGTTTCACGATTAACGCATCCTTTTTGTATGAAAAGAGTGTATTATTTCGCGCTCGATATTTCAGGAATCGTTTTGCTAACAGCGATAAGAGTTCGTGTTTGCATTCATCTTCTTGTTTTTCTTCTTCTTCTTCTTCTTTTTCTTCTTTAGACTTTTCTGGGATGCGGGCTCTCTCGAAATGCAATCTTTTGCAAATTGCCGCGCGACCGGTTCTCGTTGTTTCGCGTTCTCTCGCGGCGACCCGCATTGTCCGCTTTTAATTCTCTAATTTAATAAACTGAATCGCGTCGACGAAGCTTGTCCACGGCTCAGGCGGTTAATACTTTGTGACACAGTCCGCGTTGTGTAGCGCACGACGCAGCGGGTGGGAGGTAGACATTAATTAACACCGCAGATTATTAACGGTGTGAGGAAAGTTTAATGGCGTCATAACGTCATACGAGACGCGTCGGCGACGGAGCCAAACGTCCAAAACGAGCGGCACATGGTCAATTTATTCACGAGCTTGCGCCCAGGTGCATCATGCCGCTCAGGTGCGAATGAATGCGCCCTATTGACACGGGGTACTTTTAACGAGAGGCCGTCCCCAGTGAATGGTCCGAAAATGAACGCGTGAAACGTCCACCAGTCTCCGTAAGCTAGCCCGCGGTCCTTTGAAAAGAATCTGCCATCGCTCTTCTTTGAAACGTTGAAATCGCGATCGGTCGCGAAACCCTCCCCCGCCCCGAATGTCCCAGTTTTCCGCTGCAAAGCAGGATGCGTCTCATGAGTGACACGTCCTAAAAGCCAATAAAATGCGTTATTGCGGCTAACGCATTTTTTGGCACGCGTACAGAATTCCATTTGCGGAAGCCGGTTTTTGCATTAGTATACAATTGCAACGATCCAAATGCAATCCTCGCGCTTTTTCCGCCGAAGCCTTTTTTGACCGCGCGATCGATATCCCTCAAAATGTTTGGTGACACTTCCGACAAGATATTATTGTTTGTTTAACGCTGTTTGATTGTTCAATAATATTTAAAAAAAAATGGAGAAACATCAGAAATATATATAAGACCTTTTACGGCGCTCATTGAATCTTCGTAAAGAGTAAGCTCTGATCAAATTAATCGGAACTGTTACATTTCCAACTTTTAAAAGGTCGGTTTTCGAGAGGCGCATCAAATTCACCGAGCAAATAGCTTTTTTAGCGACAAGTACCGTACGCTCAGCCTCGCGCTTCGTAATTTTATGCCCGTTATCCAAGTCTCCGATATCGATTCGCTCCTTCGTAATCGATATCGTCCGTGCCCGGCAACTGCGTTTACGTTTATGCGCGTCCGGTTGGAACGGTGACATTTTTTCACGTCGTAACAACATTTGCATTGAACAGCTCACAATCAAATACCGATTGCCTTAAAAGAATTGTATTGCGATCTGATGTAAAGTCATCTTCGTCGATGTATTGTGTTAAATCAGAATATTGTGCATGCAGAACCTATAATTTCATTTATATTCCATTTTTGGAAATAGGTATAGAAAATATTCTAAGAATATCTTGCAGATATTTTAATTAATTCGATTTTGGCGAAAACTTTACATAGTATTTCGGTAGCTCAATTACACAGTGCCGTAACTTCTGATTAATTTGTAAATATCGATTGCGTGAAGTTTTGAAAATAATCCGTCAGCTTTTGAAATCTATCATTTGCCGCATTAATTAAAAAAAAATGTTCAGCCGGAAGCATTATGTATACAAGTCCGATCTCTGACACAATCTGGCCGAGGATTCGCGCGCGAAAATTTTGACGAACGGCGTGTCCGCGATTATTTTTCCTGGTCGCAATAAAGGCAGATGACAATTTGTGCGCGTATACGTGCGAGACGCGTGAGCGATTTGCACGACGACGCGCGACGTAGGGCCGGAGAAAGAGGCGAGCAAATTCGAAGCGCATTCCCGTGATTGAACGTGTTCCTGCTGCCGGTGCAACTTCGCGGCTACAGTCCATCTCGTTACAGCGCGGCGCGTTCTCTAATACGGTATCGCGGCCCGCTGTGTGTGACACAGCTACGGAATACCGATTGCTCACTCTCCCATGGCGTTTCCTGTTCCGACCACGTATATCCCGCTTTCAAAATAAAAAAAAAAAAGAAGAGAAATACGTATATACATGCGCGCGCAAGGAGGAAGAGGATAGCGATGCGCGGACGGACGAGCTGTCGCTCGGGAAGGTGGAACAGAGCGAGAGAGGAGAGGATCGACCGGGGGGAGAGTAGGGAGGAGGATATAGGTGGTGCAATGTGGATGACGAGGATCGGCGACGTTGTATATATGTACCGACGACACGCCTGCTGCCCATTGTTCACGTCTAACGCATTATGCGCATCATTCATGGCCTTTTACGCCAAGCCTCGCGTCAAGTTCATGCTAATTCTCGTGGGCTAATCTGGAGTCAGACGGATGCCACACGAAGACAGATTTGGGAAGACTGAGCTCTCGATCTCGTACAGAGGATCTCAAATCCCTGCCAAAATATATTGTAGAAGTAGATTCTTCAAGAGTTTTTTTATTTTAGCAAAACACAACGATAGATTTTTGATTGTCGCGAAATGACGTATTTTTTCGAATAATAGTGAGCTTCAAAGATATAAATACGACATCAACTTTATTCTTCAATCGATTTGAATTTAATTGGATTTTCTTCAACAGAATCTCAATCTTATATTTAATTGTTAAGATTTAATTACTAATTTAATCAAATATCGAACAGTCGCGATATTCTTCTTAATAAAATACTTGAAGTGAGATAAAATTAGCAGATAAATAGATTTCAATGTTTTTAGAATTTTTTTCAGAATTAAATTCCTCTAGATTCTCTATGGAAACAATATTCGCTTATGATGTTACTTTTATTTGAAAGATGTCGTCTTCTTTTCTTTTCAAGGACTATTTTCGAAGAAGAATTTTCTGAGTGAAATTTTTCTGAATAATTGTACATATCATTTACGATCTTTCACACATCGCGACGTACTTATATGAAGGCACATATACGCATTTTTGCTGCAACTTTTTACACCTCCAGGAAGGCAATAACTCCGTGCGAGTTCCTCCGACTACAAACCGCTCTTCTGGAAGAGAGATCGGCTGCACAATTTATGGCGATTTAGGTCGGCTACGTTATGCGGATAACTTGGAGATGTGCGTTTCTTTAAATGTCGCAAACTTAAAGACGAGCTACACAGCGAGACGCGCGTAATAAAGTGCGGTGCACGTTAGGACAAATAATATTGCAATCTACAATCTTTCTTTGATTACAAACACGTTATGATGCTGTGACGCGCGTTTGTCGTTTCTCCCTGACCTACTACCGATACAATGACACAGAAATAAATAAAAAAAGAAGTACTATTATCTCATATTTACAGAAACGACCAACAATTTAAATGCACGAAGCGCGGATACAGTTACTGCATTACGAACGGCAAGTGTAAGAGATTAATTCATTTTCAACCGCTTTCAACCGCATTTACAGCGTACGGATCTGCCGCGAAAAGCCGTACCCCAACAGAAATTTAATGTCGTTAAATAATGAGCTATATATACACAAAATTAAATTAGATTGGACGTTTAAATTGCTCGTGAAGGAAAAGTAAAACGCCGATAAGTTCCTTCTATTATTCTTGCCTCTCTCGCCTTCTATACATCTCCCGCCGCACGAGAACGATTTCCACGGGAACGTAACAGATGTACACGAGACATTTGATAGTTCTCGTGCTCGCGCCTACCCTCGGGCGTAAGATCATACCCGCCGCGAAGGGCTCGTTAATTCGTAAAAACATCGCGCGCCGACGATTGAATAATATTGTTGCATGGAAATTGTCCCTCGTTAGTTTTCCATGGGAGAGGATCCCGCGGCAAGAGAAAAAGTGTCCCGGAACCAGCCGGTGGAAAGTGTGGAAAGAAAGCGCCGGGCTTAATTGTCCGAACCGCTTTTCTAGCGGTCTCCCGACCGAGAGCGCGTTCGATGAGCGTTCGTTTAAACGTTCGCACTCGCGCGCGCTCGAGATGCCGCACGTCGCTCCATTGATGAAATATGCAGATAAAATAAAGGCACGCTGCGCTATCGTCCGTTACATCGACTCGGGTATCGTTACGTCATATTACGTTATTGCACGTTATTTGCACGGCGCGCATAGCGATTGCACTGCGATTATATAGATAATTAATACGAAAAAAAAAAAAAGAAATTGAATTAACGAGAGAATAATTTCGTGAAGAACGCACGAATGAAGACATTGTTTCGAGAAAGATGCGTTCAAAAGTGTTATCTTATCACGTGTAAAGATTACTTAACGGTTAACGGAGATGCAGTTATCTTCAAGTGTTCTGTAAGATCACAGAAAAACTTGAAACGCAGTTTCGTTTGTTATATTCTGTCTTTAAACACCGCTCCGTTTCGTAATCCGAACCGCTCGACGGGAAGCTCGCACGGTGCATTTTGCCGACGTAATGGGAGAAGCTATAATAGCGGGGACGATTTATTTACTTTTATAATGGCGACAAATTGCCGAATAACTTTATCAGCATTATTTACAATGTAATTCACGGGGGGTAACGAGGCGTGAATTTATTTGACATGATAATAGCACGGCCCTGTCTAAATCACGCACACCCTTTCGCGCGTGACACATCTGTAAACAATTTTGTAAACAGCTCCGTGTACAGTCGCCTGTTGCAACACCATCGACGTCTCGAGTGTAAACGCGAATGCACGTGGATCACCGTCGTCGTCGCCGTTGTCAATCCCCCCGTCGTAAAATCTCGGGAGAGTGTTACACGCGACGCCATTCCATCATTTTACTGTCTCATATACAAGCGACGTGATTTCATTCTCGAGACGAACTGATTTTATGCCCCGCTCGGTCCTCCATGCTGATGGAATTAAAATCGGGAAAAAAAGGGAGTAGCGAACAGATGAACATTCCGACGTTGACGTACGTCGCGAAACTTGATAAAACGTTAAACGTCTGTAGAACTGTTACGCCTTCCAGCTTCTAGGGAAGCAAACATAAAACCACCATGCGCTTGAGAGGGAGAAATAAAATTATATCGGAAAATTAATTTGATTTCGAACCCGCCGTGCAGATCAGCGGCAAGGTGATGATTCTAACGCTCGTGGCTTAAGTGGCGAATTATCTCGCTGGATAATCGCACCCGAAATATCCCGTTCGGAATATAGACCTGTGAAGAAGCGTGACCTACATCGTGAAGATCGTATCGGATCCAATCATATTCGTAACTTATCGTCTCGGCGACCTATTTACGCAGCTTTATCGTCTCCCTCAAACGGTGAGAAGCAGCGATGATTCCAGAAATAGCAGCCTGACAATGGCGGATTACCGGCGGCGGAGACAGATCACAGACACTCGCAGCTCGATACGTTCGATTGGCAATCGAACTTCGCTTCACCGAGAAGTTAGATTCCAGCGTAGTGCATTCGCAGATCGCGTTGAGTTTCCACTCTCCGGTTGTGCGTCGTCGCGACGTAACGGACGGGGGACAAAGTAGTTTCGCTCGACGCTCAAGTTTAAGGGCTGTTTATCAGATAAACCGAAAATACGACGGGGGAAAACTTTAAATGGATGGATACGACGCACAGTAGGTTTTTCCCCTCGGGAAAATAAAATTGTTTTCAGGAGGGTTGAATTCTCCAGAAATATATTTTTCTTCCTCTTTTTTTTTCCCTATCCGTCAACAACGCGACTGCGCGAAATTAACGTTCGTAGAGCAACATTCGGCAAAATCATCTCTTATTATTTCAGCGCATGCTGTATACCTGACGTGTAAGCAGGGTATCATCTTTCCACGTCCGAATCTAATTTTTCGCTTTGCGATGCACCTCGGCTTTGCAACTTAAAATCGCTTGCGCAACACTGTGCTGAGACGACGCGACGTCGCGAGAGAAATACTGCCGGTATCCAAAGTTCAAGCGGATCCTCTCGAAACGCGGAAACGCGGGGATATGTAAAAGCGCGGGTAAAAAAGCGCTGCACGCGAGTCGCGAATAATGGCCTGTGGCCGTTGACGGGAACGGTCGTTAATCAAGCCGATTAATTGAACCGGCAGGCCGCGGATACCTCGGCGTGGAAAACGGTACTTAAATACTGCATAGCTTACCGATCTCCCCGCGTATAACGAGGCACCAACAACGAGGTATCTGGGAAATGGAGCATTTCGCCGGCGCACCGCGTTTCCTCTACCGCTGCCAGCGAGCGCGATGATGATAGTCGCGGGCATCGTGTACACAGTCGTCGCGCGTACAATTGCAGTAATAACGCCATGGGGTGATGGCGGATCGAACGATGACCCGTCATTGTTTACGTTGCCGGCCTTTTTGTACGCTTCGGGACAAATCGTATAATTGATTTTCCGCGTAACACACGGGATACAAATCTATTACGAAATATATATCGAGTCCTTTCCCCTTTTATTATTTAAACGACGTGAGATATAAAGCGACGAGTCCGCTGCGATGAACATTTGGAGACACACTTGTAAAATAAATAAGTTGAGAAGGAGAAGAAGATTCGTTTTGATATCCAATTGAAATGAGAAGAATATCAGGTTGGTCAGAGACTGAACACGATTTTATACGATTTATAGATAATTATTTCCCAGATTGAAAAAATATCCCAGATAGCAGAATGACGTCAAATAACGTATTAATAACGTCTTAATGACGTCTAACGTCGATAATACGTCAATAAGACGTCTTAAGACGTCATCCTGCTACCTGGAATGGCTTAAATTTGAATGTATTTACGGTTATCTTTGCGATTTATAATTAACTTAGTTTTATAAATAATAAGGAAGAAATTATTCATACGCGTGAGAGACAAATTTGCGTCAATTAGCCATCGAATCGATTTCGAGCACCTGCGGTGCCTTTTGGCGACGTTCTAATTGTCCTCTCCTACACGGAGCGAGGGGGAGGGTGGGGGGGGGGGGGGTTAAGCATTTTTCTGCCTTTGTGCAGTCCATTCTCATCAGCATGAGAGCCACTGACCTCACTGTCAAGGTTGGGACCACGGCACTAATTGAAAGTTCATTATAGCGTCTATACCGTTCCTTGGCATAAACTCAAATCCAATCAACAGCGCTCGCGTACGGTACATCGATGTGTAATTGCTCAAACACATTCCCGTAATGAATTCCGTGTTCCACTTAGTTCCGGCTATTGCTCTCGCTATTTCGCTAATTCACCCGCGTCGCTCGCTGTCCACAGAAAATAGTGAAATATCAAAGCTTGTTCTCTATTATATGTACGGAAATTGCAATCAGCTCGTCGCGACCGCATGAAATCCGCGATAAAACCCCTTGGCACTTTCGAATCGCGTTACGTCTCGATTCTCGGAAATATAGTTAGCGGAGTTAATCAAACGATGCGCCGACATGTTAATGAAAAAATAGTTATCCGCGGAGAGTTCTTGGAGGGAAAACACTCGGCGGAAAGCATTTAACAATTAATACGGTTTTCTGTACGGTATAATGATATTTTGCGCTACGTATACGCTTCTTTAAAGAGATTAAATGGATCCCCCTAGCGTTTTATAAAGATTTATCTTACAAAGTCTCTCGTTAGACATTCCACAAAGAGAATTATAATTTACAATAAATATGTAATAATATAGTTTAAGAGGATTAGTGTGTCACAAAGGACACGATGAAATTATAAATAACGAGTGCTGTATCAAGTTATAATAACGAAGTTGATGAGTACGAACGTAATTATCGTAATAAGATTTGGTCTTGGCGCAGTAAAAACTCTGCGCGCATTCGCGGTGCGCAATGAACTATGGATACAGATAAAATTTGCAGATTTTGCGAACTTTATTGTATCGCAAGTTTATCGTATTGCGACAAACAATCGCAATACGATTGTTCGCGATTCGTAGAACCAAAAAAGTAGAGGAAACTCTACTTCAGAAATTATCACTTTGCAAGTTTGATGAAAAACAGTCTTGCTTGCTTGAAATTTTCTATAGCTGTTTTTCCACCGTTGCGAATAAAATATGAAGAAAATAACTATGATACACGTTATATTCCTAAAAATAAATTTAAATTTTCTCTCTGAATCGCAGCTACCTGAAAGCTCTCCGACCGGGGAGGCAAATGTGACAAGTGTTACGAAGAGAAAAATAATATTTATTTATTTTCAACGCGACACGATCTTTCCAACGCAGCTTCTCGCGTTGCATCTTGAAGGCCGAGACGGAGGCACGCCGTGGAATTTAAGTTTCGTCTGCGTTTCTCGTGGCGACGACCTTCACAATGGAAGCGTCAGGGGAAAAGCCGGGGGCCCCGGGCAGGATTACCTGCCGCTATTTACTCGTACCTGATGCCATTGTCGACTCGACTCGCCGGGCCCCCTTCGTCTAAACTTTCTCAAGAATTCCGTGCTGCGCGCGGCGTGCATCGTGCGTAGCGCATCGTCCGACACGCATCGTCGTAATCGTTAAGTGTACGGTCGGACGGTGTTTGGGGTTTGGGGGACCCGATCTCCTCCGCAACGCGCCGCTAGGGTGGGTCGGGTGGGTCCACCGACGTGCGCGCACCTGCGTTTCCTGTCGCTCGGCGCGGATCGTGAACGCGCACCTGACGCACCGGAAGACCGGGAAGACTGTTCGCTGACGCGAGAAACTCACGGCCCATTTCTTTCTACGAAACAAAAATGCTGATCCGCGCAAACGGGAACGTGCGCGAGGCACGTACCTTTCCCTAGGAAAGGAAGGGAAGGGAACGTTGTCCCGATTAGGAGAGTATACAGCTAATAGGGAAAGAGTAAATTTTCCGTGTTTTTTTTTCGCTTCGCGCTGCTGCACCGCTGCTTCGCTCATTTTGTTTACCAATAAGTTGTTTGTTTCCCTTGGCCACTTATTCGCGCCGTTGCTCGAAAACACGAACGAACGACCGAACGAACGAACTCTGGCACAAGAATCGTTATTTTAATTTCAGCGATTTTTATGAGGGTACAGAACAGATAGAAGTACGTCACAAAAGTGTCGTTTCCGAGAGACTAGAGGGATGACTCAACGTTACAAAGCACTTTCGCGAAAACGTTTGCGTTTTACTCCCTGTTTTGAAAGAGTAGATTTCATTGCGGCGTAGAATCGGCACGGCGATTTTTCATCCGCTTGATCAAAAAGCGGAGACCCGCGCGGGAGCGCTTTACCCTCTCAAAAAGACTTCAATTATCGCCGAGGATTGCCTCCGCTTTGAGTCGCACCGTCATTTCTCGGACGCCGCGTATAACTGCGCGTCATGTCGTCACCTGGCGCGTAATCGCGTCTCGCGCTTTGTGGGACGCGAGGAACACTCCGCGCTGGAATTACCAGCAGATCAATGAGTTTTTAGGTCAAGGATCGGATATAGTTAGCCGATTCTATTACGGCCGTGGGGAAGGGGGTGGGTTTCTCGCCGCGGCATTCGCGGCGTTCCCTAACCGATTCCTCACGGTTATCACGTTCGTCACTCGCCCGAAAATCTCGTACGTATCTTGTCGATTATATTAGTCACCGTCTACGAAGCCGTCGAGTAATCTCACCGACGCGTCTATCTGGTACATTGTCGTCACGGATTCGATTTCCGAACGTGTCCGACGTGACGTCGGCGTCGTGATGTCCCGTGACGTCGTGGCGACGCTGAGACAGCAGAGAATGCGTCACGTTGAGGAAGATTGTATCGGAAACAAGGAACGTGAAGCCGACAATATCCTCGTCGTTCGTGAAAAGGCGCGTTGCGTGCGCGCGAGAGAAAGCGACGGTCTGTCTTTCCCTTTCTTTCACTTTCTCGTCAGCCGTCTCCTTTATTTGCCGCAAGTGACTCATCGAAGGGGTTGTCTATCGCGTGATGTGTAATCGAGCACATGTTAACTCCCGGGGGTGCCTCCCCGCCGGGTGCCGTATGCACGCGTATGTTCACAGGTCGAAACCTCGGGGTACGAACGCACGAGCTCGCTCCTGTGTTACGCGCCGAGTCGACACACACATCATTTGGTATAAATAGATGATACGACGATACCTGAGACCTGAGACCTGAGACCCGCGCTGCGAGCACGATAGCGTATATAGGAAAAGAAAATATTCAACGGGTTTGATTCGGCGAGTTGGGACAATCTGAAATATTTGACATCAGTGATTACATTGTTTCGTCTTTAATCTACAAACTTGACTTTGCATAGATGTATCGACGATTACTTATTATTGTCTTGCTCAATGCTTACAAAATGCTTTCAAATTGTCATGTGGCTTCTTACGAATATTGTTGGCTTACGATTTTCACTTTATTGCTCTCTAATTCTCTATTGCTACTTTTTATTATGTTTTATTAATTGACTTACTTTCATTCCTAATTTTAAGTTTCTAATTTTATTTATTTATCGGTCGTTGTTCGGGTTTGGCTTTAAATTTAGAATTTTTCTATTTTGCTGGTGAAAACGGTGACACGTTGAAACATTCTATTTTTGTATTGAAGTTAATATATTAGATTAATTTTTCAATATTTATTTTTTACTAGTTTATTGGCTCTTAATCACTTTACAGTATTTGACATCAATTATCTATGTATAAGAATGTGCAGTTTTTCTGTTATTAAGTTACTGCTAAAACATTGAGTAAAGTTCTTATATTAAAACTTACAATTAGGATCGTGCCGCATTACACTGATTAAGTCGACCGTAATAGTCAAGTACTTTTTCTTCTAATCTCGGTGAGCCTTCTTCTTTCGCGGATCTTCAATTAATATTGAACTCTTCTATAGTGTCTTTCGATTAATGCGAGAGGGGATAATCGCGTGGAAGGAAGGAAGGAAGGATCCTCGCCTGGCTGGAAATCAAATCATTTCTCGTATTTACTTAATAAACAAGGCGGGAGAAGCCCGTGCTTCTAAATAGCGCCATCTCCCCCCCCCCCCCCCCGGGGATTAAACGAGGCGATAAATCCCGACGTCGCGCATTTATGCATGAAACAATCGGGCGGAGTGCTGGCTCTGAAATTCGTCTCCTCGAACTGACGAGTCGGCCGAGACGGCGCGACATTATCGCGCGCGTACGTCGCGCGTATGCGCGCGAATCGCACCTTACACACGCACGGACGCATACGTACACGTACGCGAACGTGGCGAGGCGACCCGTTCGAGATAAGGTCTCGATATCAAGCGCCGACACTGATAAGCCACATTCCAGGCAGCAGTTCTCGCGCGCGGCGCCCGTCGTCGTCGTGTCAACAATTTCGCGCCTGTCCATATCCGCGCGTTATGCCATACGCACGGCGGCCGCTTTTATCCGCGTGATACGTTCGACCCGTGGTGCGTTATCGATAACTTTCTGCCGATAGATCTCATCCGCCCGCTACGTCCGGCGGCGGGCGCGGTGCCATGGCGATGTGGATCGACCTGAACCGGGCGTGTGACCCGTGCAAGGCATGCTGGGCATGCCTCGCTCCGCGGCTCCGCGGAGTTTCCATTCTTTGCAGGTAAACGGCGCACGAGAGGAATTCGCGTGATCGCGAATAATTAAACTCGTCGCTCGCAGATAGCAAGGGAAGAAATTCATCTCTTTGCGAGAACAACGTCCGTTTTCCTATCGATCGATCCGTGTCGATACGTGTCGATTTCACGTCGTAATATTGGAATTAATGGGACGTTTTACCGGTGAGGAGGGGGCTCTCTGCGTTCTTCGTATTTTCTAATTTTACCCGCGTTTGATCGATACGTCGAGACGCGCGTATCCGTTTTCGCCTCGTTTTTCGCGCTCGCGGAAGCGCGGTTTTCCCGCGAAGTGTGACTCATCCGAGTTCTCGCGGAACGACAGTCACGCGCGCGAATTTTCATTAAAGCCCTCGACGTCGAACGCTTCATTGGTTCAAGCTGGGTTAAAAATCGGCAATGCGTATCCGAGCCAGGTGTATTAATATCACACCCGCGCTCGTATCTCTCGACGATATCGTCGGGTAGCGCAGCGCCTTGACAGACCGCGCATGTTTGCGAGCGCAATAAATTTTCGCGCATTAATCGCTTTAATTAAAGTGTCGTCCGTGAACGCGCGCGCGCCGGGTGCATTTTCATGGCGTTGCCGCGGTAACTGTATATCCGCTAATATCCCTTCCGTAGATTAAGTGAGATTATTTAAAACGCTGGGCGCGCGCGCACACACGAAGCACAAGCGGACCGTTCTTCCCGTCCACTTCCGTTTCCGTTTCCCCCTGGGATATTAACGTTGCGTGCCTAGGTTCAACGCCAGACAAGGGCGAATTGTTTTACGATTTTTTACCTGTGCCTTTCTTTCAAACGTCAAAGAGACGCCGGTAATTGAAAGTGTCCTTTCTAAGCTCTTTGCGGCCGGTGAAAAATCTCGAATGACTGTACATTAGTTCTTTCCTAAATTCGGGCTCTTTGAGCAGCGTCACGGATCTTCACGGGACGGTCAGAGAGATCGGGTATTAAACGGAACTGTTTGCGCCGTAAACAGAGCGCTTTCTGCAATGCGGTTTAAGGTTACCATACGTCCCTTTGAAACGCCACACGACAGTTAAATAAAACATTAATAACGCAGCATGCAGTGAGACATAAAGATGAAACTTTAAAGGGAATCTCCCAGAAGGCACTACATTAACTAATGTTGTACGAAAGTTGAAAGAAAAGCGAATAGTGATCCTGGATCACCCTGTATGTGATTTGATATACTGGTTCCTTGGATCAGCCAACCGTAAAACCATCAAAGGATAACTCCGTTGCAATATCGTGAATTAAAGCTCAGTCCATACTGAGGATTAAAGTACGTCGGAAGATTAAAGTACATTGGCTAATACATACATATATGACGATTATCTCGGTCGGTTTTTAAATTTATGCGACAAAATTATATTAAGGTTTAAAATTATATTATATTAAGCGGTAACGCGTACGTATCTCGCACATCTGAAATATGTAATGGGGCTCGTCGTTGACTCCGAATGCTTAATACGAGGGATAAATAGGTGAATTAGCTGCGTTGATCGTCTATTAAGTCTTCGTGGAGGACGCTAATGATCTCTGGTTCGAATTCAGCGAGATGGCCGTATCGGAACTTTCGGCGCTCGTTTCTTCCTCCGCCGTGCAGGACCACCTACGAGCGTAAATATGTATACGAGCGACCGTCACCGGCTCTGCTACGCCTACCATTACTGAGAACTTCGGGCCCCGGCGACAGAGCCACTTGAGACGAAAAGATATTAGGCACGGATTAGAGGATTCCGCAGCCACGCTACGACTTTTCAGACGACGAATTCCCGACGCGAATCTGGTTTCACTCGAGGCAAGGAGGTGGGGGAGGGGACCATTGTCCTTCGAACGCCCATAAAGTCGGTCGGATCTCGTAACTCGAGTTTTCGGTGATCGTGCACACATGTTGCCGTTGGAGTACGTGGATACTCCGACGCGTCCCCCGAAATTTTCGGAGCGGCCAGAAGTGCGCGGTGTAGAATTCGCCTCTCGGGGCGCCGCCGCGCGCCGACAAAGGGCGCGCTTTGTCGAGGCTCCCTCCCGGCTTCGAAAATCGACACGCCGCGATCGTAAAACGACGAGTCGCGTAAACGCGGTTTGTAAAAGTGTTCACACTGCCCGTCGTGAAGAGCGTACCTCGAGTACCCCTCCCGTGCCAAGGTAAAAGTCAATTCGGTATTGCGATCGACGCGCGCGCTCGATGGTGCGCTCGCGGGTTCGACGACCGAACCTGGGAGATCGGTAGGCAAACAGTATCGATAGGCGAGTTAATCTCCCGGACGGGCACGACGAATATGCTCCTGACGGTCAACACTGTCTAACAATGTCTATAGGTCGATCGATATGACTAAACCACACGTTGACCGAGCTACCATTTCGATCAGAGGGGAAATATTTGGTTTAAAAGATTTTGTTTAAGCATATTTAATTCGAAAAGTTTGCAATCTTAATGTAAATTGACTTCTAATACGCGCCGTCGAAAATAATTAGAATCAGATTGAGAGTTTGGACCAATATTGGACAAACGTGACTATCAATTATTTTACGTTGCATAAGTAACATTATTTTTAGAAACTTTTTATCATACATAGTGGAAAATTATTAATTTTAGATACCATAGCATGATAGAAAGTTTGCTGAAATTTACTGCTCGGAGAATGTAAGTTGCGCATTTTTTTTTTTTTTTTTTTTTAACGGATATGTGTTATTAAGAACTGACTAAACTACTGGTAGGTTCCTTGCCACATGATGTCTTCTGAGAAAGCACAATGGGACTATTCAGAATGGTGGACCCAGAGAATAGCTTGGACTACACCACATCGAATTCAATCATCTCTCTCTCTCTCTCTCTCTCTTTTTCCCTCCGTATGTTATGCTCTTTTGTCTTATGCAAACCACATTGCGCCGGCATGCAAGGTACGCTTTCTGGCTTCGAAAAGGATTGGAAAGAGGCCAAGAAAGAGCGTAGAAAAAGGAAAATGAGTGCGACAATGTGACTGAAGCGCGAAAGAAAAGGAACTCTATCATTAATTCTGACACAGATAGTGGTAGAACAACCTGAACGAAAGGATATAATAGTACGACCTACTCAGTTACTCGTTCGATAAACGAACGTCCGAGCGATGAGGAAAGATGCTTTCTACCTCATCATCATCTTGTTTCTTCCTGGGAGATATTACAGCTATTCTTGAATCCCCCATGAATAAATGAGTAACATTTACTTTGCGAATCAAGACATATCTCGTTTTAGGAAAACGAGCTGGTGAGAACTTTAGCATTTCCGCATATTTTGGTACACGTCCTAGATCTGCCAAGCCACCTTTTTATCCACCGACGCTTTAACCGATTTGGAATCCAGTTTTTCTGAATAAAAATATGACGATCAATAACTTTAGACGATTAAAAATGTATTTTCGAGACAACTTTGAAGTAAGTAGAAATGCAGTAATTTTTCACTGAATTTTTCTAATAAACTTAATTCTAACAAAAATTCGCAATTCAAAGGTTATACAATGATATATTTAATATATTTAATATAGAAATTAAAAATGTAACATATTACAATTTTCTTCGACATTTTTGTTGAGTAGAAACTCGATTCCAAATTGTTCGAAGGATTTATATATAGAAAGCAGAGTGCCAGATATATGGGATATCTCTATATTAACGCCACGTTGGCGATTAATCAATCAAATGATCGCCGAATTATTGACCCGCATGTGATAGATACTGCTGGACGATGATTAGGCTGTTTACACGGTCTCGTCGATGTAATCCGTTCTCCCGCCTCGAAATTACCGAGTACCTCGGTTAAAGAATTATATAATTCAGTCTAGCATGTGTCACGAATGTAATTGATCGTCTTCGCGCGCTTTGTCCCACAAATTACTTTTCAAACGACATTCGGACGTGGTTCGGATCAGTAAGCACATGCCGGTGAACATATATATGGAGGGCCTTAGGCTCAATCGATAAATATTTCTGCGGCCGAAGTTAATCCAAATGCGCGTTCGGCATTACGGAACAATTCGAGTAATGAGAGTTGCGCAATGATCGGGAGAGGGGGAGGGGGCGGATACGCGCATTCTGTTTCATTTGACGCGACACACATTCACGATCGGACAAAGCCGCCCTCCCCCCTCCTCCACCGTGGACAATAAAATTACAGACAAAAATCTGCACACAATATCAAGGTGTCTCACGATACCACTCAGCATCCTGTATCCGATGGTCGAGTGCCTCATCCATTTGCGGCCTCGATCACAAGTGCGGCACTTAACGCGTATCCATGCCGTTCCTATTGAAATGTTATATTTAACGTATATCGATCTGCTATGTGTCAAAAAAAAAAGCCAGAATGTAGAATTTTATTCGGAGGGCTCAATATATCTGCATAAAATTCGATTTGTTACAATTATTACAATCGAATGTAATTCGCAACAGCTTTGATGGATCTTGAGAGAACGCAAAATTCCTCGATCGCCGTAACGGGACGATTTTGAATCAGATAACTACTTAAAAGGCGTCTTTGCGCCTTGCACGAAGGATCGACGTCGCTGGGAGTCATCGTGCTCGCCATTATTCCGATCTCGCTGCTACGCGCGAGACGCCATCGCGCCTTTTTCTCGCGCGGCAGACGCCTCGGGCGTGGAACGTTCAGGAAGCAAGGTCGGATTGATAATCGTGAGAAAGATGAAAACGATCGTCGGATCAGCTGAGAGTCGAAATACCATGCGAACGAGACGATCACGGTGAACGGGTACGTGTGTGCATCACCGCGCGGCGTGTGCGTGAGAATTGCGTGCGTGCTTGTGCGTTCACGCACACTTTTACCCCGCGCGTGTGAGTTCGCGCGATGTGGCGGCGGAGGCGGGGGGGGGGGGGGTGGTAGGGGGAGGAGGAAAGAGCGAGAGACTTTAATGCTGGAACCATGTGATCGCCATGGCAGTGGAGAGTAGTCTTGAGGTCTCAGATTGAGCGAGCGCGCGACGCACGAGACAGAGGAGGAGAGAAATGAGAAAGAGATAAATGAAGAGACTGAGAGAGCAGAGGTCCAAATTCGTCCGGACGAAAGACAGTCGAGAATGACGCTTTACTGAGACGGGCAGAGATCCAGGGACAGGAATGCAGGCCGAGTCGGATGGAGAAGGAGGGACGAAACGATGACGAGAGGAACGGAGCGAGAGAACGACAAGAGCCGAAAATGGGAAAGGAACAGAGCGTGCTGCGAAAGAGAGATGGAATATGTCGAGGGAGGTCGGAGGAAGCGAGAAGGGAGATTCGAATGCTACGAGACAGAAGGAGATATTCGTGGTTGAACCGGTGAACAGTTGGAGGAGGGGGAGAAGAAGAGTGGATGGAGTGGGAGTGAGGTAAGGCAGGAACGCGCAGCTGGAAGGTGAGCGTTGGGGAGATGGTTGGAGGAGAAGAAGGGGGTACACTGGAGAAGAAGAGAGATAGCAGCATGTACATGTACGAGAGAGAAAGAGAGAGAGGGAGGGGGCTGAACAGGTAGAAGAGAGAGAGAGAGAGGGGGGGGAGAGAAAGATAGACAGAGAGGGAAAACGAGAAGGGGGCACCGGCTAGCTTGGCTCTCTCGGGGTAAAGCGAAGCCAACAAACTCACGTCAGTCCGAAGCCGGAGGGACGCTCGTTCTCCTCGTGCGTTCTCCGTACTCCGTTTATTCCGCCACGTCCACGACACATCCTTCTTCCCCCCGCCAAGAACTGTGAACATCCACGGGCCTCCGGCCCAATCTCGAGGACGTGCGGGAGGGGGGTGCGACCGGTACAGTTTCACGACGTCGAGAGCTGAGGAAAAACGCGCGATTAACGACGCCCTCCCTGGAGCGGATTCGAGCGGATTTGTCGCGTGTGACGTGTGACCGATGCAGACCCGCGGGACCACGATCGGCCGTTATCGCTAACAGTAGCGAGAGCGCTATCGGGCCGATTGTCGCGTCGGGGTTGGAAGCGTGGGGCGTGAACCGGGCGCAATTAAGGCGGTTAACGGAGTCGGGAATATCTGTCCGCCGGCGCGGCGGGCCAAAACCGGTACGAGCGTTCTCCATGCGATATAGTGCGCGCCGCCGCACCGCCGCCGTACCGCCGTATACCGCCGCCGCCGCCGACTCCTCCCTCGTCGTCGCATACAGCCTTCGGAAGGTGCATACACCTCCTTCGCTTGAGCTGCCGGTCGCAGCTCCGTCGTCGTCCGTGCATCCGCACGCCGAGCACTCCGTCGCGTGACCGTATACGCGCGCGGGCATCGAGCGTATAACCCGTGGTGTGTCGGTGTGTGTACGTGTTTGTGTACGTGTATTCTCTCTCTCCCTCTCCCTCTCTCTCTCTTCCTCTCTGTGTTTCTCAGTGTGCGCGTGTACAGGTGGAATGTGCCACCGTGCGCGCGGCATACGGATGTACGCTGACGCGTAAAGCCAGCGAGGGGCGAGATAAGGTCGAGTCGTGTGAGGTGTAAAGTGATCCACGGAGAGGATTCTCGCTAGGGAAAGAGGGACGTGCGGGGGAAAAACTCCGGGAAAAGTTTCTCGGTGTTTGGGACGTGATATATACGTGGGGACTTATAAATCTCGTACATAGTTATAATTGAAGCGTGAAAGTTTCCGATGAATGAAAAGTCAGGAATCCGGAGTAATAAGAATTTTACAAAAATTCGAAGGTCGAGGAAATCGTAAGGGACAAGATACTTGACTCGCGTAGGCGTAGAGAATCGGCGTGGGAACAAGCACGAGGACGCCGCATATTGTCGGAATGTTCAAGCGTCGAGAACAGGAAAAGATGCAGGAGAGTTAGTGGAAAAAGGCAGAAAAATATACGGCACGGAGAACGCGCTCTTCGCAAGGAGATAGGCATAAATATTTAATGACATTGCGATTGGCGAGATATGAAGCGACGGGGTGTGGTAAGAGGAAGCGGGATCGTGTGCGGAATGTAGAAGCGTCTCGCGAAGGTCGGATCAAGACTAGAACATACGCGATACTTCACAGGCGAACTGAGATTAAGTAAAAGAAAAGTTGAAAGATAAAGCCAGAAAGAAGCTGAATGAAAAAAATACCGAAGGCAGACTGGTATTAGAGAATATCAGCGGAAATCTACGGAAAGTATATTGGACTAAGAAAGAAATCTCTTCTAGAGAGTCTATAAGTCGAAGAGCGCGGTCAATTGTAAAAGCGAATGAATCCGGGGAGAATGAAGAGTGTTCAGCGTTGAGTTACGGGGATCGTAAAGAAAAGATCGACGACGGTCGATCGAAGAATCCGGGGGGAAAATCGGGAAGGTCTCGGTGCTGCAGGAGGTGCGCGCATTGAGATTCTTCGCCCGTATGCAGCTTCGTCGCGAGTCGCGCGAGCGTCCATGAGGCTTGAGCGAAGGACGAGCCGTTGAGAGGTCCACGCCATGAGAATCCTCAAAACGCTACACTGGTAGGTTCCCAGCGCGGATGCGATATGACGCGCGCCCGTCCTCGCAATAATTCGCGCCGCGCATTCCGCGCGCGATCGAGAATCTCGCCGCGATCTCGGCGTGCGGTGCGAGTTGATTTGAGCGAGATTTTGCGGCCGGGCGAAATACGGCATACGAACGGAAAAGAGCATTTTACACCTGGGACTTTTCATTCGAGAATTCGCCATATTCGTAGTTGAAATCAAAAGAAATCATGAAAAATTTTCCTCATTTATACATACATATATCTCTTTCTCTCTTTCTCTTTCTTCTCTTCTTGCTTTCTATTGCAACGTGTCACGAAAAACTGGTAAAAAAAAAACCGTTACGGAGTCACGTTCGCGGCACGGGAAATGACGATTGGAAAAGGAATTTTGCTGCCTGAGGCCTTTTATCCTACAACTCGTTACTTTCACCATAGAATTAAAAAAAAAAATGAAAAAAACAAAAACGTTTTTCGATTTCCATACGTTTTTATAATATTGGAATATGAATGGTTTGCAACTGTGTCTGTGCCAATTTCTTTTGTGGCAGTTGTATGCATGCACCTGACATAGATACATTGACGGAGATTCGTGAAAGAAAAAATGGAAATTGAAAATTGAAAGTAGTTTTTGAATGGCAAAGAATGACTTTATTGTAAAAGTGTAAAAATATAAGCCTTGCTAATTTGCAAATAACGACGGTTCCCATATTTCCATTGAAATCAATGAAAACATCTGTCTTTGCTTTAAAATACAGCACGTACGTGCCTAAATGCAAGCGAGCTGAAAAAAAAAATCGACTTTAATGAGAGAAAATCTGACTTTTCAGTTCGTGAACCGTACTCTTGAATTTCTATAGTACACTTGTGTGCGAGGCACCTGGCAGATACACTAACACCTTGCAGGGTCTCTCACCATGTGCTGCACACATTTGCACGTTTCGGTACCTGATGTATAATTTAGATACATGATGACACAATTTCGATACGCTTGGCGCACTTCCGGATGCACCGTGCACGAAATATCGACAGGTAATAAATTCCGGCAAAAACTCGTCAATACTTTCCGGTTCGAGTACTGCCAAACTATCGTCAGATTCATCAGATAAATCTTTTCTGCGAGTTGTCGTTCCATTATTCCGAGCCAGTTCGTGCATAACTGAGCAGCAAGTTTTCGCATACACGTTACGCATGGAATGTTGCGGTATCTAAATATCCATATAGTTAGCGTTACAATTAACGCACGATAAGTCATATTATTCGCAGCAATAACTGCGACATAGTACGAGCATTTTGTCGATCACGCGAAGCATGCGTAAGCTAACACCCAGCACATTTTCCGGCTGTATTACAATTTCGCGAAGATCCCTTCCGCTTGTGATATCACAATCGCTATTCTTACGCGCTGCAGGTTGCAGGATACGCCTCGTATGAAATTACAGCACATAACATTTAATTGCCTGCGAAGAGATATATGCGTAAAAGTGCGTGTTAATGGCAAGCACCTGTCACACTTGCGTACTCTTAATTTCGACTTTAAACATTTTCATCGGGACAAGAATTACTCTGCGTAGCGCGGAGCGAGATATAAACTTGTATTTGCAGCTCTTAATTAAAGATGTCTGGTTGAAGGGGAGAACGAAATAGAGAGCGAGGCGAATTGTCGGATTAACGTGCATAGGTATTCCATAGGGAGCGAGCTTTAACGCGATGTATAGATATAACGAATTAAGCCCCCGTGAGCTATAGCTACTTGATAATTTAATGGCAACCTGCTTGTTATCAAGTGCCACTTATTGCTTTGTACAGTCGGAAGATACAGTCTCGATAATAATTATGCGTTATTACCACAGTTAGGGGACATAAATACCAGCGTATGATTGCCTATCGGGTGACAATAATTTGTGCGTCAGATACAGGAGTCGCGTTTAAATGCGCACTTGAAAGGTTTCGCATCTTATTTTCGGGGATTACTTAACATCTGAAAATATATAACGTCTCTAAATCGCAGCGGTTTAAGATCCGTATTCGTGACAGCTACATTCGCATTCACGGTGTAATGTAATGCTCGGCGACTGATGATTAATTATCTCAAATCTTTCTTAGAAACGGATGATGGGGCACCAGATTCTAAAGCTCAAGATTCGTCGCGTCATATGTACAACTTAGTCTGTCTCTTCTTATCTTTATGTCAATTCCTTTATTCAAGAGAACAGATATAAGTACGAGAGGCACGCAAAGTACTGCACAGCAAAAAAGAAGTGTTAAATCGAGACTTATATACTTGTATATAAGCGAATCTACATATAATCTTATAAGAATTTCAACTTCTTTTTCTTGATTAAACTATATAAATACCTTCATTCAAACAAGTTTGCTTCATTTAACGCAATTTATACCTCATTTCAAGGTTGTAGATTCTTGCTTACATACAAGTATTTAAGTCTTGATTTAACACTTCTTTGTTTTCTGCGTGAAGAAACGAAATTTTGAGCGCGCGTAAAATGCGGTGCCTCTCAATAAAATTCGGGATGAGCGTGCGTGCGATGCGTAAACGTGTGTGAAATGGAATATTTCGCGGCAAGTTTTGTAGAATCGCGCTAGGGAATATCTGTGCTCGACTCTGGGAACATCAAAAGCGAATTCTCACGTGGAATTCGAAACAAGGGGAGATCACGCGTTTCCGTTCCTGACTGCAGCCCTGCTTACCTGCCTGCCCACCTCCACAGATATCGTTAAGCCAGGGACGGATATACGGAATTGTACGTTACAATGAATATAGTGGACTCCGTGTAACGCAGCGAATATCTTGGCCGTTCACGGAGGTGCCTTTTCCATTTTCGTTATAAAATATATGCGTGGAATCCGTGAAAAATGCGCGTATAAGTGGAAGGCTATAATTTGCATTTCGATTAAGGCAGCCCTGACAATGGAAAACGGGCCGTTCGGCACAATGGTGTAATAAAAGTATGAATATTGGAATTAACTGCGCACATAAGTCTGAATAAAAAACCAGTTTAATTTACTTGGCGCGCGGTAGCTTAAGGCTTTAACTAGCTTTAATCTGGCTGTTAACTGCAAGCCGTAATCGAATAGTGCATCCGTGAAACGAGTTTTATTCTTTTCATACAGGAATTTATATAACAATAGATCCTACACCGCTTTTCCACTTACATTTTCTCTCCATTTCCATTTACACTTTTTCCACAACTAACCGCGAACGCAAACGTAGCTAGAGTGAACGAATCATTCCTTTTCTCTTTGAGATTTATGACGTATCTTGATAGAATTTTCTTTCGTGGGGCGAGAGACGCGCGCGCCGGTGTTTTTCCTGCGTCAAAACTCTTCCGCCGTCTCGTATCTCGCGCTAAAAACTTTTGTGCGAAAATGCAAAGTACTTGGTAGGAATTTAAGTCACGCAAGGCATCGTAACGTATTCATTCCGGCGCAACTCGCATTACATAATCTACCGCGGATTTCGCACGCGATTACGCGAATAATTGTTCGGGCCTTGAGCACGCCCCGATCTCTTTTCGTTAAACACGGGTAGTTACGCGCGCCGTAATTTAGCAACTTGATTTCCGCACCGCGCCGACGTCGTCCGACGAGAGCGGCCGTAATTATCGATAAGCGTCGTTACAAAAATAAATTGGATCTCTATTGGGCGTGGAAATCAATATTTCTGGCTTTTCGCGACCTTAAAGGCCGCGCGGACGTTTAATTACCGGCTCCGTCGCGCGTTTTTGCGCGTTTGAGACAATTCAGGAAAAGCGACGAATTTTCCTGACATCGATTGCCATTTGTTGTACCCAAGGGCGCGTGAGCAAAATGCTACCCCATCTGAATCCCGGCGAATCACGATAACGTAATCAATGACATTGTCCTCCCGTATGCTGTTGTTACGTAACTGCGTAACGATCGTCTCGTGCTGCACTCGTGCGAACTTGAATGATCTCGCCGCGTAATGACGTTGCTGACGACGCTGAAAAGTGTGAGCTTAGGTTTCGCTCGGGGCCATGCAGTCGCGCGTTGCGTCGGTGAGAAAACGACGGCGTGGTAAAAGGTAAAAGTGCAAACATGAATGGAGAAATTAGTTGAAAAAGCGAGAGTGACCTTTCGCAGGAGTCACGATTTGTATAGGCCGATCGTCATTAGACTTGCATTCCTTTCGCGAGTCTCCGTTTCGTCAGGACACGCGATACTTTCACTCCGTATATCTTGCGCGCCGCGAATTTTTCGGCCGCGATTACCGCAAATTAGCGGCACCGTCACAAATGCGACGAGACTTGTCTCGTGGGAAGCGACGTAGTCTCCGATTTAATTTCTGCATTATTTTACATGACAAAATTATGAAGGACGAAGGAAAATGCTCTCGATTGAAAGAACTGTCGTATTTCGCGTAGAATTAAAGGACATCTTTTTATAGAATATTATAAATAGTTAAATAGGTCCGAAATTTAATTCGGCAAACTTAGAAAATACGAAAAAAACTTTTTAAATTAGATCTTCTTGGCGAGAACTACACGTCTCATTTTGGAAGCTCTCGGATGAACGGCGAAAAAGTACATCACGTTTTATAAAGATTTAATTAAGGCTATATTATTATTTTCAATTGCATCATATAGATATTATCGATGTAATGCTGCAATATAGCTTTTATGAGTCAATTTAGCTTTTAGTTAACTCACGGATGAAAGCACCCGCGTTGCTGCAAGTTAGATTATTATCGTCATCATCAATTTACCTTATAGCCGATCATATCAAATTGCTATAAATCGCAATACAACATTTTCATCGCTTTCGATCCCTTCGCGCGATTAGCGTTGCGCGTAGCACGGGACGCGCGCACTCCGTGCGCGCGCGAAACTGCGCCGCAACGATCTTTGTGCCGATTGTTATTTGTCGTGAATAAAGCAAAAAGTACCATTCCCTCAACCGGATTATCAATCCTCCGGGCGGAAGAATGCACTCAGCTCGAATTAAGGGACACCCGCAACTTTCAGAAAGTTTTCTCGTTCGAGACTGGCCTGACCTCGCCGTGTCCGTTTTCTTGGAAACGCATTCTCATATACCGGGTCTGCCCTTTAAGAAAGGCGATCCCCCTTGAAAGTCCCGACAGATCGACCAGCTTAGATGTAGTTTCGCAGACGGTGATCACGCTGACCTGCTCACGTTTTCCATTTACGGGCTCCACGTGGAACAGATGCACGCGGCCCGAATCACGCTCACACATTAAAGATCGGCTAACTATTGGAAAGTACGATTTGCGGCGTTTCTTATGCCGCGGATAAGCGGTGTTTCCTCGACAAAATCGCGCAAAATCGCTGGTCTTCGCTCTCCGCCTTATTTAATTCCCGTAATTGTATTATAAGAGGAAGGGCGGAAGAGATGAGGGAAAGAAGAGAGAGCTTCTTTAAAATTTAACGATTAAGATTAAAATTTCATCTATGAACTTTGAAGCGTGCTGTGAAGAGGGCTATTTAGGAAAATACGCACTGCCAGAACATAACTTTTACAGACATAAAATCTAGAAAAGCGTTTCTTTTATTATTATTTGATGAAAAATATAATTGGAAATTACAAAAGTTTTTTACCCGCAATAGTTGCATTTTTTAATATACTGCACCAAATGGAAGACATGAAGCTACGGAAATAGGCAGAGATGTTTGTTAATTACAGAAAAATGCGACGTTTGTGTTTTCTATTTAGATAGCAAGAATTTTAAACATCTCGTTAAACGCGTTGCACAAGATGCCACCGAAAACGCAGGTCGTCTCGTTTATACTCAAACGTATATTGAATCGTGGTACCGTATTTCCTATCGCCTTTGTTCACGATTTCCATTGTTTCTTTCTTTATCGTTCGCTCTATGAACCCACCACGCGTATTTGCGTAAGGACCAAACGAGTGTAATGGCGTTCTTGTGTTGAATGCTCTACGCCCTACAATGTAATCAGATCTGCGAAAAGGCCTATTGGTCCTATATAGGCGGACGGTCTTTGTCGCGTAAATCTAATTTCCGATATCTTGCGTTATAATGCAAAACAGAAACGCACACGCGTAAGTGGAAATTATTGTGCTGGACGTTTAATAGCGCCGTCAAGTTGGAAAAAAATGTCGATTTTTCGATGAATTTGGATTCGACGTAGAGAGCTTGTATACAGAGGATTACGGCACATAAATTTTTATTTTTTATTTTTTTAAAATCATGCATGACCAGATATAGCTGTTCTACCATTGTCGATATATTTTTATCTATGCACTCGTAAATTTAATTTATTTATTTATTGGAAAAAATGCGCATTGACATTTTATACATTTCGCATAAATAAAAATCGCGAGTCAATAAATCGAGAAGTGTATTGCCTTTCTATCAGATTTCCCGGATATCTAAATTTTACAATACCTAGATGAGCTCTTTATAATCAAAGAAATGTTATTTAATCAACTGATAATGTAGTGTAAATAGTTTGGTAAAATTTAAACACGTTTTATTATATTCACTATCCAAACTTGTAGCATAGCTACATATAGCCACAGTATTAATTGGAATTTGCATTCAAACATGATGATCTTCGGAATTCCGTATATATTTCAGTTACGTGTTTATTGTAGCAGATTTTTTTCAACTTCCATTAAACTTTTTTTACCGTTGATTAAATATCAGAGAAATTACAATTTAGTATTCCGCGATTGCGAGATTTATCGAGGATTTTTCATGCGACTCTGTTAAGCTACTTTAGTCAGAACAACTTTATAACGAAAAATAACTACCCGCGCGAACTTTTTCTCGAACATGATAAAACGCCGACTGACAAGCCGTAATACATATATATTTTGGATTTATCGTATCGAAAGTTTCTTTCCGGTCTGTTGCCGTGTGCATGTCCCGGAGACTTTTCGCACGAGCGAACGACCAGGAGATTCTACATTCGTTTGAGACATCATGTAACATGCACTATCGAGAGTCATGTGATATATAGCGGCTGAATTTATTTCCATGTGAGCACAGTCACGTTCTACGAATTCTAAAAATATGGAAGGAAGGAATATTCCAGATAAAGAAAGAAAAAGAGAGACGGCAAAAAGATGTGTCGCTGAGATAAATGACACTTTCCCTTTCAGCGGAATAGAGATTGCACATTTTTTAAAATAGATATTTATAATTTTTCGCAATTTTGTCTCAGTGACTTTTGAGAAAATTTTGTACATCGACCACATAGTTTGATTGCTGTTTATTTATTTCATCGAGGAGGAATAAAGTATTATTACCACAATACTTTATTATTCTATTATTTCACTGTTACTAAAAACGGGACATACGACGTCTTAAAGACGATTTTGGACATTGTGTTACCTGGGATTACTTTATTATTATTTATAGTAAAGAGAATAGCCAACAATGGTTATCAAAATGAGGTTACTTTATCGTTTCTCATGTACGTACTTTTTTTTTATCGTGAGCATGACCTCCCTTAATGATACGTTGTCGTAGGTGTGTCACGGCAACATTAAGTTAGTTTACGCCTTAAAGATATTTAATTAACCGTAAATGCATAATAGTATCCCGACATACTATTTTGTATTCGTAACAGCCGATAATTTACCTCACCCAGGTTGCGTGCAAGAAATATATACCAACCAACTAGTTATCCTTCACTTAGTTTCCTTCGTCCTATAAAGAAAGAGTTACAGTTACTCGTCTGTTTATTATGCTATCGAACGTTTATCTCGTTAAAGATTAAAGATCAAACATTCAGTTTCTACTTATCAGATGTTACACTTTTAATTATCTGACACACAGTTACTTATGAAAATACATAATTAAAATATCTATAAATGTTCAAAAATATATTTATTATTTTATTTATTGTAAGATATAAACTATTTATATTTGATATAATGTTAAAACGTTGCCTTTTATTATGAATTGCTAATTATTTAGTCTGAAATATACTATTATGTAGATTCTATAATTTCACATAAATTACAGTATACTATTGAGAAATCTGAAAAGCACTCGGGAATTGAAGAACAGTACACGTTAATAATCTGTAAATAGTGACATTAACGCAGGATCTCCTCTCTTGTTTTAGGTCCCGAAGGCGTAGCGGTAGTGGCGTGACGGACATACACTCTCAGCAACAGCAGCAGCAATTGCAGTTGCAAGAGAACAACAACAGTAGCTCGCGCGACGCGAAGAAGCCGCAGGAGGGACTGGGGCCCGATGAGATGTGGGCCCCTGGCGCCCTGGGCCATCATCGGGAGCTACCTGTTGATGTGCCCGACACCCTTCTACAAAAGGCCTATCCCAACAAGGTAAAAAACTGCTCTTCCAATTATAGGAACGAGCTACAGCATCGTCCCCGTAGCGCTAGCGACCTCGACCTCTCCCTAAACCTTAAAAACGAGACCCTTAAGACGCGCACCATCGCGGACGGACGTGCTAGACGTGCTAGACTCGAATCGAACGATCGCGCGCACGACGTCACCGACGCGGCGGCCAGGACGATCAATGTCCACAACGGTCTTCAGCCATCTATGCTGAAAATCGAGCTAAATATCGAGGACGAGGAGGAGAAAGTGAAAGCCACCAGGAAGAACCTGGGGCTCGACAAGTATCGCGATAGCCCGATTGCGACCGGCTCGCCGGACTTGAAGAGTACCTTTAAAGCTTTCGAGGTGTACGCGAACGTTGACGAGGACGCGGGCGGGCAGAAGGAGTCCAGCGTCGATATCGAGGACGACTACCCCTTTGCCAAGGAGGACTACCCCACCATGCTGAAAACGTGCAGCGACGATTCAGCGAGTCCGAGGAGCTCGTCGGGTAGATCGGACAGCACCGCTCCCCTTGACACCAGCCTGATGCTCAGGCATAGCAAAAACCACAAGGACTCCCCGACTTACGACGTCCGAAGGATAGATCTCGGCTCTCCGTGTAGATCGGTGATGCCCGACATCAAGGTAGCCCCGCTCTTCGGCCGTACCCGAGACACGACTTCCTTTGACAATCCGGCTTACGGACTGACGGACTTGCAGGATCTTCAGGGGCTATTGCGATCCGACGAAATGTCGGACTTGACCAGACTGATAGACGAACAATCTCCGATTCCAAGGACTCCGCAGGATCAGGATAACGTATCGCCTGTCCGCGTCAAGGACCAGCAGACGGAACTTTCCCAGACCGAGACGGCGAGCAAGTCCGGCAAGAGCCCGACGAAACGTCGTACAAATGACGAGCGAACCAAATTGAAGGCGAAAACTCGCAGCCTCGATATCGAGGAACTGATTCGGGCCGGCTCGACCGACGACCTTCTCGGCATCGAGTTGAGCAACCTCTCCTCCTCGTCCTCCTCGTCCCGGCAGCGGCCAAAGAAGAAGCGGCATCAGCAGATCTCCAGCGGCTATTCCACCCTGAGGAGCGAGGCCTCTGGCGATCTCGAGCATAACGCGGAACGCAGCTTCCTCGTGGTGGGCAGAAAGCCTTACCGCGAGGTGGCCGTCGATTGTCCACCGGATTTCGTGCCGGTCACCAAGTGCCACCCGATATACCCGCCGCCGAATAAGACCCCCGGCAACAGCAAGCACAACACCCTCGAACCGAAGCGCGATCGCGCGGGCGTCGCTAACGAGGAGAGTTCGTGCGCTGCGACAACGACGACGATGACCATGACGACTACGACGACCACGCTCGTAGCCTCCCCTCGCCTCTCCCCGAACGATAATAGCTTCACGACGCTGTCTAGTGCCGACGGTAGTGCTAAAGAGACCGTGATCGCGCGCACGGTAGACCGTAAGCACAGCTTGAAGAAGGTAAGGTCCAGAGTCAAGAGCTTGATATGCGACAGCTTACAATCTATCCTGCACCACGAGCATGGCAATTCGCTTAGCGCTTACCGCACGCTTAACGCACCGACGCAGTCTCACTCTGGTGATCCTGTCTTGCGATCGTTTGTCATGAAGACGGAGGAAAATTTCAACGAGTTCCCGCAAACGCGGAACTCGTTCGACGAACGAGATGGGAAGCTCTTCCGGGATCGAGGAATCGAGAACCCTTGTTTCGAGGACGTCCACCGGGACGATTTCTCGCGTCCAAGTTTCTTGGAGAGCAGAGAACGTCCGTTATCCTCCGTTCTTGGAGAGGAGTTTCCTAAAAATTGCCAGAACTCCTTCCTCGGGGAAGCTAAAAATAGTAACATGACCTCTTCCCCTTTTCCAAGAGCGACCGGCGATTCTGTATGCTTGAATGTCCTCTCTGGTTTCCAGGACAAAGTCGTGAGCTCTTCTCCAGAAAAACTCATTGATTTCGGGAAGGAAACCGAGGAGGTTATCTTCTCCGATTGTCCAAATGAGATTAAATTGTTGCCCAAGGAAGGTATCGCGTTTTTCAAAGTCGCGGACAAGATCTCTGACCAATTATCCTTTATCCAAGAGACGAATCAGAATTCTCGGAATTCCTTGCGCGAGCTTTCCTCCGCAAAGAAGCGCGTTGGGCGTTGTTTATTCAACAATACGCGTTTTTCTGATAATTTTTGTCCACAAGAAAAGGAACGTGACAGCCCTCACTGTCTTGACGATTCCCCGAAGACGCAAAATGAAAAGAATTCGAGGTTGTCTTTCGAGTACGAATGTTCCAAGTTGTTGGACGTTCCGTCTATGCTACCCAACAATGGCGTGAAATTTCGCGTTAGTTGGAGAAGCACGTCTGACCTTTCAAATTTAACAGTTGATTGGAACTCGGTAATTAAAAAGAGATCCTCTTCATTCCCTAACTTTGTCTCGATGCCGGAAATCGCGTTCTCACGACCCACCAATGGGGGGGATAAGGTTGATCATCCGGTAGTCTTACATGACGGACTTCCTGACGAACGTACGAAGCAGAGTGCACCAAAATCACCGATGCACACTTTGAAGAATTGTTCGATCAAGTCGCACGTCGACGTTCTCGAACAGCAGGTAAACTACAATGGACTTCGCCTGAGTTTAGAAACTTTCGCCCGTCGAATAATTTGAACGGCGTCCTTGCACTTTGGAAATTTGCACGCCCTGCAAAGTAACTTCGCGGTTGATTGCCTCTTGAATTACTTGATTAAATTCATCATTCTAGTCGTATTCCTCGATGCTAAGGGTCGTGATCTGTCTATGAAGGAGATATCTCTCGAAGACCATAGAGCAGTAGTTTCTCCTTGCCTTCTGCACGGCAGTGTTGTGACCGTGGGAACTGTTACAGTCGCGCTCACAATTTTTTCGATACTTCCAGACCCCTATCTAGGAAGCGCACTATTAATTAGAAACTCTTTTATAAACCAAGGGATTAAAAAAGTGTTTGCACACCCAGTTTTCTTACAATAACTTTATTCGAAGGAATAATACATAATTACGAATTGTGTTCATAAGTAACTTATTATGTACATATACTGTATATAATAAATTACTTATGGACACAATTCGTAATTATGAATTATTCCTTGGAATAAAGTTATTGTAAGAAAACTGGATGTGCAAATACTTTTTTAATCCACTTACATAGGATGACAGAGGGATTAAACTGAGACCTGCCGACCATGAATCGACCGATCGCTATTGTACAGAGTCACGCGTCACCCCATTTGATTAAATTAGCTGATTAGATATGGACATAAAGTGTAATATTCTTTAAGACACAAATTTATGTATCTGAACATCTTTAAATTCGTGTAATATTTATTAAGACCTATTGTACTATTACTGTAAAGATAAAATGTGCAAAGACTGCCGTTCGATTAAAGACGCAACATGAGGAGCATGCGTAGAGGAATGTGGAATATCTAACATGAGATCGTCAACAGCATGATAAAGTAGCCACAAGCTGCGCAACAAAACTTACGAAGTAAAACGCTCGTAGCTTAATGATTGGGAAACATGTTCGTAATCATAAATTACATACCTTAATTAACATATCTCGAAATCAAAGGAAATAATCATAGTCAGAGATTCTAAATGACACGGATTCTCTTGTCGTCTTTAATAAACAAAGGTTAATATAAATTCGACGCCTCTAAAAATAGGTATCGTTATCAACCCACGTTATCATTTTCGATACGATTATCGATGAATCACAGAATCATTCAAGAGTCAGCATTTTACTTCTGCTTCGTAATCTTGCTTTCGACATGCTTTCTTTTACTGTATGCATCTCGCTTTCCCCTCCCTTTTCTTTCTTTCGCTCATCTATTGCGTCAGCTTTTCTCTTTCTCTTCCCTCTCGTCCTTCCGCATGCCGCGTGCAAAATCGCGGTTCTACGAAGAACATCTTCGAACTGAAGTGTACGAATAGTTTGTCTGAAAAGTAACGGTAAAAAAAGAAAGAGGAAGGAGTGTGAAACGAAAAAGAGTTGGGAAATTTGGCAAAGTAGTTTTGCGCGGCGTCAGGCACGTGGGACCATTAATACGAGCTGTTTCGGAATGGATTTTTAGGCCGGTCTCAATGGAGTCAAGCCTGCGATCCCGCCTCGCGATCAGAAGAGGGCACCTGCCAGACCGCCGAAAGACAATCTGCGCCTCGCCACGCAGAACAATAATGTCGAGACGAGTGATAACGCCAACGCCGAGCCGACGCAACAGCAGCTTCATTCTATCAGGAAATATCAGGTAAGAGACGAGGATATATCGGCACTCACTCTCTCGCACTCGCATTGTGTCGAGTCACGTAAGCACGCATGATAAGCATTCAAGAAGCGCGGATCACCACCAATCCTGCGTCGAATTTCGGAGGACGTGAAGGAATGTAAGTATCGGACGTATGGAAAAGAAAAAACAAGCTAAATGTGTACCTAATACACGTTCGAAATGTCATTGTTAAACTCGAAGTCACGTCCGTTGACGGAGAACCAGCCCGACGTAATCGAGCATTCGCGCAAATACGCAAGTTGCCTAAAAACTGCAAGCAAAACTTATGTGCTGCAAGGCGCTTCGCTTTTTTCTTGTCATTATTAATACCGAAGCCGCATCTGCCAGGAGAACAAATTTGATTTCGCCGTACGCAAATTATGTCCAACCGTGATAATTGCCGCGAAACGCGTCGGTTTAGCTCGACGTAATAAACATTCTCGTAAAAAGGGAGCTTTGCGCGAGAGACAAGATATTTGCATATTGAAGAAGGGTTGACCGCGTAATATCGCCGGTCTGGGCTCGTAAACTGGCGCACGAGGCTTCCGTCGGAACGGCGTTTCGTCACGACGATAAAACTGCGCTTCTCGCTTTTGTTCGGAATTTACGATTTTGCCCTGCGATCGGATTAAGTCGTTAATGGGCACGTTTCGGGAAAAGCAAGAGCATTTTGCGGGAAGCTTTTAACTGTGAGAATAACGCGCGGCTATGGGTAGATCGGGTTACGGTAACGATGCGAAGGCAGTAAGTGACAGATCGTTATTTAAGAGGACGTACAACTTGCTACTCACGTGACCGCTTGCGCAGGAAATTGCGAGCCGATGACAATGGCTATTATCGAAGCACCCTTCGCCGCGCGACGGTGGCACAGTTTCCGAATTCCGCGCATCCAGAGGCACTCGAGGTTCGATTGATAAATGAGTCGCGACGTGACCTTGCACGAGCGGAAATTAATTAGGCACATTAACGGGACGCGCGGTAATGATCGTTTGAAAATTATTAAACGAGCGTCGATCAACGAGGGAAATTTTTTATCCTGTTTATGCTCAATGCGCGTTCATGAAACACACGTGGCACTGAAACGCCGGTTTGCCTGTTAATAAAAGTCGCAACTCGGCGGAAAAAAATCGCCTTTTCGAGATTAAAGTACGTAACGTGAAGCTCCATTCGACCCCATCTCGCCCGAATAATTTCTCTCTCCCGTGGAACCTCGTCGTCGTCGAGCTGTTAAAAATCGGGGGAAAACCTTCGAAAAATCGTGGATGAGATCTGGATATGCTCGTGGATCGAGTGCGGCGCGCTTGAAATTCATACAATCTCGGTATCTGTAAGTGTGAGAAATGCCAGAACCCCTTGCGTGACTGGCGTCGCCGGGGCCGCGTGAGTGTGTTTATCTTATGGAATCCTCACACCACGCTCTTACCTGCCTTAAGTCAAGTGTGGTCTGGAATGTAAAGAACCCCCGCAATAGTCTAAGATTACACGCTGAAGTGTAGCGTTACGAAGTTTTCGATAGGGTGTAGACGTAGGGTGACTCGCAGGCCTGCTGCATTCAGCTCTCTCTTTCTGTTCCGTCTTCTCCTTCTTCTTTTTTTCTTTTTATTGTACGGCTCCCTCTTCCCTGACCTCAGTTTCTTGATCTGCCTCAAGCAGACGGGGGGAATCCATTTCCAGACTTTCAATTCGGTTCGCTGCTCTAATATCTCGAGATATATACCGCAGCAGGTGCCCCAAATTCAACACATACATCTTTTTTTACTTTCCTGTTTTTATGAAACTTATTAGCCGCAATGTATCGAACGTCCGATCTATATTTTACATTTCTTTTCAATTTACATTTTGATATTTCGATTACTGTATGCTGTTATTTGATAAGAATTATTAATTGCGAGTCCGTATATAATATAAGGCATTACAGTTTCCTTCCTCAATTCAATTTTATTTATTATTCTACCTACGAAGTTCCATAATTTAATTCTTATCAAGATGAAATCCACATGTTGGAACAGATTGTTGGTATACCGCGTCGCTCCGAGATCGTCCAAGCTTATATAAGCGACTGAAAACACTGGTTTTTTCCCGGAATCCATTTTATTGTCATAATCAGTTTTTTTTTTCTTTCACGTTGACACATACACACGACACTTCTAACGTGCTCCACGTTAGCCGTTGGTGATGTCTAAGCGTACGTTGCGCGCGGGAGTGCAAGCTCGGGTACCACAGGGTAGGAAACCCTACGTCCACTGTCGCCGTAAACGGGGCTTCACTAAGATATTTCTATCCTTGTGCGTAGCATCGCGCGGCAAAACCTGGTGCTCGTTATTATAAATGAAAATTACGAGTCGTATCTTTCGCCGCCGGCTGCCGCGGCATTGCAGATAAACATTCTTTATCGCATCGCAATTTTACGACGGTAAAACGCAACCGGCTGACCGCTTTATCAGCCGATACCGGTGGGCGTAGATCACGAATCGCGGAATAAAACGGTTGATAGTATGACTAATTGGTGCAACTTGATCGCAAGTAAATGCCACTGATTCATCAAGAAGATAAAAATACATATATTACAAATCAGACTAAATTAAATATACACATGTATCGTTGTATGTATCAAAAATAAATTTGTAATAAAATATAGAATTTTCAACTACACGTGAATATTCAGCTACAAATTCTTAAAGACTTGGGAACTACTCTTGTGATTTAGAAAATCTCTTAGTCGATAAAGAGCTTGCTTGAAATTAATTGGACCGTAAGATCTTATTTTATTTTGTCTGTTTAATTAATATATTCATTTAATACGATTATATAATTCTTAAAAAACAATAGAGATTCTGTTATTCGGTTTTATAAAGATATTGAATCACGAGATTTGTGTGGAGTAATCCGAGGTTTTCTCATCGAGACAGATTTTGCTTAAAATAATTATTTATTATTATAAAATAAATTTCTTTAAAATTCTGTAGATTAAAAACACGAGTTATATAAGCAAACGTTATTTGTAGCTCCGTAATATAGAATATATGATACGTATATCGATATGTATTAGCGGATTTAGTTGACATTAAATACTCCCTGTTCCCCTTTGAATATAAACTACCTCGAAATAATTGTATCAAGTATACGTTCGCAAAGAGATTCAATGGATCCTTGAGCTTTGATATTATTCAAGAACTCCTTATTTTGCGCGAGCTGCAACCGCATTGAGTGGCCTATAAATTTCGCAGCGAACCGTATGTATTTGCGATACTCGTTACATACAACTGCATGTACAGCAATTATTTCGCAGTCTCTTGCATAATCAGCATAATTGTTGCAACAACTCTCAATAAGGTAAGATTTCTTTAAGTAAGACGAAGTAACCAATTTTAGACTGAAATATTTATTATCTCTTCGAAATTTGTTAAATATTATTTCTTATAATATATGCTGTAAACTGTAGATAATATTACATAGATTATAAAAAAAAAAAACACGCTAAATTTGATCCGATAAAAATTTTCCTTTCGTAGCTCTTTTTGTATCTTTTTTCATTTGTGTTTACTACTGCACCTAAGATACATTTAAGTAGGGATGTATTTAATCTTTTGAAAAATATGTGATATATTTTGTGAAGAAATGTGTTATATATTTAAACCGTCGAATAGAATTTCGACATCTTGAACGATCTTCAAAATACACGCGAAGAATTCTATTCTACCGTGAGATTTGAATTTCTATGAACATTTTTATATCTTGCAAAAAGAAATGGATAGCTTACCAGTTATGTTGCACTTACAGGAGCAGTTACGAAAACGTAAGGATGAGGAGGAGAGGCAGGAAATGCTCAGTCGTTCTCTCCGTGGCTCTAAAAAGCTCCAAGCTTTGGAGAGCCACGCGACGAGCCTCAGTGGCCAAGAAAATCTCGCTTACGCACAGGACGAGGTGACCACCGGCGTCAGTCGAGTCACGCATGCCATTCCTAATGCAGTCCAAGAAGTGGAGGAGTCCCCCAGGCCTCCCAGTAAGCAATTTCTCTTTTCCAAACACATTCTCGCAGGTCTCTTTAAATAAGTTAAAAAAAAGAAAGAAAAACATAAATAAACTCGGTTGAAAAAACTTAGTACAGCGCAATTTTCACTTTATTTTTACGTTAACATTTAAGCTTTTTCAATTTCGTATTACGTTTCCTCGTTTTAAGGGAATTTTAGCATCTATTGGGTCTTGTTTGCGTTAAATGGCTTTTTCTAATTTCGCGAACTTACGACCGCGAGAGTATTTAAAGAATTCTGAAAGTTGCTGAAAATTGGATGCTACTAAATATAGTTTCCTCGCCCTTCCCTTACAACCTGCTTGCGTAGCGTAAATAAACAGCGGGTGCCGCGGCACGGGATTCCGCGAGGAAGTTCTAACAAGTATACCTTTCATATTTCAGCGTACGGCGAGATTGTTGCTGCGCTGGAGAGTCTGCAGCTCTATGCTCCCGGTATTTCGGGTCCAGTTGAAGCCGAGTTCGAGGCACTCCGGACACTTTTGGTGCGGAATTATATTGTGTCCGCCCTGGTGACTCGTCACACTTTACAAAATCAACTGAGGGCGAGCAAGATTTTTAAACATCATGCCGATGACGCATCGAGTTTAGCGCGAGACGTACGTAAAATTGATATTAATTTATATAATAAAAGAGGGGGGTCTGTAATATTATATTCATGCGCGCGTGCTCGCGCCATCACTATGAATTTTTCGTTATTAATTAATTAAAAGATTCTTGCCAGTCGCGAAGCTAGATGGTGTATGATTTTGTGTATTTAATTTAATTAAAATAATGGAAGAGCTTATTAATTTTTCCCTCAAATATTTTGATGTTTCAGTGCGTGGATATCCTTGAAAAATGGCAATCGTCGTCGACCGCAACAGGTGTCGGCGGAGCAGAAACAATAGCCGTAGAGGAGTTAACGAGTATTCTAACAAGTTACGACATGGAAGCTCTGCTTCTAGCGCACGACTCTATCGTCTCATACGTGGAAGGCTTAAAAAGAAAGCAGAGCTCGTCGTCCTCGCCATCCAGCGGCCCGCCCAGCCCGACGTCTAGTTGGAAAGATTCCCGAGTGGTCGATAACATTAAAATCATCCGAATTGAGAAAACTAACGAACCTCTGGGTGCTACTGTCAGAAACGAAGGGGATGCGGTGATCATAGGTAATCATACATTTACGTGCAATTGTTACATCCAATTATTGTATCTTTTATCTCTGCTAAAAATATACCAGACGGTTTACTGCATATTTATCGTGTGACTTGATCGTTCAATTTCAAGAAATATAACGCTAAAATTAATCTGTCTTTTAAGGACGTGTCGTTCGCGGTGGTGCGGCGGATAAGTCAGGACTCCTACACGAGGGCGACGAGGTTCTCGAAGTAAACGGAGTAGAAATGCGCGGCAAGTCCGTTAATGAGGTCTGCGACATTCTCGCTGGCATGAAGGGTAGTCTCACGTTCTTGGTACTTCCAGCTCCGACGAGCCACAGAAATAATTTAAGGAGAGAAGACACGACACAGGTACCGCCATATACAGCACATACCCTGATATATTTAGCACATCCTCGTATTAGAAATGTGAACCGCCGTATCCGTGGATCTTGAAACTAGAACAACCAATATTACGGCGATGCCGTTGGAAGTGGAAGGACAAATGTCAGACAGAAGACATTTGTCCTTCAACTTCCAAGATACAGCTAACATTTTTATGATTTCAATGTCTGTAGTTCGGGAAAATCAATATCATTTAAGTCATTCTGTCGTCCGCTTAATTAAAGTTTGTTCAGTGCACCTGCATTGGCTGAGCTAACGCACGTGAACGTACAAAAGCGAATGTCACATATATACATGTAAGCGTTATGACTTATGACATTTGTTCTCTTACCTTAGCGACGCGACATTGATACTCGCAAGCTACGGAATAGATCGACACTAATAGAAAACAGCTGTTCCGGCTTTATTGCGCGGGTATAACGCAGGTATAACGTAACATTTGTAACCATAAAGCTTTTACCGTTCCCATCTAGATACATATACGAGCGCATTTCGATTACGATCCTGAGGAAGACCTGTACATACCGTGCAGAGAATTGGGCGTGAGTTTTCAAAAGGGCGATGTACTTCACGTAATTTCCCAAGAGGATCCTAACTGGTGGCAAGCATATCGAGAAGGCGAAGAGGACCAGACACTAGCTGGTCTGATACCCAGTAGAGCGTTTCAACATCAGTGAGTTCACTATAATCGAGGATTATAGCCAGTATCTGATCACCGCATCTCGATCAAAAATGCATTATACATTTCCGTTTTATCTGCGCAGGCGAGAATCCATGAAGCAGACGATAGCCGGCGACAAGTCGACGGTGCGAGGCTCGAAAAAGTCTAGCACACTATTGTGTGCGAGGAAAAATCCAAAGAAGAAAAAACGAAACAAGTTCGGCGCAAACTTCAATGACGATGGGTATCCACTTTACGCGACAACTGCCATAGACGGTATGTAAAGCCTAAACTGACTGACTAATGCCCGTTTTCACCAACATCGTTTAACTCACTCTTTGTCTCTTTCTAAGGGGACTAGAAAGAGACAAAGAGTGAGTTAAACTAAGGTTAAAGTTAAACGACGTTGGTGAAAATGGGCATTAATGTCAATTACAAATTGCTAGAGCCTATTCTTAAACACAACGTTTTCTTGCAGATTACGACAGCGAGGAAGTGCTGACGTACGAGGAAGTCGCCTTATACTATCCTCGTGCAAATCACAAGAGGCCAATTGTACTCATCGGACCACCTAACATTGGACGACACGAACTCAGGCAGAGATTGATGCAGGACAGCGAACGTTTTGCCGCAGCGATTCCTCGTAAGTGTTCTTTATTAGTCTACTGTGTATATTTACTGTTTCATCATTTTTTATAAAGAGAAACAGCTTGAGCTAAATGAATATATCCTATTTTTCAGATACAAGTCGTCCGAAAAAAGACTCCGAGGTCGATGGACAAGACTACCACTTTATTTCTCGTGCTCAGTTCGAGTCTGATATTCTCTGTCGGAAGTTCGTCGAGCACGGCGAGTACGAAAAAGCGTACTACGGCACGTCCGTGGAGGCCATCAGGACAGTGGTTAATTCCGGGAAAATCTGTGTCTTAAACCTGCATCCCCAGAGCCTGAAGATTCTGCGAAATTCGGATCTGAAGCCGTACGTTGTGTTTATCGCGCCTCCGAGCCTCGAGAAGCTGAGGCAGAAGAGGATCAAGAACAACGAGAGCTTCAAGGAAGAGGAGTTGAAGGACATAATCGAGAAAGCCCGTGAGATGGAGGATAAGTATGGCCATCTGTTCGACATGCTTATCCTCAACAACGATACGGATCGGGCGTATAACCAGCTTCTCACGGAGATCAATTCACTCGAGAGGGAACCTCAGTGGGTGCCTGCGTCTTGGGTTCAGTAACTTAAGCGGTCTTAATCGCCGCGCTTAAGACGAGCGTTTCTGTACGTGTCTCGGTGGTGAGGATGGCGATCGGAGGCCAGTATTGCGGTATCTGTTTGCAAGACAAGTGCTTTCACGCAATTTTCCAAGCTAGACTTCAATGTAAGTCTGATAGAAATTCGGAAAACTGGTTCTTCTACAGGTGCCTGTTACATAGTTTTATGTTTCTTACGCAAATCTTAAATCTTCCCCGGTTATTGTATTGCAAGTACTACCCTGACAGAGTCTTCCGCATGTGTCGTCGTACTTTGGTGCCATGAAAATGATGGAGAATCATCGGAAGCAATCTTCAAAGGGAAAAAAAAGAAGAAGAGATATAGAAGAATATAAATATTCTGCAAAAAAAGTTACACCTCTGCGACGGACCATTCCTCGACGTAGATTCTTGCGTTTGGTACAGAAGGAAAGAAAGAAGATCGGTGTTTATCCAGTAAGCAAAATGATAGCAGTCTGTCGGCAGATTGATAACAGATTTGATCAGACATGTCAGCAGACTGACATCAACTGCGTTCGCATTCAGCTCATGTTCTGCCAGCAGAATCTGCTAACATAATCAAACAGCAGATTGGCAGCAGAAATCGCTCAGACAGAGCCTACCGACAGGCAATGTGAGCAGATAGGCAGCAGAAATCGCGCAGAGCCTCAACAGTTTTAGCAGGATCTGCTCGATTTCTGCCACCAATCTGCTGTCTGATTCTGTTATACTTCTGTTGGCGTTCTGTCGACATTATGTGATATATCAGAACCGGCATCAAATCTGTAGTCTTTCTGCCGACAAACTTTGTAGCGGATACTTTGCAAGATCTGCTTTTGACAGACTTGGCTGTCTGGGATAATATATATCACCGTGATGAGACGGACGTTCACGAGGCTCGGTTGCATCAACGATGTTTCGAATTTGAGTGAATATATAATCAAATAGCGGACGATAATCGGCCAAAAAATTTAAATTTAAGTTACGCTTAAATTTCCAACAGAGTTGCTGCAGTTTAGCCTACTTTTCATGTCTCATTACTTTAGTGAGATTACTTTGGCAAGTAATCTCGACTGAAATACGTTTGTACATCGAGTTCGAGGTATTTACGGTTATATTCTCATGACTGACATGCGATTAACATTATTATATAGATGCGCGAGTATACAAAAAGTATCATCTCGGTGCGCCAAAGCACATCTGCCGAGCGTTTTGCTCTTTCTACATATTAGCCCGTTCTGCGTGAGGAAATGTACCTGACCTGATGTTTCCTAAAAGTGAAAAATTTCTAACTTGGGGGAGGGACTCGTGAAAATACCATGTAATTTTCTATGATCCGTGCACAACACGTTTTGATAAATTTTGATAAGTGGAAACCGGAGCTTCGATCCAAATTTTTTAAAAGACCCAGCGTAGCACGTGCAGATGTTACATTACGAAATCTGCACATTATAATTAATTTTACTTTACGTTATCGCGAATCAATCATACATCACGCGACATATATCGAACTTTCGCGTACGATCATAGAGAGTCGCATTGTTCTTTTTTTCACGTGAAACTTGAGTTAGAAATTTTTGGCAATTCCGCTATTCTAACCAGGCGGAAGCTGTTATAAAGGAACAAAAAAGGAATTTCAAAAACGACGATCCCACAAACATAACGATACACAGAGCGTTTCCTCGAACGCAAGAGGAAACGTCTGCGATCTCGAAGAAGGCGAAACTCGCTAACGTTTTACCGTTCGCCCTAGACAATGTTTGTTTAGAGAGCAGAAACTCGTTGTTTCGAACTCGTAGATTCGTTAAACGCAATAGACTTAGGCTCGACTGCGGTATACAAGCTTTTGGAAATTTCGCATAAAACGATTGTTTCTCCTGAGTGTTTTTTTACAGGGAGCGATTATTACGCGACGCGATCGAATAGAATAAACGGTGTTTATCTGTGTATCATTGTATCGCTACGAAATAGGGATCGATGCGAAATAGAAAGAAAAAAATGTGTATTAGAGAGAGAGAAAGAGAGAGAGAGAGAAAGAGATCATTGTGGTTTTTCGTTGGAAATTATTCGATAAATGCAAGTGCGCGGTGTGTCTTACAGGTATTCTTGCGTCAGCAATAATTGTGTATCGAAAGATAACATTTCTGTATTTTTCTTTTCTTTTCTTCGATGACTCTAAAGAGCTCCGGTAAACTCGGCAATGATGTGTCGTCAGTTCGTATAGAGATTGTGGGCTACTGTGTCGTGATTAGATCAACCGTAATGTTAGTCGATCCAGAGAGAAAAAAAAAAGATAGATACACTAAATTCAATGTGAAACAAGTTGTAAAAGTGAACGCGCGCCGTAGAGAGATGTGTCTTCGGTGAAAAATAAAAATCGTTATCTCCATTTTTAGCTATTTAAAATCGATCTTCTAAGAGCCAATCGATGCATGGCGGTTCAATATCGTGCCAAGTATCAGACCGCATGCGAAAGGACGCAAGAAAGCTGAGATGTGCCAAACGATTCTGGATATTATATTTCCAGACGAATCCAAGTTTTAAAATGCGCTCAAGAGGCACCTTAGACTTTGTCATTATATTGATTATGTAAATAATTGTGCACTTGTGTATAGAGAGAGAGAAAACGAGAGGAAGAGAGAGATAGCAAGAGAAGGAGGAGATCGAAGAGGGGAAGGATAGTTATTCGAATTCATCATTATTATTTTTCTAATTATTATTACCCGAATTATTATTATCATCGTTATTGCATGTGCTGTTTTGTCGAGTGATCATGGGCATCATGGCAGACAGTTGTTAACGTGTGTGACCCTCTGCGTAATAAATAAATGGACGACATAAATCCGCTATGTCGTGTCTTAAATCAACCCGGATGCATATTTGTATCAAATCAAGCGAATCAAATTTTTCGACGGCAGTTCCTCACTTGGCAGACCTGCTACTAATTACGTCATAATTATGATCATTGCACGCATGATTCTGATTACCGTCATGATTATGTGAACAACAACGGTGAAAGTATGTACATTATTATTCTTATAATTATTGTTATTATTATTATTCATATTATTATTATTATTATTAATTACATTGATTCCACGTGTAAAATAAACGTACAATTTCAAAGAGGAGAAATATATGTATGAAGAAGAAATATATACAAATGTATATACATCGTATATACATGACCACATGTATTGCGAGAGCCACTCAAGATTACCAAACCTCGAATATATGTCCCGAAAGAGAGAGAGTCTTGGTTGTAGAAGATAATATATTGTTTCCATTGTTAACATTACCATCTCTATTCATGTTAATCTCTTCTGTTCGTAAAAAAAAAAAAAAAAAGATATTTGACCATCGATGACGAAGTATTCTCTCGTAATACTTTCGTACCAAGCCTAACATTCCCGTCTTTTTCTTTAATTTAGTTTAATTCTTCTCCGATTAGTACAATTGGATTTTATTAAAAAAAAAAAGGGTAATGTATTATTGTCGCGATATTATCATTCATAATTTTGCTTGATGAGAAACTTGTCGCAATGTTTTAAAATAAGACGAACGCAAATCGTTGCGTTCTGCGGACGCATTTTGTAATGCGAAACGCATGCAATTTTGCTAATAAGGGTTGCGATCGCATACGAGCGCGGACACTGCAAATCCAAGGGTTTTATTTTTATACGCACAAACGTCTAAAGATGACACGTTTGACTGAAGCTCTTTTTACATGTTTTTTTTACTTGTTAAATTACGTCATTTAACACGTTCAATCGTATTAAATAAAAAGTTAATACGTTCAATCGCGTTAAATGACGTAATTTAAAACAAGAAATGTGTGAAGAGAGCTTTAGTTAAAATAATACTTGAATTTAGTGTAGTTTCTACAGCTGGCAATGTCGTCGACGTCACGGTACCGCGGAGCGATATTTTCCGTTATCGATATCCTCTTATCGTATACAGGAACGTTTCCGATACCTATAACGATATGTACCACATTTATTATTAGACCACCCCGATTCGCACAATCCATGATATAAGAACTAGAATATCAGAGGGCTAATTATACCCTAATCAATATGGACCTTAAATCCGCGTGAAATCGGTGTCCTATTTTTACGAAATAATCCTTTAAAGAGAATAAGGTCATATGTGATTCCCGTTCTTCGCTTCCTGTTATCCCTTGGTACTAATATCGGGTTCTAGGCGATCCTCCAGTTGTCACCCTTCGCCCTTTGGACGTTGTCGGCCGCGGTTCCGTCGCTTTGGCAAACGCCGTCGTCGGTTCTTCGGGGACGGCCGTCCTCCGCCGCCGCCGCCGCCGTCGCTGTCATCGCCGGGGGTGGTGGGTGGCGCGGCCGCGCGCATGTTTCTTCTCCGATGGAAACGGATCGATGCTGAAAATAGCTCGGCCCGCAGGAGAGTACGAGGTGAGTCGCCTTCGCTTTCGGCAGGGCCTTCGCGTCTCTCCCGACGCCCGCCGTCGCCGTCGTCGCAGCTCGTTCCCAGCGAGAATAAGGAAAATTAATTTACTCGAGTAACTCGTCGCCTCCAACTTCCTGTCTGTTCGATCTTCCGCATCCGGCGCGGCCGCCGCCGCCGCCGCCGCTGCCGTCGACGTCGCTGCCGCCGCCGCCGTCGTCGTCGTCGTCGTCGTCGTTCTTCTCGAGTACGCCGGCTGCGAGTACCGGAACCTCCTCGAGCCGCGACCCGGGACCCAAGTCGAGCGGGATGACGCGAAAAAAATGTGCGCCATATCAACGTGGCTGATGAGGCTGAAATCGTGAGTATTGCACACGATTCCCCCTCCCCCCTCCGCCCGGTTTAGCGGAGCCGCCGTCACCACCGCCGCCGAAAGGCGGACGAAGGGTGCCACCCCCGGTGGAACGGCGGGCGCTCTCGCATGTTCGCTGGGATTGATCGCCGCTCCGGCATCCCTCTCTGTAATCCTGATCGCGCAGCGCCCTTGAACGCCGCATTATTTTATTTCCGTGGAATTTGCAAGATTCCCCGCGGCCGCCGAGATGCGGACCGTGTCTGGTCCTCTCTGATGTTCATTGATCTCAACGTCGTCACACTTCGGCGTCCGATATACGTGATCGCTGCTTATTGCGCGAATCGCTTTGCTCCAAATACGAAAGTAAACGCTCCTGTCCACGCGCTCGCGACTAGGACGAGACGCGTACGCTGCAATTTCCAACGGAATTTACGTAATCTTGAACGTAATCCCGAGTTGCTGAATTCCGTCGTGGTATCCGTGATTACTAGTTGCACGTTCAATTAATGTCGCCGCAAGTCGATGGCTCGCGCCGCATCTTACGTAGATGCTCTAGATATAAAATAGAAAGGATAAGAAAAGACCGTATGCATGTCGCGGGAGAAGCGTCGTTAATCGTAAATCGCACTGACGCGTTTAGGCGTAACGTCTGCTTTTTCACACACCTGCAACATTTCCTTTAAATTTTCCCTTCGACTCCTATCGGCAGCGCTAGCTTCAAGGACCTTCAGTTTGATTTATGAGATAGTCGCTTAAAACGATATACTTCTATTCCAGTGACTGGCCATTTTATCGGAATATACTAGAGAAAGGGTGGGAATAAAAATTTTGCTTTCCGGTTCCAGTTTCTCGAGCATGCTTAATTTGTGCTTGGAGTTAAAAATTCGCACTCAAGCATGCTCGAGATTAACGATTTGAGCAATTGAAAGGCTTTATATGGAGGAAGATATCTGCCTTCGGAGCTCTCGAGGAACTGAAATGTCACACAGACGCCGCTCAGTGATTTACTGGAAATGGAATTTTTAATTCGAACCCGTTCAACTCGTGGACTCCTTTAATGCGAAGTACGAATTATATCGGTCCAGCGCTCCCTTCGGAACTTCTTCGGCGCAGATAAAATTAGATTGCGGCGGAGCACTCGCGTGTTTCTCGCGCTGTCCCCCGTGCGTCTTGATGAATGTGGCCGTCGGTCGCGGTGACGACTTACGGTGGCAAGACCTAGTACGCGGTGGACTGAAACGAGACTTAGGAGACCTGATCGATCACGGTGCAGGAAAGGCCGTCTTCGGCAGTTTTCGTTTCCCACCTTGTCCCCAGTGATCGACTGCATCGCGAGGGCAGCGTTTAACAGCTTCCCACTAACGCTGGCATTTATAGAGTATTGATTTTTATCGCCGCGTTATTGCGTGTTATCTCGTATTTTCGAATTCGTCACATTTATTTTGTAAAAATGTTTCCCGCGGTTGTCGCATTGCAAATTGTAAGTGCTCCGATATTCTACATAAAGAAAAAATTACTTTAGATTGTCCGTCCGAAAAAAATTCGCAGATAACTGTATATGCTCGTTTTATAACTTGCACAAGTGGTATAATACATATATCAGGGTGAATTTTTATAAGCATGTAAAATAGACACGTTCATGTCGTTACCTGTTTTTTGAATATTGTTTAACTGGCGAAATTGTACAATCGAGAAATGAGATGTAATCGCGATATGCTCAAGTTTCTGTCATTCAGGAACTTCGTGACACAGATTTCCCGTAGAATCAGTAGAATGTGTAAGTGACAGGTGCATACAACTGCTGGTAAAGCTCCCGAGGGATATCATTTCAGTTACTACACGCTGCCTTTAGGCAATCAGTGCAATCAGTTGCAATAACTATATATGACAGGTGCAATTGATTTCACGTTGAATGTGAATATTTTCGTTGACGGTATGATTTTAATTAAATAATAAGTAAGACAAAGCTTAACGAATATCGTTTAATAATGCCTTTGCGCGCGCGCGCCAGATTACCTTTTCCTGTCCTACTTTCATTTAAATATTTTATCGAGTACTTTTTAATTTCATGCTCAGGTAACCTGAAATATCGGTCGCTGCTCTGTACTTGAAACTTATTAAAAATATGGTAAAATTAACGATAACACCGGTATCTAATGCTTAGGAAAATACATATATTGTTCATGGTTTGAATGAAAGAAGAAGTTTTTGCGTGCGATATTATCGCGACCAATTTTTAAGCAGATTTTCGCAGACTTCGGTATACGCGTAGTTGAAAGTTTTCTATTTATAAAACTGTAGACGTGCCGTTTTATTTGTTTTTTTATCCGTGATCTTGCCTCATGAAATAACTCTTTGTAATAGAATTTAAAAATTGTTCTTCGGAAAATCTGATATAATTTTTCAGCACAGTTTGTGCACTTATAATTTATAATTTGTTATTAAACTTAAAATCGCATAATATATTAATTATTATAATATATATATACCTATATATGTATATTTTGCAATAATACAGAAAAGCGTTAAGTAAACATATTTATGTCAATATTTGATTTAAACAATGACATATTAACAGATACGTAATATGTAAATATATGAATAATTAGAAATGTCAACTAATTAATTAAGCTTCTTTTAGTAATGAACAATAATTGCGTCCCAATTGTACTGGATCCCTAATAGTATCTCTATTATTGAAGACCATGTACTGTTCCTATTCCCGAAGTATCTTGTCGTGTCTTGCATCCGCTCGTCAGTAATATCGATTCTCGTTTCGATTTATTGACCGGTATCAGAAAAATGCTGTCCAACAGACGAAGATAAGTGCGGATAGGCCATTTGGATTTTAATTAACGAAGAGATGAGTGGGTATCCAGGTGTATCAAATATTTATGATATGCATAATTTATTTTCGTTTGGCTGTGCAGAAGAGGCGAAAGAGGCACTGACATAAGCCATAGTCGATCGCTTTAATCTAGAACGTCTAACAGGAATCGGTTTGACCTAAGCGTTATCGCAAAGTTTAAAAAATTTCTTCATGACGGCCTTCCATTACCAAATATTTATATATTTTCTTTTATTCTCAGATTATCTCGTGCTATTATATTCACTATTATATTTTCTTTTATTCCTATCTCGTGTTCCATTATATTCGCGCATAATACGACAGTATCGCGCATCTATTATGTGCAGGCGGCAATTCAAGGTTTTCTGACAACCATTTTCTTCGACCGTTTTCTGCGGATACAAGAACAGGCGTAAAAACCATTCATATAAAAACTTAGATTACAATCTAATTTATATATTTTGCAATCTAACACTATACTAATAGTTAATATTAATAGCATACGCGATACACTTGCGATATTCTGTAATACAAGGTATATGCCGGCAGTACAGAAGAAATTTCTTCCCTTTGCCGAGATCAGCGGCTTGCTCGCTTCTTCTTTCGCGTATCGATTATAATTTCGTGACACACATATACGCGAACTCTTCATACAATATAAACACGTACGTGTGCATCACCACAGCGCGGACCAGGGCTAGCCGGAGTTGCTCGGCGACCCGTGACGAAAACCTAACTACGTCGAGGGGTTTGTGCGTGTAAAAGGGTGCTCCTCACCGTCGCTGAGAGCGATGCATAGCACGTGGGTCACGTACAAAAGACAAAAGTGTCACATTTGAGAGTTTTACGATCGAGAGGAGGTGCCGCTTTATCCTCCATCCCCTTTAATATGCGTAATACCTCTTCCATCGAGAGACGCACTTAGTTTCACGCTTTTTCCCCCGAGGCTCGTCGCTCGAAAAAATAGCTTAAAATAGAAAATACTATACTACGTTTATCGTATTATTGATGATTCGCTGCTGCATCGCACGCCGCGCCAGCCGGTATGTTAATTAAATTCTATCGACACTCACCAAGTTCGGTGTGTGTTCAATTAAAATGCAAATACGCACGTGTTGTACGATCATAAGCTTATTACAAAAGTTAGCGTATATGATTTGCAATCTATCAAAATGCATTCGTGATATCTAGCTTAACATGAGATAATAACATGAGATGCGTTAGAAAAACCATTTGTGAATTGTTATTTCGACGTTTGCGTAGTGCGTAGTTGAATAATGTAGGATTCCAGCCATTCTCTCACGGGATATACATCGCATTGTTACCGAATCTATCACGAGTCATCGAATGTCACTGAAATCGACGGAAATATCTCGTTGGAATTCTGAAAATGTAACGCAAACATTTCTCTCGGCGAATTTAATCTATCGGGTTTCTATACAAAGCTTTAACTGTCTCTCCGACGATTTTGACGGGCTTGGCAGGTTATTTGTACGGAAGTTAGACGTCATCCGTGGAGCATATCTTCGAAAAACTCTCCGAGAGATATTCCGTTTTATTTCGACCGTTCGCTATTTTCGCTTATCAAACGGCTCAAGTATGAGGGGAAAAACACATTCGGTTACTGCACTGCGATCGATCGGCCTCTTTTGGCAATGATCCCGCATTGCCACTCGCTATTCCGAGACGTAGATTTCTTTCCAATGACTCCATGATTTTTTAAAGCATTTTTATAGCGTCTTAGTTATATATGAACATAGCACAACGAAGAAATCTTAATTATTTATCCCAAAATATAGAATAGAATTTTATTTTTGCATTGTACATTTATTCGTAAGATTGTACAGTTTGATTGTAAAAAACACAATTAATTATTTAGTTCCAAAAAACCAAGAGAGTGATTCTTGCAAATTTTTATCAGATCTATTATTAGAGAAATAAATTCTTCACAGATTATAGAATAAATTTTTTTAATGACATTTTCGCGCAGTAATCCAGATTTCTATTTGCAGGAGCCTCTCACGCACCACAGTAGGTCTTAGAGGATGCACAAGTTAGCCAAGGGCCTGAAGAAGAAGAAAAAGCCGAAGAAGGGCAAGAAGGGGGCGGAGGAGGAGGAGTTCGATCCGGAGGAGCTCGAGCGTTATCGGCGCGAGCGGGCGGAGGCCCAACAGAAAGCCGAGGAGGCCGGCGAAGCGGCCAAAGGTACCGGATCCGACGAGTGGAAGAAGTTCCAGGCTTTGACTGCTGGTGTCGATTCAGTCTTGAGGAAGACTCAGGATGACCTCGATCGGATAAAGTCTACCTCGTTCTTCCAGCGAAAGGCACCGTTGGAAGAGAAGAAACCGGAAGAGGCGGCGAAGCAGGAGGACAAATCATCGTCAAAGAGGTGGGTGGGCTTCGACAAGGAGGGTAACCCAATCGAGGCCGCGCCGGAGATCGACGGTCAAGAAAGGAAGGAGGGGGGCAAACCGTTTGTCAACGAGGACGGTTTCGTAGAAGTACCGGAGGACGAGGATGAGCAAGAGGACTCCGCCGACGAGGATATCTTCGACACCACTTACGTCGACGTTCTTCAGAATATCGACGTTCAATTAGCTTATATACCGGACAGCCCGACCGAGGAGGAGGCTGGGGACGATCCCTTCGACACCACCAACGCCGACAAGGTTCTCCGTACAGTCGATAAAAAGGGCAACAAGCTAGTCAGCTTAGGCAATGCTGTTGAGGTGTTGTCGGGAAGGATCGACTATGTAAGCACGTGCAAGATCACCAAAGGCAGGCGACCTAGAATCCAGCAGGATCTATTGTTGGACGACTTTGACGAGGCGGAACAGCCGTCGGCGGAAGCCGTTGTAGCGGAACCGACAGAAGTAGAGAAGACTTTGCTGGATGACGACAGCGATCTTCCCGACATCCCGGTTGACTTGACGAAATTACCGCCTGTGTTTCCAAGGCCAGTCAGCCCGGTCACTCCAACATCCGTTCAGGAGGGCACAACCTCGACGACCACTGAAAAGACATCAAATGGTCCGCTAGATATTTCCGAATTCGAAGTTCTGAAGGAGAAGACGGTCTTGGAGGAGATCCCCGACTTGGATGACGCTGAATTTGATCTAAACGTCACGCCAAATGAGTCGACTCGTCTCGAGGAGGCCGATGATCCATTCGCCGCGAAAGAGCCTGAAACGAACGATTTTCAGACGGAGATAATTGAGGCCAGTTTCGAGGCAGCGACCTTCGTCAACGAGGCCGATCCGTTTGACACTGCATTCGCGGATAACATACTACCAGGTAAAACAGAGCTGAAGTTTATCGAGAAGGAGCTCGAAGAGCTGCCCGTCTCGGAAGTATCCATATCACTGACCGATCCCGCTGGCTTAATCAGAGATTACGAAACTGGTCGGCTGAAAGACCGTCATGATGCTTTGCAGAAAGACAATCATGCTACTTTGCTGTCATCCAAGAAGGATCTGCTAGGCGGCTCGACCACCGATCTTAGCCAGTTGGCGGACGAACCGATCGCGCCTGTTGAGGAAATCACTTACGTCGATCCCTTCGACACGTCCGCGGTAAAGGAGCTTCCACCCGGCCAAACAGAGCTCAAGGTCTTAGAAAAAGAATTGCTCGGCGAGCAATCCAGCAGCTACGTCGAGGACGACAGCGATTTTGATCCGAGGAAAGATGAGGAGTCAGTAAAGCCATTGCCCGCAAAACCACCGCCACTTAGACCATCCGCGCCGGTTAAGCCTGTGTTCGACGTTAACTTCGAGGAAGACGAGAAGATCGAAGCGACACCGACGAATTTCGAGAGAAAAGCTTCTCGGCCGGAAATCCTCGAGCTCGCTCCGACCAAGACCGTCGCGTTTGAACTGCCGACGCCGTCGAAGAGACCTGACCTTCTCGCGACATCCGAAGAGGAGAAGACACTACCCTCTAAACCGCTGACACCGTATTATTCCCAGAAATCCATAGAAGAGTCGTTGCCGATAGAGGACGACGAAGTAGATGTCGATCCTTTCGACACTAGTTTCGTCAATAACGTCGCGCCGGGCAAAACAGAGCTCAAACTCATCGAATCGGAATTGTTGAGGCAGGAGTCTAAGCTGCCTCACAGTTTGAGCGACCACGACTTCGATCCGAGGTCTACCGCAGAACCAATTAGGAGACAAAGCGATTTCACGGCCACCTCGGTCGCGCCGAGCAATCTGAAGCTCGCGCAGCTACAATCGTCGCTGATACAAAAGGTCGAAGAGGAAGTAATCGCGAAACGGGAACCTCAGAGGCAAGAGAGCTTGTTGGATGCGGAAGTCGAGGTCGACGCGAAACCTCTGACACCTAGGATCGAGAGCAAACCTATCGCGGAAGAGGAGGAGATCTCGTATTTGGATCCTTTCGACACTTCTATCGCGACGAACATCCTGCCCGGAAAAGCAGAGCTGAAGATATTGGAGAGTGAGTTGCAGCAAATTCCTCAGCAACCACTGCCGCGTCCTAATCTACCCATCAAGCTACCCACCGTGGTACCTGTCGTTGCCACAACAGTCCCGGAAATCGACGACTTCGATCCTAGAGCGGACGAAGTAAAGGAATCTAAAGACTTTCTGTTTTTAGACGGGCAGGATACCGGCGACAAAGTGTTGACGCCGCTGCAGAATAAAGATTTTACTTTGGACGACGACGTGGACCCCTTCGACACTAGCTTCGCTACTATCGAGCCTGGACGGACCGAATTGAAACTGCTCGAATCTGAACTGATGAAGTAATACCGTCAGTCGTTATGCAGCTCCATTTCTTCAGAAGCTTTAGAGTAATCTTTTGACTGTGTGATTGTTGAGCCGTTCAACATAGATGTGCGTGTTAACTATCTCTTTTGAAACTGTACGAGAGACTATTTAAATGCTTACTGTCTACTTGTTACATACGTCATCAATAATTTCTACATACTACGATCAAACGGAAGAGTTCGAAAAATGTTTGCACTGAATGACGAATCGAAATTGTATCAAGAAATATTTGCCTAGAACGCATAGAATAGACATAAACAGACTAAAATCAGTCCATTCTATTCTGATGGAAGTACAGTTCAAAAGATTTCGCTCAAGCCTCAACAATTGTTACAGTTAATTCTTGACCGGAGTTTCTAAGCCAATTCAATCATGGATCCCAAGGGCGGAAATCCGTTCTTAATGGATGATTACGCGCCGGAGCCGGGGGGCGGCTTGCCCCCGCAGGCTTCCAATCCTTTCCTTCAAGATTTCACCGATTCGGCAAGTTCCGGCGCAGGCGAGAATCCTTTCTTAAATTTCAGCAGCGGGCAAACGTACGAACCGCCAGTGTCCGTCGACTCCACCAATCCGTTCGCCTCCTTTGGCATTGAAAGTACCGCTCCGGACACCGGATTCGGAGCGACCACCGACACAAATACGCCAGCAACCGACGTCTTCACTAGCCAGTCATCCAATATCTTCGTCACGTCCGAGAACGCGAGCGTGGACCTGTTCGGTACGATGACGACTACGACGGCCGAGAAACAACCGGCGACAGTCGTCAGTCCGCCGCAGCCATCTCCGGCGGCGACACCTCCGTCGAGAAACGGAAAGCCACCGCCGTCGAGGCCACCCCCGCCGAGGCCGCTACCACCACCGATACCGCCACCGGTACAACCAGCTGCTAAGAACACGAAGGATCTAATACTGTCGGTTACGGGAGCAATGGACGCTACCTCGAACCACCTTTTGGATCGTTTGCAAGCAACCAGAACGCCCAGCCCCACGCTGATGCACTCCCCGTCACCCACCCCGGAGCACAGCTTCGCCGATCTTCTGGACGTCGACAGCAACGTGCCGGATCTGATCTCGGACGATAAGGTCATCGAGCCGCCGAAGAATCAAGATATCATGGATCTTTTTGACGCGCCCAACACTGATGTCACCTCAACCTATATCTTCTCTACTTCCATGACCACCACGGGTACTACCAGTCTTGTCACCGGAGTCCCGATAACCGCCACCACCACCAAGGAAAATCCTTTCGCGAGCATGAGCGAGGAGGCGGTGCTCCCGCAAGCGCAAGCTGCCTTTGAAATGGAATATCCGGGAGATATCATCAGTAGCGAGAAGCGGCCCTCAATGACCTCTGCGACTCCTTTCGCAGCCATAGAAACGGACGTCGAAAAATCCGGCACTGTCTTGGACCTTGCGGAACCTGCTCCTGTTCAACCTGTGTCGACAGCAACCGCTGAACTCTTCCAAGGTTAAAAGATTTCTTCTCTCACTTGTGAATGGAAAAAAACAATGAACAAGAAAAATTATAATCTAGAATAATATTATATTGTTTTAATATCTTACATTTTGCATATTGTAACTTTATATTTTTCTTATAGGAACAGAACAGATTTCCACCGCTGCTGATGCAAACTTTTTCTCCATGACCGACACAACGACGACAACGCCCTTCGGCGTAGCCGAAACCACGCCCGCAGCTGCACCGTTCGCAGCTGCAGCTCAGCCCTTATTTGCTCCGTCGGAGATCACGCAGCCTGCTTTTGCCTCAGACTTACTGGGTGATTTCGGAGAAACGACCAAGGAGATCAGCAGCGGTCTGATCTCCACCAGTCCAACCCCCGGAACGGAGTTCCCCGGAAACGAGGCTTACCGGCCCGAAGAAGAGTTAGATAACTTCGCCGCTACGACGAAAGCGATCGAGGATACTGGCGACTCATTCGATGCTTTCGCGTCCAAATTCGATAAGGCCGCCGAACCGGAAACCAACGGCAAAGATCCCTTCCTGGATGCCTTCGGCGGCGGACCAACCGCTATGGATACCTCCAGCGACGGTAGGTGGACGAACGTTAGCTTATATTTGTAACTTTATATTTGTACTTAACTATTTATTGCAATAACCATTTTCCCTTCAGTTTGGGGAGACTCGTCAGTGGGTGGATCGGAAACGGCGATCACCGGTTTTGGAGAATCCGACGGTTTCGATTCTTTTTTGAGTATGACGGCTCCTCCACCGCCGGATACGAAAGTGAAAAGATCCGAGTCCGCGGAGTCGGACGAAGGGCCCGATTTCAGTGTATTTATCAAGTGAGTCAAAGGAAAAAATTACTGACTTTTGCTGAATCATAGATAAAAAAATTTGAGATTGATTTATTTCTGATGTTGGTCGTTAAAATTATATTCAGTAACATCGTCGAAGAATTACGGACTTTTACACTATGGCTTAACTTGGCAGGACAGTCAGATTCAAGAATGCAATACTATTTTTAACATTAATGCATATTTAATCAGTCCTCTATTTATCTCTTAGACCGAAAGAAGGAGATCAGATGACAACAACGGAAGGCGGACCTGTACCTACGTTAGCGCCGCCGCCGAAAAGTCCGCAGATCGCCGCGTATACGGATTCCTCGCCGCGATTTAATCCCTTCGATAAATCCGGAATTGCGCAAGATGCCGTGGTATCCGAAACTGCACAAACAGCCGAAATGGCTAGGACAGATTCTCAGGTATTTGCACTAAATTATACCATCGAATGCCGCATTGCTTTAAATTGCTTCTCTATGAACATTTTCACGCACAGCGTTTTTCGTTCTTTAATTATAAGAGCATAAATATAAAAGAGTTATGCAATACTTATAAGATGCAGCAAACGTATTGATTGAGAATTCTATATATAAATGGAGTAAAATATTTTTTTTTACGAGAGAGGAAATAAAATCGGTTAATAAACCAAGCTAGCTAGCTTCTTACTCTGTTTTCTCTTATTCTGTATTGTAACTTAAATAAATATAAGTAATGATTTCGGCAAATATTTTGACCTGTAATAAAATAAGGTCATCTTTAGTGCGCTGATACGAACAACAGAAATTTGAATAAATTATTCGTTAATAGAGTCCAAAAAATACGAACGCAATTTGAAATTTATTGCAATGCTTACAATTTTTACAAGTATAGTACTGCAATTTGTTTGGCTGAACCATTTGACGAGTCTCGGGATATAGAGTTTAGAATTACGCCGCTAATCTTCAAGATTATAAAATTTTGTTATAGTCAAAAACTGGAGTCATTACATCAAAAGAATTTAAAAGAATTAATTAACATCTTATTAAAAAATTGTTATCCTACAAATTTCATAATTCCTATGATTCTAAATAATGACACCCTAGTATCTGAGATTGTTACATTGCGATGTGATATATAAAATAAGTTATATTGACCGCGAAATTTCATACGTAGGACAAATAAAAAGATAATTAAAAACCAGAATCCATGAACACACATATATCAGATATAAAGAAAAGCGGATCTCCTTCCGTCACTTTTAGTCTTATGACAAATCACGAATTTGACGAGATTGTGTTCAAATGCTAGATAATGAACTGTTCTTCGCTTAAAAAAGTCGCTTCAGAAATTATTTATATAAAAAAATTAAGTCATAGTTTAAATAAGCAGAGTGATGCAGAGTTACTTTCAGATACATATCTTTCTATCCTTAAATTATTACCCCCCTCCTAATACCCGCCTCTTTCTACATCTATCCTATCAAAACGTTGTCTCAATCCTACCCCTTCCCTACTCCTTCTTTCTTTCTCGTTCTCGTTCTCCAACGTTCTTATTTACAAAGTAACCTTCGTATGATACACACACAAATTTTTTGTTCCTGTTTCCTTGTGGAAATTTGCTCTCCGATTTTCAGGTAAGACGGTTGTCATTTTCTCCTCTTATTCGCAACTTTGTTAAATTTAACAATAATGTATTATAAATTCATGATTCTAAATTGTATAGCTTTTTTATTTTTGACTCTTATATCTAGAATTTCAACATTACTTAAATTTTTTCCGGTCCATTCCAGTTTTTTGTCTAGAAGAAAATTTGACATAGCAATTTTAAGAATTAGCGGTACAATCTCTACATCCCAAGACTCACCAAACGGTTTAGCCAAGAAAATTGCAGTACTATACTTACATAAATTGTAAGTGTTATAACAGATTTCAACTTGCGTTCGTATTTTTCGGACTCTATTAACGACTTATTTGTGTGTTCAAATTTCCGTTGTTTATATCAACGCACCGAAGATGACTTTATTACAGGTACACATGTTTGACATATTAATGTTTATATTTATTAACGTATTTATTTAAGTTATAATACAGAGAATAATCACACACAACAAGGTTCGTGGTTTATTAGCTTGTTTTATTTCTTTCGATTTTTAACCTGCTGAACCTGAAACTATCTTTAGTTATAATTTTTTCTCTTTTTTCAGGAAACCCCGCCTACTCCCTTGTTCGACGAAGACGTTAGCCAACCGCTCGAGGATTTCCCGAGGATACCTTACACCGGCGACGGTTGGGAGATGCAGTTGCGACAGCCAAACAAGAAGAAGATCACGGGGCAACGTTTCTGGAAGAAGATCTTCGTCAAGCTGGTTTACCAGGGCGACAATCCAATCCTTCAGTTGTCCAACAATAAAGACGACAAAGATCCATTTCAAGAATTACCTCTGCTCGCTTGTTACTCGGTGTCAGACATTGGCGCCCAACAATTCGATCAGTACGGGAAGATCTTTACTGTAAAATTGCAATACATCTTCTATAAAGAGAGGCCTGGCGTGCGACCTGGTCAGGTCACGAAGGCTGAAAGAATCACGAACAAACTCAGCCAATTTGCAGCATACGCTATTCAAGGAGATTATCAAGGTGTCAAAGAGTTTGGAAGTGATTTGAAGAAATTGGGTCTTCCTGTCGAACACGCACCTCAGGTAAATTATTTTAGTTTCTCGATACAAATCACACGTTTAAATGAACATCAATCGGTGCGATTAATATATCTGTATGTATTGCGTAATTATCGTAAAAGGCTTAATTTCTATAGTAACACTATATAATAATAACCAGCTTAATAAACTTAATATAGTATGTAATAAGCCGCAATTCATATTAAATTCTGTTAAATATTTCATGTTGCTTACAGATCTCTCAGTTATTCAAACTTGGTTCCCAATGTTACGAGGACATGAAACAATTTTCTTGCGCTATCGAAGAAGCTCTCTTTAGGTTATCGGCTCATCGCGATCGGGCTTTACATTACAAAATGGAGGAGGTCCAGGTAACAGTCGTGGATGAGGTGTATGTCGAGCAGAACGCGGAGGGTCACGTAGACAAGCAGATCGCACGTGTTCGTCTTTTCTTCCTGGGTTTCCTTTCCGGTAAATATCTAAGCAATTGCGAATATATTGTGCTATATTCTAAAATACATTTAAATGAAAAATATTTCTATTTAAATATATTTCATGCGTTCTTATAATTTACGTTACACTTACGCATAAAACAAACTCAATTCATTGTTTAGGTATGCCCGACATAGAATTAGGAATAAATGATATGTGGCGACAGGGTAAAGAAGTCGTTGGTAGGCACGATATCATCCCCGTCGTAACGGAGGAATGGATTCGCCTAGAGAACGTTGAGTTTCATTCCTGCGTTCAGCAGGACGAGTATGAAAAATCGCGGATAATAAAGTACGTATTTAGGGTAAAATAAAAACGATAAATGCGATTTTCCACGAATGAACGCTAATAACTCTAACAATTTCTTGTTCGCAATTACGAATAAGCATGACAATCGTGATATGATTAAATTTCTTCATGACGAATAAAATTATCCTTATTTTAAGAAATTAATACAATCTGGCTCGTCTTTAACAAACGTGTATGTTTTAACTATAAAACTATAAAATTATTTTATAACTAATATCCTACTAACATGTATCTTCTAAGGTTCAAGCCGCCTGATGCATGCTACATTGAATTGATGCGGTTTCGCGTAAGACCGCCAAAAAATAGGGAATTACCGCTTCAGCTAAAAGCTGTTATGTGCGTTACTGGGAACAAAGTAAGTTTGTTCTTTCATATTTTCAGCAAACTTTCCAGTATTTAAATAAAAGCGGAGAATTGTTGATTTTAGCCATCATCGTATCTTTCCTCTATCTGTTATATTAGGTAGTATTGTCTCAATTTCCGTTCTAATATAAAAATATTATATCTAACACTTATCTTTATATAAAATTCTAGCTTTATATATAAAATATTTGTTAAAATTTCTTCTTATTTTTTATTTTATTCTTACAACACGTGGCAAACTTTCATAACGATGTGTTTGTTGAGACTACATCATTTGATCCTTTTTTTATGCGTTTATTATTAGGTGGAGTTGAGAGCAGATATTCTCGTGCCTGGTTTTGCATCTAGAAAACTAGGCCAAATACCATGCGAAGACGTGATGGTTCGCTTTCCTATACCCGAGTGCTGGATCTATCTCTTCAGGGTCGAGAAACACTTCAGGTATGGCTCGGTGAAATCGGCGCACAGAAGAACGGGAAAAATTAAGGGTATCGAGAGATTCTTGGGCGCCGTCGACACATTAGAACCGCAGTTGATGGAGGTAACTTCCGGTCAGGCGAAATACGAGCATCAACATCGCGCCATTGTATGGAGGATGCCCAGACTGCCGAAAGAGGGGCAAGGTATTGCCTATACTTTTCTATTTATTCAGTTAAAATTGATTAATTACTAACGCTTATATTTATTTTACAATTAATGTTAAAGAAACTTCCATTTATTTTATTCCGTTTTGTGAACTGAAGAAAAAGGATTCGAGCAATCTCAACGATACATTTGCTAAACGCAAGAATATTTCGGTTCTGCATAAGGGTAGAACCGTCACGCGGAATGGTTTAAATATACCGCGTGTTCAAATCATCACCCAAACGATTCTGCTGGCTCTCGTCCAATTTCAGTTATTTGCGGTTATTTCCAGGCGCATATACGACGCATCAGCTGGTTTGCCGTATGGCTCTCACTTCATACGATCAGATCCCCGAAAATCTCTCGGAATACTGTTACGTGGAGTTCACGATGCCGGCGACGCAGGTGTCCCATACGACCGCGAGGAGCGTCAGCCTCCAGAACAGCGACAGTGACGCGCCCCCAGAAAAGTACGTCCGAAATTTGTCGCGTCACGAATACAGGTGAGTTCAGAAAGATTATTCCAATATTAGAGAAATCATATAAAGCAAAAATGCGGAACTTTCTCAGTATGTCTATAAATTATTCGATTATTATTAATGCACCACTTGATGCTCTTATAAGAAGATGATTCATCTAGTTATTTAGCTTCCTTTTTTGCTGGTCTCAGATGTTACCGCACAGATGATACTGTATTATTAAAACATTATAGAGTGGGGATTGAGCATACGCAGGGCGAAGGGCCGGGAGCATACGTTGCGGCGACGATTGCGAAGAAGATCCCCGAGACCACACCGGAAGTTCAAGAAACGCCCGAAGCGCCGGCTGATTCCGATTCCGATTCCACGGAGTAACATGGGTAATCCGTCGCTAAGTCAACGTCGATCGTCATTTTGTTGTAATAATTAGTACGTTACGTAAAAGATAGGAAAATCCGCGTTACGTAAGTCGCGATCGCGGTATAGAAATTTTCACATACCGTTAAACTCAGTCATTTAAGGGATAAACATATAACTAGTATCTATACTAGTTATATGAATGATACTAGACTAGTACTATATCATGTACGTCTCACTAGTCTGTATAGAGAGAAAATTCGCGAGAATCTGTAACGGGATGTTTCGTCAGGTTGCCGATAGTTATAATAAACGGCGGACAATCATTCTGCATGTGCGAAACCGTAACACTTCGTGCGGTCGCTTATCGGTCGAAATTGGCCGAACTAGTCGTTGTTACAGTTGAAAAAAAAGAATAGAACCAGGTCAGCAAAGACTAAAATATTCGATTTACAAGACAGCATATTGAGCCTCAAACATATGCTTAGTGAGGCCACAGTCAGAGCCATATTACAGACTGAAAAGATAATTTGCCTGACATCTTTGAAACGAGACCTGTAAATATATAAATTAAGGTAAATGTATCTATGCCTATCATGATATCTATTTCTGGACATTCTTATTATTTTAGTTCTTAAATAAATTGTAACGCGAATTAAAATCAAAGAATCAAAGATAAAAATATTTTTCTTGTATTATATTTTTATCTTTGATTTTAATTATTTATACTTATTTAAAAACTAAAATGATAAAGGTGTCCAGACATAAATCTTAGGTGTCCCGGCATTGGTACATTTATTCCCTTACTCCCGCTTTTTAGTCACCAGGATTCTCGCATCTACTTGAGACTTAGGATTGAGTGTAACTTTTCTTTCCGATCCTCGAATCAATCGCTCTGATCAACGTTCGCAAAATAATCTGGCAGGCGAACAAAACATCTCGTTCGTATTCGCGCGCAACATAGTGGTTAAAGAATTTAATAATTAAAGAAAAAATAATTTGACATATGGAAGGACAATACCGCTTTTTCGTTTCATTTAACTTGTTAAGTCATAGAGCACTCGCGACGAAAAGCTTTGCGTTCGTGAAATGCGTTCATGGGGTTTTAAAGATTTATCGATATCCTCGTCGATAGGCAACCGTAATTGAAATTGTTGATATGAAAGAACATTCGCGTGGTGTGTACTTTTTAAAGATAGCGTAATTGCCTATCCTATATTTGAGAGATCATTTGGATTATCTAGTACCTAAATTTTTCTGATTTATATTATAGAGATGGTAATTTTTTCACTTGCATGTTATACGTAGAACTAAAGTTCTCATTTAAATATTTAAAAACTTCCAATTACAAGAACCGTTCCTAAATCTAGCATCGAATTTTCATGAATTATTGAAATGGAAGACCACCCAAAAAGGAAGATGTATCGTTAAATACGTCGTCGTCGCGATCAGAGAGCAATGTGACCTAGATATCATTATTTTATAGACACGACCATATCTCATTGTTTGAGCTTATAGATGATCTTTGCATACCGTTATCTAGTCGCTAGTAGATACTAGTTATAAATTAAGTTACAAATTCATTATCATAGTTACTCTAACGACCGTAGACTCTCTACGGTTAGAGTCCGTGAGACAGCGCAGCGTGTTGACGAGAATGATGATAACAATTAGGTTAACAATTAGGTCTAGATAATTCTAGAACGACGGTGTTGTGTGTATAATATTAATTCAGTGTGAATGCGGTAAATGCGGTGGAGTCTTGCGAGAGTACGTCTTGTCCTCAATTGAACATAGGCAGAACGGAAAGCCAGGAGCATACGTTTTGGCGATTTCGAAGAAGATCCCCGAGACCACGCCGGTTCAAAAGTTGAAAAGATGTCCGATGCGCCAGCCGATTCGGATTCCGACTCTTCGCAATAGCATGGGCAATCTGTCACTAAGTCAACGTCGATCGATCGTTTCGTTGTAATATATAATTAGTTTTAATAATTAGTACGTTATATAGGGGTAGGAAAATCCGCGTTACGCAAGTCGATCGCGGTATCCAATAAGCGTCAAGCGTGGAAAATATTACATGTAACTATAGACTACTAATACCATATCATATACGTGCCACTGATCTATATAGAAAGAAAATTCGCGAGAGTCTGCGGGATGTTTCAAAAGTCTTCCGATAGTTATAATAAACGGCGGATGATCATCTTGCATATACGAAACCGTAACACTTCGTGCGGTCGCTTATCGGTTCAAAATTGGCTGAACCAATCGTTGTTACAATTGAAAAAAAAACATAGAATACAGATTAACAAAGACTAAAATATTCGATTTACAAGACAGTATATTGATCTCCAAACGCACGCTGAGCAATTAGTAAGGTAATCAGAGCCATATAGACTGAAAAGATAATTTGTCTGATATCTTCAAAACGAGAACTGTGAATATACAAATTACTCTCGCTTTTTAATCACCGGGATTCTCACATCTACTTGAGACTTGGGATTGAATTGTTACTTTTCTTTCCGATTCTCGAACCAATCGTTATAACGATCGTCCGCATAATAATCTTGCAGGTGAACACTTCACAAAACATCTCGTTAGTATTCGCGCACGATATGGTTGTTAAAAAACTAAATAATTAAAGGGAAAATAATTTGACATATAGAAGGATAGTACCGCTTCTCCGTTTCGTTTAGCTTGTTAGGCCGTTAGAGTCTGTGAGATAGTGTGCGGATAGCAATGAATTATCGACAATTCTAGAACGACGATGTTCGTTGCGTGTGTAATATTAGTTCAGTGTGAATGTGGTAAATGCGATGGGCGTCACAAGCAAGAGTACGTTCAATTGACCATACGCGGGAAGAAAGGCCGGGAGCATACGTTTCGGCGACGAAGAAAATCGCCGAGACGGGAGTTCAAGACACGTTCGATGGGTCGGCCGATTCCGATTCCGACTCCTCGTCCTAACATAGGTCATCCTAACAATCTGTCTTAAGTCAATGTCGATCGATCGTTTCGTTGTAATATAATTAGTTGTGATAATTTGTACGTTACGTAGGGGGTAGGAAAATCCGCGTTACGCAAGTCGATCGCGGTATGCAGAAATAAATGGCCTAACTAGTCGTTTAAGCGGTAAACATATAACTAGTATCTGTACTAGTTAAGGACGTACGGGAGTGGACCGCAGTCAGTACTAGTATTACATGTACGTGTCATTAATCTGTACAGAGAAAAAATTCGCGAGAATCGGCAACGAAATGTTTCAGAAGGTTGTCGATAGTTATAATAAACGGCGGATTATCATCCTGCATGTGCGGAACCGTAACACTTCGTACGATTATCGCTTATTGATTCAAAATTGGCCGAGCTAGTCATTGTTACCATTGAAAAAGAAAACAGAACCAGATCAGCAAAGACTAAAATATTTGATTTACAAGACAACTTCTTGATCTCCAAACGCTCGCTAAGCGATTAAGGTCAGAGTCATACAGACTGAAAAGATAATTTACCTGAAATTTTCAAAACGAGAACTGCGAATATATACAAATTACACCTACCTTTTAATCACCGGGATTCTCGCGTTTACCTGAGACTTGGGATTACTTTTGAGTTGGGGTTACTTTTCTTTTCGATCCTCGAACCAATCGGCATGATCATTGTCCGCAAAATAATCTCACGAATATACGGTAAATGCGATGGAGTCTTGCGCGAGTACGTCTAGTCCTCAACAATACTCATGTAAGCAGTAATAGTAATCGCGAATAATCTGTAAGTGCTTGTAGCGATAGCCCGCTGTGAAATCTAGATGTAAGTTTACGTTCGTTATTATTATTTTATTTTTATCCTTCTCGGTCGGTACGCAACGCTACCGACTTGATGGCAGAACAAGCAGCATCACCAAAGATTAGGATAAAGGCTGTACTAGTGGCATAATTATGCGAGGTTTCTATCGTGTACGTGAGTACAGAGAGATCTCTATTAATTATGATATATAGCCTGTTGTATGTAATCATATACATATATATATATATATATATATATCTTGTATAAAGTAATTCTAAGGTATTTAAACGATTATAGAGACGTAAGTTTCAGTTGTGTTTTAAATTTTTCGTTGACGCATTTTCAAATCCTGCGAAAAAGGTCAGGTTCCAATGTCAAAGAGTTCTTCTAGTCCCTAGCTGTTAAGGCAATCGTATGACACGGACGAATTTGTCGTCGATCATACGTTAGTTAATAAGCTAGATTAGAGATCGCTTTTAAGCGTTCCTACGTTGATAATGCGGTGACCAAGCAAAAATGTAGATTATTAATTGCTACTCTGATCTTCGGCGACGTAATGTCAGTCTTTTAAATCTATCATAGAATCGCCCTTCTGTTTAGCGGAAACTGATTTGATTGAAATATTATCAATTTGAAGAAGTGGAAAGGATAGTTTTCTAAAATAATGAAAACATAAGTGTGTAAAAAAACGGCGACATATTTTACCAAATGTTTTTTGTACGTATTACAATTTTTATGAAGTCAAATATCATTGACTATGTTTATAACTTGCTAAGTTGCGTAATTTTAACGTTTAAATTATTATTATTTTTTTTTCATATAACGGACATTTCTTCGTAAATAGAAATGTTCGTACAACGATTCGTCGCGGTGCTGAAATTTTCAAGAGAATGCGCGCAAGATACTCACAAATTCAACTCGGGAATTTTGAAATTCCCCGCATTTTGAAACAGCGCAAAGCTTTTCGAGCCACGGTGTCGAGGTTTGCTTGAGTTTGGTGTATCTAAAACGGATTTTGGGCAAGTTCTTCTTCACCGGAAGCTTGCGCCAAGACGTGACGTTTCCAGCTCGTGATCTCAAAATATGCGTAATTCTACCGTCGTATGATCCAGAACGGCGTTCGTGTATCTAAGCAAAAGAGAGAAAAAAAAAAGAAACAAAAAGCATAAATACAGTTAAACGTTGCATGTATAGATTTTAGGATGGGATAAGTATAAGTTAGCGAGAGAGTGTAAGTGCGTGGTTCCGGCGTGTTTGACAATGACTCTGGGAAAGAATGCGGAGAGAGGAGATTATGTACGCGATGCGAATTGGATTTTGAACATTTAATGAAAGAGAATCGAGATACTTGTCACATTGTTTATTACGATTTTGCCCGCGTCTGCTTCCTCGACAACTTTTCTACGTCAAGAAGAAGAAAAATTGTGAGAAAGGCAGACGCGCAATTATAAAGAATGTTATGAAAATCATCTCTACAAGTATTACACTTTATAAACGACTCATTATATAACGCAACTTGTTAATTTCATTTACAATATTTTAATACAATCATACGCGATGCGTTATACGCCTCGAAAGCTCATTATAATGATACGATATATATAACTCACGTGTTTTGCGAAATGTGATGGTACTCCCTATTTCTGTAAAAAGTATAGCTTCGATGTTAGCATGTATGCATTGAATAATTGGAAATAGGCGGGAGATTATATCATCGCTATCTCCATCGCCATATACATAAATGTGTCATATACATATACCGATCGGGCCATCGAGAAGAATAGAAAATTATTTATCTATTACTCCATCCCTGGAGGAAAAAGCATTATTATATCTTCGTATAAATTAAGTAGGAATCGTAGGCAATATATATATACATAGTTCTAAACCCTGTTGATCCGACCGTAACGAACAAGTTGTAAAGGAAATTAAGCTCTGTAATAATATAATCGTTGTCCCTATCGAGAAATGTTCTGTACAGGTGAAAAAAAGTCTGTAAAGATTAAGTTTAGTCACGCTTTTTGTGAGACCGACATGTAATATTTAGGAAAAATAAAGGCAGAGTGTCGTGACAGGAGGTGTGTGACGTAGATGAGAGTGTAAAACGTGTGTTTCCTTGAGGATTGCTTCTTCTCAATATATGCACGCGATCGCCCTTAAATGAGATCATCGGAGAAAGCTTTATTGCAGTTCGCGCTTTTTATCGTGCGGCTGTATTTTGCTACAACAAACCGAGAGCGAATGAAGCACTGAAAATACAAGTCACGGTATATACCAGTTCCAAGTGGAGCAAATTTAAAATTACTAGTGTTGAAGAAGGAAAGTACGGCTAACGTGAAGTAATGATAATCGTAGAAGATTCTTCCAATATGTCACATCGTCTATCTGGATTATGAAAAGCAAGACGTTTCAATTCTCCTGGTTTAAATTTTCTCGAAACTGGACTTAATTCACTTGCATTTTCAGCTTCAGGCAAAGAGCTTTTTGTATTACCATTGCGAAGACACCACGTCATACGGCGCTCGCAAAATCACTCTCGCGTCTATGTGTTTGAAATGCTAAATAGTTTTGCCGAATCGCTTTTAAATAATTGTTTTTAGAAGCACGTTGTTACAAGCCAAGAATTCTGTAAGGTTCTAAGTGTGCTCAAGGCTGATAGATCCTCAGCCTATTGTTAAGATATAATAGAACAGAAATATTAAAATAAGTATATGTTGTAATTACGCGTTGCTTGTGAATGTTATACTGACAGATGATATCATTTAAGAGTTGATCGACATCAGGGTTAGTCAATGCGAGAGCGAAGCGCTGAAACGAATGTGTATTACTTTATTTCGTCGTGGCAGATAGTAATGTATACCAAACATGATCGAATAAATAACTTACGTTACATATCGTAATCCAGAGCTTTTTATAGAATTACAGCACGCGTGTTCCTTCGAGGCTACGCAAATACGTAATCGCCGCAAGAAGTATATATAATCGCACTCACCAGTCACACCATCCGTGCATTTTGACCAATTTAATATAATATACAGGATATTTCTTTTAGATTTGTACGTAAATGGTGGCTGTCCTCAGAAGGTCCTCCCTTTTTCGCGGAAGTTTCGAGGTTAATTAAGAGAAACATTGCGTTAAAGGCTGCAAAACATGTATGTATATACGTTAACGCAATATGAAAGTATAAACCAATGTTTCTCCGATTTAATTTAAGAATACACAAATTTCCGGAGCTTGTGAAAAATTTCCGGCACTCCTCGTGTGCTTTTATAACGGGAAAATATATCGCGCAGGGATATAGTAATTAAACAATGCGATTGAGAAGTTAACAATGTGAACATAATTCAAAATATTGCAATTAATCGCTCACTGGTTATAAATTTTCTTACTGTTAATTGCTAAAAAAATCTCTATGTAACAACATGAGTTTGTAACAACGTGAATCTGATCTGCAATCAATTGCTGCTAACAATTCTCCGGGTATTTATTTTTACGCGAGATTCATGGCATAATAATACAGTGTTCGCGGTATAGTTGATAATGTAACGTTAATCTCCACCGTTTCTACAGCTTGTAACCCGGAAGCCTTTCTAGAGCGATCGCAACAACGAGAGAGAGAGAAATGTTATCAAAAACATATAACTTCTCCTTACGAAAATCCTTTGATTTAATTAATGTGCAGTATTTCTTGCGAGACAAGAATATAGAAATAATTTAAATAAGATTGTTATCCAGAAGAGCAAATTAGTGTATACGTTTCTCTAGAATAAAATCTCCAAATTACGGAAGGGAGGAGGCGATTATACAGATGTGACTTTCTATTAGAAAACACATCTGGAGTAAAATTAATTAAACGGTCGAACTTTCACTTTGAGAATCTGGATTCGAGCTAACTACATAATTAGCGATTGACATTCGAGCGGACAACATAAAAATGGCATGAAAGAACGCGCGCTTTCTGATATCAATAGTGTTCTTAAAGAGGAAGTTCCAAAGAGGAAGTACCAACGTTGAAGGAAAGTTTGGACTAAACAATTTCGGGAAGCTTTGTATCAAGACGAAAAGGCAGCACGCAACACGTTACAGCTCACATAAATCTTGCGTTTTGAGTGACGTGCGCGTGCTGCTGCGAAATAATTTTGACACTCAAAGAAAAGCTAATTAGTTTCATAACGCAGCTACATAATATTCATAGTGGTGTCGGTGTAACACGTGTGACTATTGTACGTGTACACACGTGCCGCGTGGAGCTCATGAGTCGTTAAACTAACGCAGATTAACGACAGGTGGATTGTATAAGTATACGTAGAGAGCGTGGACGAAGACTTTTCGTTCCGGTTTCTCGATCTGTTTTACGGTTCGAGACGGTATATTGGCCCTTTAAAAACGGAAGAACGGTTGCCATACCCATAGAATGATGTATATAATGCGTGTAACAATAATAATTCCCTGCGAATATAAAAGGAGAAGTACTGAATCTCTGTAATCTCTATAACTAACTTATTAAAAAATATATATATACATATATGGATGTGCAATGATATAATGTACCTAATTACTTTATGCGTGTATCTATTACTTTAATTGTAAACTAATATTAATCCAATATAACCATATGATGTATACAAAGAGTACCAAAACAAACGGTATAGAATTATCTCAAGAAATTCTTCATGTATAATAATTTGCAAGTGTGAGAGAGAGAAAAGAAGAGAGAGAGAGAGAATGCGCGCACAGACCATTTTTGAAAACAAAGACAAAAAAATGTAGCACTGTTAGCAAATGGTACGGACGATAAATTCTATGTATCGATAAATAATATAATATTGTTTAAGGAATGAAAAGTAAGTCGCGAAATTATATTTTCCGAGTAACATTCACGATCTTACGATTGCGCTGCAGCCTTCCATTGCAATTATGCTGCCTATGTCTGTTTAGTTTCCTTATGTTAGAGAGCAAGTAGATAACGCGAGAGTTTTCAAGTTACTCAATCCCTAATAGGTACACTAATCTTTAATAAGACGGTAGATGGTACGAAAAGATGTGGTTGTTACGAATTATGATTAAAAAAAAATGTAATAAAAGAGATATAAATGGCATATTCTATGTTATCGATACTCGTACATGTATAATGATAACAGATAAAACACCAGAAATATTTAATAGAAAATCTCCATGCCAACGCTATAATTGTTCGCTTTCCCCGCGACGGCGATCACATGAACATTGCCTCGGGAACGCAACGTCTAAATTTTTTGTGTAAAGTACAGCCTTCTTTACTCTTGGTCTCTTTTTCACGTTTAAATTATATAGTCGGCAAGCACAGCTGTTCGCGCTCGAGGATGCGATCGCGCGCAGCGTTTTTCTAATCTTCGCACTTCCGTAAGTACGAGATAAGAGCGTGTGCTGCGCCTCGCGCAGACATCTGCGGCCTAACATATTATGTAACCTCTTGTGTGGCTATTTTCCTTCAGCACGCCTTTTTCCTTCCTCTCCTTTCGCACACCCTGAATTTTAAATTTCACACGTGTCGCAGCATTCTTTCTTGCCATTTTCGCAAAATGTAAATGTTATCGTACGCGCGTATATATGCGTTCCACGTATGTTCAAGGTCTATTTTGACACTCGTGAAATTGAGGTTTTGCTGGGTTTCGAGGGTCATGTGTTTTGTTTTCATTATCGCACGCGCATCAACGATTCGAGCGCCCGCAAATTACTGCACTTGTGTCCAGAAACATAAATACGCATTCTCTAGAGTATTGATATTGAAGAAATAAGATTTTCAGAATCTTATCACTGTTAAATATCAAAGGATGAAATTTAAACCAATTGCAATACCTTAAGGTAAATGACTTTTTTATTTTTAACCACCATGTGTGTCGAAATTTATCATTTTAACACAAAACGGTATTATTTTAACTCCATTGGTTTAGTTAAATTAACAATGACTTAATTAACATGCATAAATTAAAATGCATTCATTATTATGAAGTCTATAAAATATCCAGAACTTGTCGCGAAAATGCGCAAGAAAAGCCCGATCGTTTCATTGCCAGTCTAAAGGCGATTGTTTGCGGGATCGTCGCGTCGGCGGAAGTACCGCGACGACCGCGACCGCGTTCTCCAGCTCCAGCCGCTCCAGCCAGTGCAGCGGCGGGACCACGTGACCGCGGTCGCGGGCATCGCGCACGCGTGATGCGGTCGATAATGTACGGTACGGGCGAGTACCGTGGTCCCGCCGTCCCGCCGCGGCCGCCGCTTCCACCGCCGCTGACCGCCGCCACCGCCGCCACCATCACCGCCGCCTCCACCTCCACCGTCGGCCGCTCAGCTGTTTCTGTTTACTAAACAAAGGAGCCAGTTCAACGCTGGATGGCGAACGGCGCGTTCGCGCGCGACGCCACTCGTTCTCCGCTCGAGAGATCGACGACGACGACGCACGTTCGAGGCGTTCGAGCCCGCGCGACGCCGTGGCCGTGAAGTCGCTGACGCGACGCAACACGACGCGACGCGACGCAACACGACGCGACGCGACCCGCGGATAGATCGTCTCAGCTCGCCTGGCTCCGGCGTAGGCCGCATGCGAGGGAAATAAAGTCCTCCGGAGAGTGTGCGACTACTCCGACGGCAACCGCGGCCACCGCGGCGCACCGACCACGGCGAACGCGGAGCGGCGGCCCGAGGTCCGAAGGGCGGCGCGCAAACAGTGAGTAAAAATAAATAAGCGACGTTGGCGTCGCCAGGGCCAAGCGGACGCTCTCGGTTTCCCACCCGCCCGCCTGGTCCTTGACACGATTCCCGAGACGCGTCGACGTCCGTCGGATTTTTACAACAACCCTTTCGAGGGATTACTTACGTATCTCCCCCCGTCGCGCGACGGGAGAGAACTTCCGCGCTCGCGCCCTGCGCCATACGGAAGCGGTGCGCTCGACCGCGCGTCGCTCGTTACGCTCGCGATCGACAGTCGACACGCAACGCGGCCGATGTCGCGTTATTCGTCGCGTTCGTATTTAGACACCAACGTGGTCGAACAACGCTCCCAGGTTCTTTTTTTTTTACAAATCAAAGATATTGGACGATATGGATTATGGCTTCACCGATACCGTGCGACGCATGTGTAATGGGTAATGGATAAGATCCGCGAGGCTTTCTGCGTGGGATCCCCCCCGATGGGGCTCGTTCCTCGTACTCGCGCGTCATCGTCGAACGGTGGCGACGTAAATCGTAGCCCCCCGCCGCGGTTTACTATAGGAAAGAGCTATAATATCGGCTCTTCGCTGATTACACATCCGTCGAGCGGTATCAACAATTAGATCTAATTGCAAGATGCCGCCGGGAAGCGACGTGCAACTCACGTTGTTCTACAGGGTGATTCAGTTAATATCAACGTCTGTCGTCGCTTTTTTTTCACGATGGCTGACGGTGTAACAATGACAATGGAACAATGACAACGAAACCTGTCGTGCAATTTGTTATATTATATAATTATTATTGTACGATTATTATCCCGTAGGAGCAAGGCACTCGGTTTTTTTTTATTGTAAAACGCAGGTATAGATGCCTAATGAGAATGCAGTTTAGAAAAAAAGAATAAAATGGTGCCGTATAATGCAATTTGATCATTCCTCCATGATTTCAGTGTCGCGCAAAATTTCTGTAATTATCTTTTGCGATGGCTAAATTATTTTTACGAAAGAATAAACAACTGTGTTTGCCTCATGTACCTTATAACGAATTTTTAAATTTGTCGCAATATAAATGACATTGCAAGACCTTCCTGACCACGAAACGTGAATATTATAGCTTTTTATCCTATGATTTTATACAAGCGTGCTCGTTCGCGGTCATCCTCTCGGTGATATATTAAAGATATATATCTATATATATATAAGAGAAAAGAGAGAACACAAAAACACGTCGTGCATGGTCGATTTCTGCTTCTTATATCTACGTTTTATATCCCAATCCTCCTGTTTTGCAATGGGCTTGGCTATTGCTGGACTGTAAATCGATTGCACTATTTTCGTTTATGATTGCAACGGAGAAACCACCTTTCCGTTGCTTTCATTAAAACCTAATACCCTTCTCTTTTTTTTTTCTCTTTTTTGTCCAGAAGACTGAGACCCCTCCGCTCGCGTGTAAAATTTTCGAAAATTATCGTAAACCTCGTGTTACGCGATTAATTCAGCGTTTTTATTATTAAACGGCGGAAATTATATTTCCAAAGCGATTTAATTATTACCAGGATCATTCACGGTGAGCAAAACTCCGCGGTATATGTTGCATAATATTTAAACGAAGTAGAAAGTAGACACCTACGACTGCAGCTGAAATATATATAATTTATGTAATAGCTCATAACTTTAATGGTCACATTAATAGTTTATAACATTAATAGTTTATAATTTGAGAAATGTTCCAGATAGATAACATTGGAGCTTGTGTCGGTCTTCATTCGTATTCGTGTCATTGTATTCTAGCGGCTTACGCAACTTTCAGCGAAATCGTTTACTGGCAAAGACGTCTCTTTGCGCTTGATCGTCAATTGCGTAATCGGATTCCAACGTGTCAGCTTAGGACCGCCTCGTTTAATCGTTTAACAAATTCTACGATATTGCACTTCCATGAGAAAAAAAAGGAGGAGACAAAGAATGCATACTCCTACGCAACCTTGGCAACCGAAAGATTACAAGGTCGAAATGGGAAAGGAATTCACGCTTAATTACAGATTTTGCGCAACTCGGTTCCGATGCGTCTTAAAGATCGATGCACACCGTATATTTTAATCGAGAGGGGCAATTAGGATTGAATTTATTGCGATATCGGCAATATCGAGATAAGTCACGGATAAGAATAAGGAAAAACAGAATTTCCCACATTTTCCTCTTTCCTGTTGCACAATGAGAATACTCCGCGTCGTACAATGTGTGCATTCCTTATTTCTGATTAAATTACAAAATCAAAAAGATGAAAGTTATACAGAATGTAAAATCTGCAAATTTTTGGAGAGCGCATTTTAATGCGGAATACCGCGGAATATCGCTCAAGTGTGATAATTTGTGATAATTTGCAAATTATTCTGACATTTACGGCACATCGTTTCGCAAACGCGTAGAGTTGCGCTTTAAGACGTGTTTGAGATCTAATCAGTTTCACGTTCCATTGACAGCAGTCCTTTCATTCGCGATGATTTAACGCCCTTGTGCAACGAAGTCTATCCTCGCGGCGCATTAAACAGCTTTTTGCACACAGTTTCAGTTGGTGAGATATTATGTAAACGAGAGAGAGACAGACGCGGATGCATAATAAAGTCGTTTGGAATAATAGTGTAAAATTTACGAAGATACCCATCGTATTCGATTGCCATAGTAAAAGTAGCAAGATGTAGCTGCATCGTGATATCGCGTCATCGATCATTGCTATAGACATCAACGAGGTTCCTGACAATGTTTTCGACGTGTGTGGCTCTGCGGTCCTCATTTTTACGAGAAACCTTTCCTTTAATACGAAAAAAGTCGAAAACATATGTGAAAAACATATTACGGTCATTATTAATAATACGTGGAATGTTGAATCCTCAACAAAATATCGCCAGTTTTATTTCATCAGTAAACGAGCCAGGGATCTTCGAGCAAATCGCGGATTAGGTGCAGCCAGAACGAATACTCTCGTTAGTGAGCGTTGAAGAAATCTTGCCCGCTGATACTGATTTTCCGCTTACGATAGCGTGACTCCGTAAGATTTTCTGCCGGATGAATATTCGAAACTTCCTGTTGCTCCTCGCGAGGTAAAGAAAGTGGATTCCGCCTTAGGCCGAAAGCGCATTTGTTGCTAACGCCGTACATATACGTCGAATGCAGTGAAATTGAAATCTGGCATCAGGCAACGTAGATAAGTGAAAACAAAAACGATAAGAGCACTGAGTCATCAGGCAGGACTAATTATCGGAGAATTAATACGCAATCACGGCGCAATATTTGTTGCTAAATACTTCACTGGCACCGATAAAACATATGATTGTTTTTGCGTTTCGTGCTGAAACGCGACGATTAAAAAAATACTTTGGTTATCTCGATGCAAAGATAGCGGGAACTTCAATTTGTGCGCTCATTTGATAAAATTTCATTTGTACCGTGTTTGCGATTGTAACACACATCTGACGTATACACGGTTTGACCGCAATTGCCGTCGTGGCTGTCGCGTGTAACGCCCGCATAAAGGCCAACGTTTGATCTGCAAGTTCTGCAACACAGCAGTAAGCTGCCGTTAAAACGCGCGGCTCTAGCCGAGCTCAAAAAGGAGAAGTCCGCCGCGATGTATGTAGCGTTCCAGTGAACGGTCCATCCGGTATATACACCAGGTGTTCCAGAACTACTGCGCAGCACTTCAATGTGGCACGATTGTTCTGCAAACGTTGGACCGTAAACAGGCTTTGATCCCGCGTGCTTTAAAAATTAACGGGCTCTGGGCGAGGATTAAATTCGACTTTTTCACGGAAAGAAGTGGAACTTGCATCTATCGGGGGATCCATCATTGAAAAATCGCGCTCTTTCTCTCTGTGATCTTCTCTATGGGCACTCTGTACATATCTCTTTCTCGTCGGCGCCGCTTTCTTATACACATCGATTTAATTGCCGCGCGCCGATGCGAGGATTGCGAGGTGTTTTTAGGAGTCGAGAAAGGAACCAGGAGAAAGAGCACATCGTCTAATTGTGTACGGGATGCTTCCGAAGTTGATTATATGGCAAGAGAGGCAAGCGCGATCGAAGATACCACTTATCGATTATTGCTGATAATGGCAGCTGTTGTGTGTTGCAGACTCTAGAAAAATTTTACCCCAGAGATCCACGAGTAAATAAGTTTATTATTTCTATTTGCATTGATAGGTTTGTGTGTCCGTTCAAATATTATAGAAGAGACATTCCGTTATCTTCGCGACGTAACGACAGAATACGAATGATGAGAAACGTGAAACTTATCGGTGTCCTCCGGAACTCTATCGTGCCGCTTTTTAAGCTGCGCATTTAACATAATTTCAACAATTATACGTGTCGCACAAAAGATATCTATACGTTATCTCGCTGATCGAATTGCGAGCGACAGCGACTTCAGAGTTCGCGTTCCGCACGGCCTGATGCAACAAAGGTGCAGACAGAGGCGGGCAAAGGCAGGAGAGATATATAGGTATACCGGTACGTGCATTCACAATGCGCTCTCGAGTCTCGGCTCGGGTCGCGCGAGCAGAGCGCACGGGCAACCTTGAGGAAGCGAGTAATATTCCGCGAGCTCTCGGCAGTCGGCAGTCTCGGCTCGCATTTGCGCAGCAGAGGAGCAGACTTTCGTCAATGTTTTCAGACGCCGAGGCGGAAAAGTGGTGTTCCGCTCCGACGCGTTTCGCGCTTTTAGCTCTCATTTCGCGACCGGTGAAAGGACACGACGCGCTGCGTCAAAGCTCCCTCGCTTACCTAATCCGTTGTTTCATTTCCGCGATGCAGCGTCCCCTCGGAAGACAAAAGGAGAAGAGGGGAGGGAAGGAGAGGAGGCGACACAATGTTTATTATTGTGCCCTGCAATGTTAGCGATGGCATATACGTCATCGCTCTCTGTCTCTCTCTCTCTCTCTCTCTCTCTCTCTCTCTCTCTCTCTCTCTCTCTCTCTCTCTCTCTCTCTCTCTCTCTCTTCTTTTTTTTAAACAGATCTTTTTTGCGCATACGAATGTCTCGCAAGCAGCTAATTAAGTTATTTTACTGCATTGTTTGCATTTTGCACAATGACACTTTGTATTTTCTGTTAGATACAACGCAGTTGGAACCAACAGCGGGTTCTTAGAGATGAATTCCGCGTAACGGATTGGGTACAACAAAAATTTAAATGCGAAAATATACATGTATATTTATTGAAGCCTCTTCAACCTCGGTTTTTAAATTTTGAAGGTTTATCGTGTCGTCGATCGCGCATTTAAATTTATTTCGCGCTTTCACGCCCCGACCCTGAGATCTCTGGAGTGTGGTATACTTAGCGCGAAAGAGGGTCGAAGGATAAATCTAGCTTAATCGTTCTACGCCCAGGCGGCTTTGCAATTTGCTCGCTCTTGTTTCGGGGAAATTAATTCACGCGGCAATATTGTGCGCAATGGATTACTTGAGATTTTTAGGGCTTATCTCAACTGGGCATTTTTTGAAATTGTCCTCGCGGCGTAAGGCCAGGGAACGCTCATCTCTCTCTCGAGGGGGCTTACGAGGGGAATCACGGAGAAGGTCAGCCGCGCGTCTTTTCCGGCGCTCACGCACCGTGCAAACGCAACCCGACTGACCCACTGCGCCGACGATTCTCGCTGACATTTCGTAACCGTCACCACACTGGTCGTATATTTAGCGTTACGTTACGCGTGGCCACCGCGCGCGCGCGAGAGAGAGAGAACGGGACAGCTGTAGTAGGTTCACTTGATACCGTTCAAGCCTCCGCGACTCAGCTGATTGCCAGTCAGCCGCTCGCAAACTGCACACGTTATAACTACTATGTGCCTATCAATGTCCTGTTCGCGGTTTTCTCTTCGCGCAATTCTCATTTTGCCTGGCTCGTTTAATTCTTCCGCCAGGATAAAACTAACTGGGAAAATATCTAGATGCGAAAGTATATATGTTCACCGAAGCCTCTTGCATTCAATCTCTCGGTTGTTTTTAAATTTTACAGGTTTTACACACTGTATGAATTAGGTATGAATCTTTCAATACAAGATAGCCGTTTTTATTGCAGTCCGTCATATTTATCTTGTATTTCAATTTTTTAGAAAATAGAAATATAATTAATTTAAGTGTTCTATTATTTCTGCAAGTCAGTCCACGTGTTTAATAATTATTAATGCCTGATGATTAACGTACATTTAAAGTCTTTTATTTTGTATTGCTCTCGTCCACGAGAATTGTATAAAAACTCTATATGCTATTTAGATATGCTTTTTATTAACGTTTCATGTACATGTGTGAAATTGTAGTTTGTGAATCTGCGTCCCACATAAATTCCAGTCTAAATCTCACAATTGCTCGGAGCTCGGACTCCACTTTCGGCGGTCATAACAAAATGCCCCCTATCTCATGAATCGAAACACATCTGCGTCCAGCGTGAAATTACACAAACTGTAGAGAGTGAATCTTGGCTCGTACAATCGTATCCCACTCGCGCGGCTTCCGCAAATCGTAAAAGGCTGTGTTTAGAGCCACGCATGCGGCGTTTCACTCTTGCTTTTCTATTTTGTTGCCGGTCGCGGATGTGCGCGCGATTTGTAAGCCGCGTGATTTCACGGGCGAATCTAAAAGCGCCACGATTAAGCAATAAACGCTCTAGGAAATACGCAATCGTTATCGCGTGCAAATTATTCTCACATGTGGCAATTACAATGAAAAATCCTCACGAGTTCTTCCCGTCGTTTACGTTAAAGCGCTCGTAAAGTACTGCGCATTGAAATTAATTTCACGCGAGATTTCTTCGCGATCGCACTTGCGTTCTCGACAGGGAATAAATAATTGATTCCGATTGCGTAGATATATTGTGTATATATATATGTTTTCCATCGCGTGCGCAAGACCGCATTCGCGGCCACAAACGCGTCGGTGTTGCTCGCGTTTCTCGCGGCGGACTCGCTTCACGACAGAAACAGGCAATCCTCAGAGACGTGTCCACTGACCGTTGCGGACTTTCGCGACTCCCGGTATCCCGCTGATAGAGCAACGCGCCTCCGTCACGACTCCAGTGCGCCCGTAACGCGGTGCAATGCACGGGGTCTTGCTGGAGACCCTCTCTCTCTCTCTTTCTTTCTCGTTCTGGTCTCTTTCTTGCACGCGCTCGCGAAGCCGCGGAGCGGAGAAAGTTAATTTCGCATGGCCGTTGAACCGATATCGCCGCTATTACGCTTAGGGGAAGCGGAGAGTAACCGCGGTTAGACGCGGTTAGACCAATTTGCTGCTTCTAGGCCAGTCACGTCTTATTCGATCCGAGCCGGCAGCCGTCCGCTCGACGTCGATCAACGGACGCCGCCGTTCGCGCCTTCGACTTACGGGGATCGCCGCGCGGATCGAAACTAGCGCATCCCGAATTAACTCCTCGCGATCTGACGTGACGTACACCCGCCTGGTTTTGTACCGCTCCAGCCGCGCGTGTTGGGCCGCGCGTAGCCGCGTAAAGAAGCGTGTCCGAATTTCCGGCGAGATGGTGAACGAGCACTGGCTTTCGTTTCATTCGTAATCGTATGACATCTATATTGTTTCGAAAAAGTTTCTCGTCTTGCTACTCTCCTTTCTTCTCTTCTCGTTAAACGTATTGGCCTTTTATTTCATACAAATGCTTTCTTTTCCTCGCGGACGACGATTAAAGCTGCGCGAGCTCAAGCTGAATAAGACCTTCCAGAATAATAGACGTCAACGTTTCGTCATACATTTACAACGATGAATTATTTATGTAGGTCGTAGATTTGCATGAATTATAATACGAAAATTACTTTCCACGACGACTTGTATGAAACGGCAAATTAGTAGGACGCGATGTATCGTAATGTCTTTCTTATGTAAATGCAATTTGGCGTGTGTCCAGCAAAAAAAACGAGAATGGCTCCTCTTACGTGTTACACGACTCTCGCCAAACTAACGTAACAGTCTTCCGTTTTGCGAGCGAGCTCGTAATCTCACGAGTCGTCGATCTATTACGTAAATCTATCATCATTGCATTTTATCAGAATTTTGTGACAGAGATATCCCATATATACGAACGATGCGGATGCAGCGATATATAATAGGAAAACATCTCGTTCCTGTGTCGACGAACAGCTCGAGAACAGGTCTAGACATCGCCAAATCGTGTCGGACACTCGTTCGTTATACTTTCGCGAATAGAAATGCAAAAGTCACCTCGAGATTTCCTGATAATAACGGGAATACCTTTAATCGCGTACATTAGAGTCCAGATATGTATGGCGTTGCAACACGTGGAAGATGGTCGGATGGCGGTCGTCATTGCATAGTGAAGACGCATCGAACGACCGCGAGTCGCCGTATATAGCGCGCGTAGAAAGACGTTTATCGCCGATTGTGAAGACGTGGCAATCCGACTACGCATTAATAACCGTAATAGATCGGAAAGCCCGTCCGAACTACGTGGTCGTACATCACCTATCATCACCGCGTTCGAGAAATCGCGATATTATAACAATATAAGTGGAAAGTCGTCGAAAACCTTTTCTATAACGCGATATTAATTAAACGCTGCGGATGGGACTGCGAGACTTGAAGTGACACTAAAGAGAGCTCTACGATTATTTTAATGATAATGATATAGAATTAGTTTCAGGAGAATTGTTGTACGCTAGAGTACCTCTTCGGAAAGAAAGTTCTCTAGTTTATTCGTTCGGTTCGTTCCTTATATTATATCTCGATTTCTAAAAGGGTCCCAGGACAGATTTGAAATCCTAAATCAACTGTAATCTGCTCGGGGATTGTACATCCAAGTCGAACTCAACTTCCAGCGTATCGAAATATATCTCTTTCTCTTTCATGCGGGCGCAACAATAATCGTTAACTTTTCGTCAGGGGTGATTTTTCTCAGTCAACATGGGCTTGTCGACAGGACAGGTTCAGGATTGTCCCAAGTTGTTTCTGAATGATTGGCACGCGCGTGGGCGAGCCGAGACGCGATCGCGAAGAATCGTTTTGCCGCGGCTGCTAGAGAGAACCGGTACTGGTTCTTGGCCGCTGCGCAAAAAGACAATGGCGTGACCTTAGCGGATATGGCGAGACCAGATTCTACATGTCTCGAGGATGACCGGCTCGCGGAGGTTTTTCCTTCTCCCTTTTCCTTCCTTTTCTATTCCCGCGCGGTTAGCGACGCCGCTTTGTGTTATTTGGCCGACAGGGTGGACATTTACTTGCATTTGTATTTCCATGGTCATCCTAAGAATCTGAATTTATTTTCAGATAGAAATCTCCGTACAATCTTCTTCTCTTTAAATGACCGCCTCGGTCTTCCGTAAAAGTTATTCGAAAATAATGCTCCTGCAATTTATTGGATGCGAAAAATAATAATCGATTTAATAATAATAATGCTGATAAGCAGCCTTTAAATCACTGCAAAGAATTTATTGCAAACATTATTATTCCGGATAAATAAGTTTCTCGTAATGTTCCAGAATGCTGTAAACATGCCGTCGTTGCTGGAAGCATTAGAGCTAAAGTACGGTAGCTCAACGACGGACTGCTCATTGACGGACGATGAAGCGGAGTCTGGCTCGCCCAAAGCCGCCCTGTCGGTGAGCATCTTCATCCCCAAGAAATCCCCACGGCACACGGTGCCGGCGCTATTGGTGCTCCAGGACTGCGACATCGAGTCGGCGGGCAACGACGCCGAGAAGCTTCGCAGCAAGTGCAAGAACGTCGAGGAGCTTGACCTGGCGCAGAATAAGCTGTCGCAATGGACGGAGGTATTCGGCATCCTGCAGCACATGCCCAAGATCAAGTTCGTGAACTTGAGCTTCAACTGCCTCGCGGAGGTGCTGGAGATCAAGCATGGTAACTACGATCTTCTGAGGAATCTCGTGCTCAATGGCACGAGGGTGTCCTGGTCGACGGTGCAGGGACTGGTACGGCTCCTGCGCAATCTGGAGGAACTTCACTTGTCCTTGAACGAGTACAAAACGGTGGACCTGGATTATCAAAAGCCGGAGAACGTGAATCCGGCGCTGAAGAAATTACACTTCACCGGCAATCCGGTGGAAGTTTGGAACGAGATCTCGAAGCTAGGGTGAGTCTCACGTGATATCGTTTCAATGCTAATAATTAGAAAATTGATCGGTTTCTTTGGTAATGTAAAGTAAAATTTATTTGATAAATTGTTATTCCGAAAGATTTGTCATTGGGCACTGTATGCTTCTCCAGGTATCTATTTCCAAACCTGAAGAGCCTTGTCCTCGCCGAGTGCCCCATCAGATCGCTTGGTTTGGAAGAAAATCGGAATTTGCCAAGCGAGGATGGCCGCCGAACGAAAGAAGAAGGTCACGGCCAGGATAACGAAAACATGAATCACTTAGACGCGGATGAACATACCTCGTCGACGGACGATAAAGGAAATAGGATATTTGAGAGCAAGGTCAACTACGAAAGATCTGAGTCGAAGTCGGAATCCAATGGGACAACCATCAAGTCGCCCCACGATCCCTTCAGAATGCTCAGGTTTTTAAACGTGAACGGTACCCTGCTATCGACTTGGGACGAGGTCGAAAGGCTCGCCAGGTTTCCCGCGCTGAAGTCGCTCAGGATCCAAGGCTGCCCGCTTTTCGAGGTGAGTGGTTTTCAATCTCCTCGACGATCGAAAATCGAAGAGTCTTGCATTACGTTCGTTGTCAGAAAATATTTTGATTGACGCATCTTGATTTCGCACGTGACACGATTAAAGAAGGATAACGAGTCGGAATCGATTTCATGCTTAATATAAACAATAAACTTCTTATTTCTTCTAAATGTATAATATTAATTTAAAATGGATAGATATGTATTAAATAAAAATATTACTTAAAGGTGGATACTTAAATCTTTGCATCGCCTGTGCGACACATTTTTTTAAATGTAAAGTACAAGAGAAATCTCGGGGAGATAGGAATCAACAAAAGACAATGACAAGCAATAATTGGAATTAGTTACTACATGTGAGAATAATATTCGTTACTGCGACGTAGAGTAAATTTATTCTATGAAAGATCAAGATACGAAATACGATACGAGTGTACCATTCTGAAATCAATGGCTATTTTCATTCTCAAAGTGCATCAAAGTATGAAGTCTGAGCACACTTGACGATATATAGATTAGAGACACGTGTTTAATCCCTCGCATCTCAAAACTGCAACAGCCGTTAGTATTACGTGAGAAATGATGTGTCCCAGTAAGAGATCTTTTCGCGTGGACACGCAGCAATTGAATCTTGGCACATGCTCAAACAAGCATATGCTCATAGATTAATGCAACGTGCGCTTCGAAAACAAGTTCTTGGAATCAATAAACTCTCTGCAAGCACTCCCTATATTGGCACTTCCAAACACGGTCGTGTTAAGAGAATTTGATATTAATAGACGAATGTGAAATAAACAAAACTCGCTGTTTGTGTTCAAAAGGGACCTTGTTATTTCATGTGTGAGAACCGGAACTAAATAAACTGACACGCGTCACTGTGCTAATTAAACGTGCGTAACATGGTAGCCTTCGATTCAATGAGAGACCAGTTTTGTCGCGGAATGTGTTTCCTATTCTGTAAGCTACTGACGTCTATAATTGCAATCTATAATTGCATAATGCACCTGTTACACAGAAGCAGCTTTGTTGTATTTTTTAATTGATTTATATATTTTATTTATATCTTGACAACGTTGTTCAAATCTGTATCGTTATTTGAAAGAAATTTTATTTTAAGAAAGCGGAAATTACATTATGCTGTTACTATAAGAGACCCGTTCCATTTTGGAGCGCATCTATAAGAGCGGGCTAAAAATCTTTTGGATATTCCTTAAAATGCAAATATCTGCAATTTTTGTTTTAATATCAATTGAATCTTTATATTCATTTCTTTGGTACAATTTAATCCAACTATATAGCCCAAATTTAATTGATCTCTATCACATTTGTGTGGCGATCTATACTAGATATCACGAATTTTTATCCGCCGCTTTATATTCGCTTAACATTTTCCAGAGCCCTCGAGAGTACACGGAACACGAGAGGCGGCAGCTACTAATAGCCCGACTGCCAAACGTCGAGACATTGAACGGCGGCGGCGTGATATCGTCTCAGGAGCGCGAGGACGCAGAAAGGGCCTTCATACGTTATTACATGGACAAACCGGAAGCTGATCGACCCGAAAGGTAAGTCTCTTAACGCTCGCCAAATTCGGTTTTGATAATTCTCCCCCCCCCCCCCCCCCCCTTGATAATCAAGGCTCGCGCGGAACGAGTCTCGAATACTTCTTCAAAGGCGCCGTAAGTTGTTTTAACGCGTCTTTAACGCAAATTTCAATTTCCCCGCGAACAAGCCCGGTTTTTGTCCTTCGGGCAGCTCCAACTTCGCCCGAGACTATTGGACTATTCTGGTTTCATGGCCACGCTCGCTCCCTTACCGTTCGGAGGAGCCCAACTTGACCCTCTTTTACGATTTTCAGGTATTCCGAGCTCGTGGCTATTCACGGAAAGTTGGACCCCTTGGTGAACGTAGATTTGACGCCGGAGAAAAGGGTCAAGGTCACGTTCACTTACGGAGATCTCGTCGAGGTATTTAATTTCGTATCGGGTTTCGTTACTTCAGGTGGTGTATTGCGTAACGGCAAACTTTTACTAGATCCATAATCTTTCCCGAATACGTGACTCGGAAAATAATTAAGTCTTTCAAGTATTTACTTCTGCAAGTATTCGCGATATAAAGAAAAGAATTTCCATGCCGTGAGCAATACTTTTTATTTTACATTTGATTGGGATGATTGGTCACAAACAATGCTTTCAGGTACGGTCGGTAGATGTATATAGGACAGTTTTTGAATTAAAAACCAAGTTGGAAAGTATGGTGAAAATTCCTGCCAATAGAATGAGGCTTTTCTACGTTGATCAGGTGAGTTGTTCTGCCCTGTATTAACTAAACGATTTTAATACTGTTCGCAGAATATTTGGCACCTCGATCGATCCTTTAAGAATCCCGAAGTTGCGATATGAATCGCACCACACATTACCCTTCCAAATAATCCTTATCCTGGCATGTATCTAAAGTTTGCAATTTCTCGAAGTATATCGCAAGGTACGAGCGTGAATTCTTAACATACATGAAATTTTGTGCGAATTATTAAGAATTTACCTTATCCTACAACAAAGTTATCGAAATATATACAGCAAGAAAAGTGGAACAAATTGAAAATTCTAGGAAATGAAGGCACAGTATGGACCGGAGGAAATGCTGTATCCAAACAAGCAACTCTATCGGTACAACATTAGGAACGGCGACGAGATCATCATTGACAGCAAACTGAATCGATTCGCGTCAACGTCGTCGGCCACATCTTCTATTCGTTCCTGAAAAAGAACGACGAGTGAATCGTGCGGTATTGAAAAAATCCGATAACTCCTCGGGTTTTGATCTCCACTTATAGCCTCACGATGCGACGCTCATCGGTGAATTGTAACAATACTGTTACAGATCAATAGAGAGGCGCGATTTTCATGATTGCGTTTGCTAACACCGCGGGTGTCTGAGAAAACCAAAAACTGTTACAATCCAAGGAGAGCAATTCGAGGGCAAATATCTCCCTACGTTGAAGTATACAAGCTAAACGTATAGAATTATTAGGGTTTTACGGATGTTCGACGTTACCTTAAACCACAAATGTTTCAAAAATAATAATGAGCAGATAATATATGAGAAATCGTTAATTGGCGAAAATTCGGTAATCTATCGGAGACAAAATTATCTAAAAACAACGAGTGTTTCCTGATAAACGGTATGTCTAGACATTTTCTGAAAACCATTGCGAACTACAACCACCAATGCAAATGATCGTCCATTGCGATTGTTAGATAATTATTTCTTCGTATAACAAACTCATCCAGAGACCTCGACATATAAACTTAAACCGCTACTAACGAGCCTGGTGCATAGAGAATAATTATTGTATCCAGTGTACAAGCGTACACGCGCTTAGATGGATAGTTAGCCATCTTTTTCTTTAACGTAGTAATTCTCGTCCGTCTTAGGAGACGAAAACGTAATACGGGGAAGCAGAATTGTACATAGTGAATTTCAATTTCCAGCTAAATTCGATGTAGTTACGACGCGAGCAAAGGAGATTTACCCTATTTGCTCGACGAGAAAGAAAGTGATATGGAATTCGTAGAAGATAATTCGACTCATCTTAGGACGATGCCAACGCCAACTGTAACGTGACGCGCCGTTGAGGCTGCTGTGAAGAGAACGAAATATTTTTGTAGAGATCGCGGGCAGTTACCCATAAAGAAAGTATAGGATCTACTCGTTCATGAAACGAACGCGTTTTGTTGTTCCCCGCTTGAGCACCGGGCAATGATAAAAGTGTGTAACGCAGTCGCGAAAATGCGTGCGGCTCTTTCGCGAAAGTCGCTGGTAAAAGGCAAGAAGAAGCCTTGCACGAAATTCCCGAGTAAGTTTAAGAGTAGCGGAATGTATTTACGCCGCTGATTCGCGAAAGCGTCGTTCACTTACGTTGTCATCTCGACAAATAATCTCTGTACTTTCCGAAGGTGATGTATACTTACGAGTAAACTCTTTCCTCTGTAAACTTTGCGCGAGATCAAAACGCCTAGGTGTCACGAGCTCGTAAATTACAATGTGAGTTGTAACGAATACCGTGAAACGCGAGAGAAAATTTGTGAAACCGCGCAGGAGTCGTGTGCGGTTGAAGTTATGTTTGCTATCGTCTATTTTCGACACGTACTTAACATCTTCACTTCTCATCTTCAACAGTTTCTATGTCTTTGAACAACTATTACTTCTTTTAATTCTAAGGTATTGGAACATACGACAGCACGAACAAATTGCATATTATCGCAATCGTTTCGTTACGAAGTGGACAAACGGAAATTGATAACAAATGTGATAACAAAGGCGATGCCGATTGCGATTTATGAGTATAATGTTCCGGATTCGTATAATAATCTCGATTCTCGAAGGTATACCTTTTCTTTCCCTCTCCTGAATGCTGCAAATATCCATATGTCTCGTTACATTTACAGCTTACCCCAGATTTAGGGCACGAACGAGCTCGCGAAAAGAAGCTAAGTAGAACGTTGCGTTGCGTCGCTTTGTCTTTGAGTCCGCCGGCACCACCGTGCCGTGACGTTTTCGGCCGAGCGTTCGGACAAAGAAAGCGCGGACGGTGCGTATCAAGTTTCGATTTCTTTGCTCACAAGCAACGAAGCTTGCGGAGTCACTTAGTGCCTGCCTTTTACGTACTAGCGTAACTCACAATGTCAGATACTTCTAACACTGCCCTGTGAATACGATAAAATGATATAATTCGGGACGACAACACTTTACGCTCTTGGTATAGTAACAAGAAACGTAGACCGAATTCTTGGAGCAGCTAAAACTCCAAATGACCAGAATCTATGATGAAATTTTATTATCATTGTACAGTATTAATAATTTTCTAGTTGTACCAATTGTCAAGAAGCAGGTATTTTGCCGAGTGTGTAATGATAAAAGATATATACAAATAATGATAGAAGATATATACAAATTCGGTGCGCTTTTTTATTTGCAATATTGTCGGATCGATAGAGTATGATTACGATTGCCGCGGAATGGTATTGCTGTTGAAAAAATTCGGTCAGACGTTTCCCGGAGATTGAAGGACCACCGCGATAGTCAGGATGTTGATTGTGGGTTTCCAATGCCACTGTCCTGTCTCGCGGCGTGGATAGTACGAGTCGTTTGGTCGACGTAAATAACGGAAAATGAAAATCAATCACGAAGGAGGACAAGGACGGACTGGTAGTGGGATCCTACTACGCATGTGTCTAGTCTCGGAAAAGGAACTCTGCATTACTTTCATTTATAAAATACGATTCTTTTTTTGTGCTGGCGCAAATGTACGTACTAACGAAATAAATTGTTTATATGGTAGACCCTTTTTCAATTTTGGATCCCTATTTCGCGACGATGCTTCCTATACCTAAGATGTTTCTAAGAGAGAAGAACAGTGATTGAATCACACAGACCCTGACAATTATAAATCCAGCCTTTAGTATTAGGTTTAATGCTTTTATTTAAATAAATTTTTTGGAACAAAAATTACGCTTATATTACACACACGCTCTATCGTAAAATAACTATTGTAAATCTAAATTCGTAAAAATTTCCGGACATCTGTCCAATTGTTAATTCAAGTCAAAACAATTGGATCACAAATTGAAGATAAAGATCACGGATAAAGGAAGGGACGCCGGCGGGAATGTGTATGATACATGAACGTGTTTATTCACAACCGTTACCGTAAACGAGCCAAAGATAATTTTACACATATTAAACGCTACGATCTATCACAATGGATTCTCTGTTTTTCTTCCCTCCCCTCCATTTCGGATGTATAGAAATATATCTGGGTAAATGCTAACGCTACTTAAAATTAATCACGCCTGACTCGGCGCGACGGCAGATTTCCACATCTATACATAAAACGTTACGTAATAGTATGTATGTACATATAGGTACAAGCTAGATTTCTCGTAATGGAAAACGTGAATCAATATTTCTGCTGGATATGTCATAAAGGCGTAAAGCTAGATCTACGTACGATTTGGTCCGATCTTCCGTAAATCCGATCCTCGAAAATATTTAAGCTATCTGGTTAAGCGACTGTCAATATGGCCGAGCTAATCACCACAATTGTAATGTAATTTCAAAGTGAAACTGTAGAAGACACCGGCATTCAAATCCAAGGTTAAAAACCATTAGTAAGTACAACATTGTACGTACGAGTTTCCAATTCGTATTATTGGAAGCATTGTACTATAAATACTCCTAGAGATATTATTTCAATATCTTTATTAAATTAATTGTTCTTTTAGTTCAGCGAATGCTCTAGCTATCGACTAATATAGCCTTATTTGTACTCTTACTTCTCTAGAATAATGTTATTATATTAATTTAATAATAAAGTACATCGATTTTCATTTTTATTGCACTATATTGTTAATGGAAATATTCAAGGACAATCCTGCCACTTCCCGCCTAAGCGCGACTTCGCCAGTCGCTTTGCGCCGTAGAAAAATATAGGAACGATGGAAGTGACGTAAATCAACACGTCGCGAGATAACGTTTTGCAGATACGCGCCGTCTCGCAATTTTGATCTATAATTCTTTACGTCGTACGGAGTAATAACGTCCAAGGTAGCTAACGTCCGATCCCAGCCCATCAAGACTGATTAACAACTCTCGTACAAACGCTGCATGTTCTCATCGCCTCCGGATGTACGCCGGGCAACGAAACTTCCTGCACTAGATAACTAGAATACGGCTGTCTCGGACGTGTAAGTACTATTGCTCAAGCAGAGAAACTTGCTCGTGTGCTTCACCGTCGGAAATGCTGAACGTCTCGATTCTCTTTCCGGGTTGGGTTATCTTCTTTTGTCATAGCTTCGTATGCTTCACACTGTCCGTCCAGTAATTCTGTATTGTCATTGCCTCTAACGAATTTAGGAACGAGTCGTTATCCAAACTATACATTTCCTCCGAATTATCCTGCAAATAAACAAGGAATACTTTTATAATATTTTTTAATTAACCAAGTAAACCAAAATTTCATTAATTTTTAATCTTTTAACTGGCCTCTAATAGAAAAAAAATAAAAAAAAATTGAAAACGTCTCTTTAAGTATATAAAAGAGTTGTGTTCTTAAGTAGTTATTTGAATTATTAATTTAAAAAATTCGTTGAATACATTAAATATTTATGTATGTAATAATACTAACGCGAATAGTGGAGTCATCGATATAACCGGAGCTATCGGGATTGCTGCATTTATCACTGTTCAATGTTTGTGGAGGGTTCAAGTACTTGCGCCTGAAAAAAGGGAGTTAATGAATGAACGCATTAGCGAACGCAGATATAATTAAGTACACATTACGAGCTCACGACGCATTACCTGTATATAATGAATCCGAGACTACCCATTGTACTGAGCAGGGCCACAGTCGCTAAACAACTGCCCGTAATAGCAGCTATACCCGCGGCGGATGTCGTCGAGCCATGCTCAGTATTTTCGCGGTTATTACCAGTGTCGTTATAATCGGGGGGCTGATTGTCTCCTTGCACTTGATCTCTCTGGAAGTGTTGTGGAATGAAAGTGTTCCTTGCTCTGCTCAAACGAGTGGACTCGCTCACGCCAACTGCACATTTGTTTCATGCGATCATTATAAACAGTTTAAAGTCTCTTTCTCTTATTATCGTTAAATCGTAACCAAGTTAGGTCTTTTTGCGTCTACTCATTTCTATTGTTTGCTAAAATAATAAATTTAATTAGAAACTAGAGCAGAATTAGTAAGCGTGTATAAGAAAGGAGGTCAATGTCAGGATCGTGAAAACAGACGTTAATTAAAATACAATGCTACTTTCTTATCTCGCGCGAGATAACACCGTGACCATTAATTGTCCGCGAGATCATTCTTATTTTTATTCGCTGTAACACATTCCTCTTTAAGGTTTACCTTCGAGGATAGGTGCCGCCGTAGCGAAATGCTGCGTCTGAGACACTTCCTCGTCGATCTCGACCTCGTCTTCGGATCGATTGAACGTCCTGATCGCGGCGTTACCAGCGGCCCCGGCCGCGGACAAAGATGTCACGAAGGAGGACCTCGTTCGGTTCAGCGTCAGATCAACCTTCGACATTTCTTCTTGAAGAGGTAGCACGGTGAGATCCTCGACTTCCTCGAAGCTGACGTTCCTGCTGGCGACGCTAGACTGGTTTCTCTCCTCCTGCTCGTACTTCGGTCTACCCGACGACTTGTTCGTCGTCAGGATCCACGTGATTTTGCTGTCCTTCTTCGTGGTCGAGTTCCTGATCCTCTCGTTCTCCCCGGCGCGCTGCGATGCCGTCGTGCCGAGCGGCTCGACGTTGGAGATATTACCGCGAAAACTTAGCTCGACCGTTTCGTGGACGCTCGTCCCGGAGACGGTACCTCTACGTTCCAACAGCAACGAAGCGACAGTGGTGACGGATTGTTGCCTGTCAGGCACCACGGCCGTATTCGTCTGCGGATAAAGACCGATAGCCTTGGCGATGCGAAAACTCGGCCTGGTTGACTTCGACGTACGATAGATATCTTCGATCTCGATCGACGAAGACGTCACTCTTGAGGACGGTTGAGACTGGTTGACGGGATCCGATGTGGTAGACGGTAAAGGACTCCCAAGAATTACTGAAGAACAAAGACAGAATATGATCATTAAGTGAAGAGGAATTATTAAATCGTATAATGCGTAAATGCTTCCTTCTCTTGCGAGTTTCAACTGAGAATCAATAACACAATACGCGAAAAATTAAATGTAAAAGCTTTGTGCTAGGTGATTCTTCTTGAGAATTTAATTAAATATCATCTTTCTATACCTCTTCTTAATTCATAATTATTAAGTCTCTTAGTAATTAAATTCACATTAAAATTACATTAAAATTATTTAAACTGCGACTAATTGTAAAACATTTAAATACATATAAATATAAACTATAATAAAATGTTAACAATTAGGATTACATTTCTAAATTATTTCAATGATAAATAAAGCTATCTAATACAAAACTTGGATTTATCTGCTTCTTAATTTCATCATATTGCAGTCGTATTCAACTGTCTAAAGTGACCTAATTAAAGCCCAAGACATTAAAAAGTCGCCCGAGTCTTTTTATTGATCTTAACAGAGATCATGGAAGACAGTTAAAGGAAAACTGAAATAGAAGATAGTTAAAGATAGTTAAGTTGACTATTAGCGCTGATAAGGAAAAATCTTACTGTGTTAAGGTGTTATTTAACAAAAAAGAAAACAAATTGATGATGACTCACCAAGAAATTGCGCGGTAACCCAGAACCAGTGCATCCACCAATGTAGCGTCATCGCGTCATCTGGATGTATCTGCAAATACAAAAACATCTGTATGTACCAACACGCCTATGTGTACCGAATATCGTACAAACATACAAATATATAACATATATAACAAATCATACAAACAATTCAAATATATTAAATATCATTACATTTCTATCTCTGACGATTTCCTAAGCCCGGATAAACGAACGGCCGATGTTGGTCGCTTCGCAATCTCGTTTGTTCTGAGAGAAGGTAATGTTAAGAGCCGGTGAGTAATCTACGACCAATCGTGTTGCTTAATCATGAAATCCATGAGTCATTGAGGAATTTTAAAACCAATACCGGCGGTTCCAGCTTCTAGGTATACGACGGATAGTGAGATAATCGGGTAAAACACGAAAAGAATGGTTTTGCTGAAATACATAAAAGTTAGGCTAGATACAGATCTGAAAATAACTGTATTGAACCATCTGAACAATTAGATTGGACGCTCAAGACGGTTGCTAGAATGTCAAAACTTCTTGTAGCATTTATCATCACGCTTAAGCGTTCTATATATTTATTTTGATGGTCCGACGTAATTATCTTAAGATCTGTATCTTAATTAATTGGAATTAATCTGTATCTGTATCTAACTTTTATGTACTTCAGCAAAACTGTTCTTTCCGAAAAGGAATTATGAAGTATCTTTGACACACGGCTGTTGTCGTACAATCATTTTGGGGTCGGAGATACAAATCAAGATTTTTTTTTTACAATTTTATGAATTCCGAACGCAGACAGGTGTCTTCCGTCCATCGAGATTTCGGGGAAAGTAAGAAGCTTTCTTTCATAATTGCAAACCGGTTCAGAATACCCGCATGGAATCAACTTCGCGGCTACGCCGCCACTTGTCGAATTTTCGAGTGCGCACTGGTAATTTTCGTGCCGAATAACGCAAGATGCAAGATTGAAATTATGATGGACCGGTGCCGCCGGCTGACTGGCGGGTTGAACGCAGGTGCTTGTGTGCAATCTCAAGTGCCTACAGCCAGCATCCACAGCGTTAAAAGTGAGCCTCCGGCGCATCTGGTCTGTTTGATAAATTTAAACGCATTTGCGACTGCACGGGAAATGATAAGTCGCGGCAAACGTAGCGTGAGACAATTTATACACATATACAAAATCGAAATCTTGGTAAAAAAAAATACTGTATAACATATCATATGTTTAATGTACAGATCATATGTATACGGCGCAAATTTTTTAAGAGTATAAATGTTAAAATTAATCATTATACTTTAAAAGCTAGCTTTATAAAATTCGATGATCTTAAGAAATTTTTGTAGACACACCATGGAATATAAAAAAAAATTTCTTTTTATGAAGAGAAATATTCCGCATAATATATATGTTAAGACGTAGCGTATATTTTACAAATTTATTTTAGAATATTAACGACTTTATTAATTTACTTGGAATATTAATGACATGTAATAATTAAGTTAATAATATGGTAAAACATCCGTAGTGCGTTTATTTATTTGCCGATCTATACGAAGCCTCGTGCGCACAGAATGTAGCGGAAAGATGCGATCGTTAAACAGCAGAATATAGTGCGACGGTCATGCTCTGTTGACCGTAACCAGTTGCAACTTGCTACGTGACACGAATAGGATATCGCGGCGGTACTTAAAGATCGAACGTCGCAATTTTTCAATTTTATCGCTGGAATAAAGAACGAATTCGCACGAACCATATGTAAATCACAATTCAGAGCAAAAATCCCATCGAAACATTGATCGAAACTTCATTTGAAGTTGACTGAAGATAACACTTTGCTAGTAATATTAATTGCTATTAATATATCTGTTACTATACCAACACAATAAATCCTTAATTCTTGATGTTGCAAAAATTCGTAATTATGATTTCAAAAGAATTGGAAATTTGCAAGTCTTGAAATTTCGAAATATCAAAGTTAATCTAAATATAAATAAATATATATGTTTACATATAAAAATGTATCATTTTTCCTTTCTCTAAATTAATTAATTAATAAATATAAATACAAATTAAAATGTAAAATTAATTCTTCATACATATTGCAAACATAATAGCAAATGCCATATAAGCAGATAGAGTTGCGGCTGATTCTCGCATATGAATGATAAAAATCTAAACATTATCCTGTGCTTTCAGAGACTGTTGCGACCGGACAACTCTGCTTCCTTGGACAAAATAATTACGGAATTAAGGAGCATGGAGAGTGAGACACGCTCGTCCGTGTACAGTTAGTCATGCTCCCTCGGTTGTAACCGGTCGCACCTTTGCACGGACACAGCTCGGTAATGAATCGAAGTCTGGAAGGAAGAGGCACGAGGCGGAGGACGTCGCGCGCAATTTTCCCACCGGTAATCCGGACTTAATGAAGACGGCTGGAACAAAAGGCGCAACGGCCGAACCGCGCCTCTTTCCCGGGCGACAAAAGGTCCCACCTCATTGACAACTCCGCACCCTCCGCGTGACTTCATTCACGGACCGGAAACGCGGTCCCGCACGTCGTAACGCGTGCGGAAGGACACGCAGGGACGAAGCTAGAAATTTTCGGCTGCTCCCTGAGACACGCATTCTCAAGAGACGAGTAAAAAAAAAAAAGAAGAAGAACTGTTACTTCGTAACAAAGACTGTTAATTACGAAAATACTTATAAACATATGTATATACATCCGTTTAAAAATACTTGTTAATTTTTGTCGATGTTTGTGATATATGATTTGTTTAACGCCACGTTCCGTGACTTGAATGTCGATCCATGTTAGAATCATTTTCAGCGCACGGACGACACTTCTCACGCTTGTTTCCGCGAAACTGCGGTTTATCCTACTGATGACGGTAATCGCGTACGACGCTGTTACAAACCGCTGGTTTCTGATGTAATTAAGGTACGTCCGCGTTCTTGCTGGTGAATATTGGTTTATGAATTTCATGCGGATTACATGCGGATTACATACAATTTCCATGCAGATCCGATCTAACCCGATTACAGCCGCGTTACGCCGCGTTCCATTTCGTTTCGAGATCAAAAGAGATAACGAATAAGTGCTCCACTGGGTCGGCGCTAACGCGTCGATGATAATAATGTTCCGTACGAAACAATTAGAACGTGGTGCGCTTCGCAAACACGATCCCGGTTGCGCCGCAAGGTATGAAATTGCGCGCGGAGCGCATGCAGAGAGAGAGAGAAAAAAATGCGCTGCATTTCGCGCGTTACGCAATTTCGCTTCCGCGTGCTGAGCCTCGCCCCACTTCGTTTTCAGAACGGAAGAAGGATGCGCAACGCGCCCAATTATAAACGCGCTAATAATCCTGCTGCTAGCTGTATTTTACTGCCGCTGATCGATTGCATGCGAACGTCTTTAACATTGAAAACAAAAATTCAGAATTAATGGAAGCCCCATTCTCCAAGTGTATTTCGATGTTCCAGTGCAGTCCTTGCGAATATTTAAAGGTTTAATACCAAAGGGAACTTCCATATCGAAAAATAATTTTTTAAATATAAAACGAAACAGCGAATTAGAGAGACGTTTACTTCCCCGTACGCTACGTTTCGTTCCACTTGGTTTTCAGACCAAGGAGATAATTGATTTAATGAATTCGCTTCTATCGCGTGCTGCTTTACATGCTCTCCGTGAAAGCTCGTGAAAAAAAATTGGCCGTTTCGCGGTTCGCGCACTAACGTGCAGCTGGAGAGTTCAATGACCGTCGCGTATGAAGTTCCCCGAACCAGGGACAACGGGTTTAATACGTAAGTTAACAACGTTCTCGTAAAATTTCTAATTTCTTTATTGCATGCATCGTTTCCATCCGCGTACTTTATCATACTCGTATATTATAGTTTCCTATGCATCCGCAGACCATTATCTCATTTTTATTTCGCACGCCACTGAGAGGCTGCAATGCAATTTATTATCTATGATATCACGCCACGATGTCGAATTACAGCATCGAGTCACGTATAGCCATGGCAATCAACGTGCTAAATTGCGACCTTCGTGCCTTTTTGCCGCAATTTGCGTAAATCTTGACTCTGACGTCTTCATAAAACGACTAAAAGAATGTAACGCGTTATATTCTTAATAATAATTAATCGCATTGTTTAAATGTAACAAGAGACTTCACACGTGAAAGTTTTGACGTTCGGGTTCGTTAAATCGATTGCAGATCGGATATATAGAATGCTTGGTAAAAAGTGAGAGAAGTGCGCGACAGGATAGAATCATTGGAGCATGAAGTAGAAATGTATATATTCGCTTCTTAATCATACAGCACGATCTCTGGAAAGACCGCGATAAAAAACCAATGATAAAAGCCAGCGCTGAGTGGAAACTCGTTTCTTTGCACTTGATTCACTTTTCCCAAGCGAAGGTTAATCTTGAATTTAATACGAGAATACTTGAGTTGTAATATTTAACGTCAACATTTTTAGGAAAAAAAGCCAAAAACTAAACTATTCTCTACAACTCCATGAAAAACTAATCTTAAAATCTTTTCCTAAATTGTTGAAAAGAGGTATAGAAACTTTATATTGAAAACAGGATAGCCTTGAACTTATTACACCACGTTGTCAAGCTGGTCTATATTTATAAATTCTTTTATGCAGTGTGTAATATTCAATAAATCTCAGATTCTTTTACGCAAGACATTTCTAGAAACTTCCCGTTTGCGGTGGACAAAGATATTATTACGATACGCTTCTTGCAATCGTAGATTGTCTATTCATAGAAATTTTCAACATCGTGTTTCGCTCGAAATGCATCGAGGAGGAGAGAGGTGCATTCGAGTCGTCGATGAGATTAACGCTCGTGAAGAGGCGAAGTGGGGCTAACGAGGACACTAAAGCGAATCGCGATTTACCGCCGAGCCTCATCGTGCTGCCCGAGTGCCCGAATGAACGCGAATTATCGAGCGCATTAGCGCAGCCGACGAAACTAATGGCCGTGAACCGATTATTCGGATCTTTCTCTCTGTTTTTCTGCCATTGTTGATGGAGCGATATGCGTCGATCTACAAAAGGATCCATTTCCGCGGCTCTAATGGCGCTAACTAAACTCCTGGATTAAACAGATCGTTTATTACTTCGATTTTTCGACCAAATATGCTGGCAGACTAACGGCTCGTGTACTTAAGCTGATTTTTTGTAAGCTCGCCAAGATCCTTCGCGAACTTTATTCTATATACGTATTGTCCACGGAGTCCACTATTGAAGACCCCCAGGGTGGTGTCACGTACGAACAATCTTATTTCGGTTTTCACATTTATCGGACGTCGTTTGTCACGTCCACTGTAACTGCGCTGCAAAAGTTTTATCGCGACCTTTTTCTGTCGGTGCAGCGATAAAGAACATTCGTACTATGTTACGTATAACGCGTGGCATATATTTACAGCGCTCGCGACATATAATTTGCAAAGCACAAAAGAAATTAAAAAAATGAAGGAAAAATACAATATTTTGCTTATGGCACTGAAATTATGAAGGATTGGGATCAGCACCGTGACATATTTACCACTAATAATTAATGTTTTCCATAATTCTCAAACTTATTTCTCAATAAATACCGCGATGTTCTCAAAAGACTACTCTAAAAAAGACATGCGTATTTTCATTTTTTAATAAAACATAATTTTACCTACAATAAAAATTCGTTAATTTTGACTTTGTTTTAAGGCTTGTCAAACGTATGTAACCCCTTAATTTATCTAGAACAGTGTTTCTTCACGAACGCGAGCTTGTGAAAAAATTTAAATTAAAATTCAGTCAAGCCGAAAATAACCAGCGCAATGGTACGCAGCCGAGCAGAAAGAATGAAATCACGCGTTAAACAAACGTCAGTCTTTCTAAGTGAATTTAGGCGGCAACAGAGCAGCAACAGCCAGATCGTCTCCGATATTATATCCACAATATGAACTTTCACACACACTCTCCGATAGCAATCTTTCCTCCGGTGAAGTTTCACTGTATTTCCAAATGCGCGATGCACATTGTGGGATGCACATGCGATGAGATCGCTTCTCTGCCCAATTAATCTTACATAAAAGTGATATCACACGTGAGAACCTCGCCCGCTAAGTAGGTGAATTCACAATTTAAAGTCTACGTAAAAGCGTAAAATTTGCATAGCAAAAAGTAAAGACAATGGTGCATAGTACACATTTTTGTAGGACAATTTCATCGTCTCTCAATTCTTCGAGAAAATATTGAATCAACGAGACGAGAAAGAAAATCGAATGCAATTAGGATTTCATCTATTTTATCGATGTACGTTATGCAATTTTCCTACAAACTGCATTTCACGATGACATTTTTAAGAGAATTGATGATTAACCAAATATGGTTAAAAATTGTCAAAAATGATTAAAATTGATCAAATATGATTAAAATAGTCAAAAACTGACATGGAATTATAGATAAATATATAAATATTATTTTGAAATATATATATCTGGACAGAGATAAAACATATCCATTATTCATAGGATTTACATGATGCCCAAGAATTATCTGGAAACACAGATTCATTTAACACGTAAATTATATTATGACACGAATATTTTTTTTCCAAATTGAATAATCCTGAGATACTCGCGCTTTTGAGCGTCGCTTTAATAACATGGTTTCAACGAAGCTGAGCAGGCCTATTAAATGTAAATACACTATTACTCGATATACAACTTTTCCAATCACATATTCACACGTGAAGTGAATAGATAGTGAAGTACAAAAATAAGATAATATTCAATAGTAATTTAATTCTGTCGTAGAGCGGTTGTCAAATGATAACTTCCGTTTGAAGAATTATTATCAAATAAAATTAAAATGCAGCGCTATTAAATTTTACTAAATTTACAATTTTATTTTTACCTAAATTTTTCTTTTTTCTCTCTTTTTATTTTCGTAAAATAAATAATGCAGTTAAATACTACACCGTTCAGGTAAAAATTCAGATAAAAATTAACAGAATCGCATTCTAATTTTATTATTACAAAAATTAATAATGTAATTAAATAATATGCCAATTCCTTCTGTTAGTACGTCGATCTTGTTCTAAATTCTGCGAAAACTGGCCCCTCGATTCCATCATGCTATACATCGCGAAACTTGCTTCGTTACTCGTCGGGGAATTATATCAGCGTGACGATCGTGAGGTATTACGATGGAAATCTTTCTCAACGCAAGAGGTTTCTATGGTGCAGATTTTCAGACTATCTGACCTATTCTTCGTAACAATTTTACATGCCATGAAACATATTCTTGGAGCCCATTGTCTTCCACGTACATATTCGCTATCGCAACATGTTCGCCATGGAGAGCGACATCGTTCCCGGAGCGATTGGTGTCACTTCTTATGTTTTTCTCCTCGTCAAGCAACAAACAAAAATAATTTCAACCCATTGACTGCGTTTTCTTCCGTCGCTTCACCGGTCAGCAATTTGATAACAATCCATATTATTTCCATAAAACGTCGCGAAAAGCGTGCGAGACTTTTAGAAATTTATTTGAAGCTGAAAACGCGGGCGTTTAGGGGTGATTTTTACAGCCCAGTCGAAAATATGAAGCTCACGTCACAGTAATTTTAATGTGCTTCTTTCGTTTTTAAATATTTTTTTTGTTTCTCTTTACTTTCTTCAGAAAATATTGAATGAATCTATATACATACTAGTAAATTATAGAATAATAAAAAATATGTAACATGTATTATAATTAATAACAATAACTTTTAATTAGAGTTTAAAAAGCACTCCAGGTATAATCACTATTTATGCGCAAAAAAAAATTAGGCGCCTGTTTCCGGGTGGCAGATCATTTCATGACTACTTTCAAAAATACCTGTTGAAATGGTCGTATTTCAAGTTTCTACATTTAATCGAGCGCACTTTAGAAATTTATATATTGGTTGTTGTAAATTTAGTTTGTAGAAATACAACTTCATGGAAGGATTTATACGAAAATGATAAACTGAGACGGTAGCATCCATTTGCCACATTGTTGACACTGCAAACGTTCGTACGAATACTTTTGCGGATTAAACTCGCTCGTGAAAGGAAGGAAGTAAAGATGAAATCTTTATCGACGATCGAAAGTTCGGATGAGTTGATCCGAATGGCAATTACACTCGTATATATCGACCCCGCGCGAAAGTGGCACTCAGAAAAGCAGAAATTGGCCGTGCGGTACGAGCCTTTCTCGTAAACTCAAACATTTAATTTGTGCGTCGCTCACGATGACCGAATTGCATCTACTACGTTATCACTGATGATTACGATTCGTAATCATAATTTATCGTGCTGTTATCTATTTAATCTAATCGATAGCTTCGGTCTATTGATTCAGAACGTCAGTAACGCTCGTCCTATTTCAGAGATTATTACATAGTTAATTACACTAGAGAAAGGAGAAAGAAAAAAAGAGAGAGGGGGAAGAGCGTAATTGGTATTAAATGTGGAATAAGCTGGCAAAGTATAATAACGTATTATGACACGCCATTCCCTTTGACATGCTATCTTATCAATTATCTCACTCCGATACATATCTCCTTGTTGATATATTTACAGACTCCATTATAATTGCATTTATAGTAAACAATTTTGTAACTGAAGTAATATCGGGGATAATCTTGATTGCCAATAGTTCCGACTAAAAGTTCGAAGGTACAGACCAATCGGAAAATCACCAGAGGGACCATAGTTTCTATCTCAAATCTCGTTAAACGTATCCATTGTACTAAATTGAACAATATTATTCTGTAAAACACAGCGCACTTTGATTGCGATTTGTCTACGTAACGCGAACAGATGGGTATATTTTTTAACAGATATACGATAAAAGTGATACGCCAGCTATCTCTTGCCACTTGGGAAGCATGAAAAGCAATCGTGATGTCAATTTACTCGCGAACATGGTTTTTATCATGGAGGCATTGTGTCTGTACATAACATACATTGTTTGAATATTGCACAGTACGATAATAAACGCTGTCTATATATATGCAACGTGCATTGTTTGAATATTGCACCGGTTATTAACGTATTGAAAGCCGAAGATATATTAAAAGAGGTAATCAAATAGATTACAACGATTAAAAGTATGAAAGTGTTTTTTGCAAATATTTTCTATAATAAATATGTTACGACATTATATCAAAATAACTGTGTGGGCGCACCGTAAATGGCATCTTTGTTGGAAAAAAGTAGCTCCTAATTGATCAAAGAATAACGTACGAGGCGTTTGACGCTAAATTGATTCTACATAAAGTCCTCGTAAGAACGTTTTATGGGACATTCAATATACAGCGCGCAGCGTACCCTACGTACCGTACGTACAATTAAAGATCGCTATTACCGGTTATCATTACTTAACCGACGTTTAAGTGATATTAGCTGACGCATCGGTTTGTTAATTCGACGACACGGCAGGCGCACAATTCCAAAGAAGTTAGACGCGAAGAAACCGTAGAAGGAAACTATATGGAAGGAGAAAAAGATAGCTGGGCACGTAGTCCGTCCGTACTGCGTGTACTCACGAATTTCTCCCCCCCCTATTATCCCCCCCTCACGCGGGGAGGGATAATAAGTTGTAACGCATATACTATTTATGAGAGCGAAAGCTCGTCTGCAGCTACACCAGTCACGCATGCGTTGTTGCAAAACCGGCGAAAGTAAAGATTCGCTTTCATAGCCGTTTATTATAAATCCGTCTCGCGGGTGCGATATAATCTAATTATAAAATTATAATGTAAGAAAAGAATGTTGCTGATAAAATGGTATGTACCGGTCGAACATAAATTAGCGACGCCTGCGACACGCCGAGCCTTCGAGAAGTTGTTGCCTGTTCTGTTTTTCAATTCAGTCATTATGCTGTAACTGATTTAACGAGAACTTTCCAAAGTAGGGGCTATTGACGAAAAGTTTGCATGTTAATTTTCAACAATAGATAATAATTGCCACCACGTAATTACGTAACACATAACACAATAAATTAATTGCTTCAACGAAAGAGCTTTCAAAATGGTCTCTGTAATATGCTCGTGCGCAGTAGCCTCAAATAACTTTATATCTAAAATGAGTAAATAATAAGCAATAAAGTGTTGATGTAAAACAAATGTGATCTAAATTATTAATTCTTTTAAATAATTGTAACGCGAAAACTTGTGTATAATATTGTATTGTTGCATTCGCTTATTACATTGTTAAATTCGTAAATTCTCAAATTATACTTCTTTTGAGTCATTTTTATACTATATATAGGTCGCCACTGCTCCTACTTAATACTACTTAATTTATCTAAAACAATGTTAATTTAATTAAACCAAGGGAGTTAAAATACTGTTTTATGTTAAAATAATAAATTTCGACACACACATGATAGTTAAAAATAACGAAACATTATTTACTCAAGATATTGGTCTAAAATACATCCTTTAACATTTAAGAATGTAATCATTTATTTCGTTTTAGATCACAATTCGTTTATTTTGTATTACGTCTGAAATTGTTTCTCCACGAGGCAGAGTAAGATATACGTATTTCGCAGGGTCTCAGTGTGCATATGAGCGGCGTTTCTCGTATATTAAATTACTTTTTGGTCACAAAAGTGAGATTTATTTTTAAAAATTTCAAATCCGAATGCATAAAGCGCGTAAAGAGCATAAAGAGAAGAGAATTGCGGTCCGTTCGTGCTTGCGAGCGGCAGAGTGCCACACACATGGGGTCACACAACGGTCACCAAGCACGTGCAGGTACATATGAAGATTCGTTAAAGTGACATGGCTCTACGAGGTCCCACTGTCGCAATTAGCACGACTCCGCGACACGTACGCGTTTCAGAGAAAAAAATTGCGGTTTTTCACTTGCAGAGTAGCGTCATCGCCGTGAACTCATTTCGTCAAGCATGATCACGAACGTAGATATAGAATTCGGCGAAAATTCCGAACCATTTTACCGCTTTGTATTCGCAAAATTCCATTGTTATCACTAAATCAATATAATTACGCATACACTCGTTATGTATATTCTCGCGATTATTTTCTGCGTGCATATACGAGAAATCGTTTATTATTTTTCATTTTGTGCTATTATAAATGATTCTTATAAAAATGTCACGGAAGATAAGATACAGCGAGAGAGTTGTGCAGAGAATTTCGCACGCCAGTGCGGATAAATATATGAATCAACCTTACACCGACTTGGGGTCGTAATCGTCGTAATGCTCGACGAGCCTACCCATTTAATAGGATTACTAGTTGCGCTTCTCTAGGTCACGAAGCCCGTGATAGGTATCTTTTAATCAGCAGGACTACCTATAGAGTACAAGTGCGCGTGTACATATACGTTTTCATCGACGACGAAAATCAGCGATGCATCTCCCGCGCTCTAATGTACGGCATACAACAGCGAATTTATAGCTGTTTAAGTAAAGCCTTCTCACGCGCGCTCGCGCGCGTTGTTATTTCGAAACGATAGGCGAGCAAGGGTACTATTATGAGAAAGAGAATGGCTGGCTTGTTCCTACTCGACGGGCTGGTAACACGCGCCACTCTCCATCGCGCGCGAAGAAAAGCCGAGAAGCCGAGATAAACGAAAGGAGCCGAAAGGAGGAAAGGAGTTTCCTTTCTTGCAAACCGCGCCCGATAACATGACGCGGAAAAGAAACCGCCTTCGAGGAAACGATAGCATCACCGGATCTTGCATGAAAACTGTTTGCGAAAGAACTGAAAGAGTCCGGTAAATCAAGTTCGCTTGATGAAAGTCCGATAAAGTTTCAATACGCCTGCACGAAATTTTTATAATACATTTTGTTTTATTTATTCGAGCTGCATTTGCGTCGTAATCCCATCCGGGTTGTTCACTCCTCGATAATAAAAAATCAAAGTGACAGAAACGACAGACTTTAGACGTTTTTCTGTTATGTACTAAACTGGTGGGACAATATATTGTAAAATTCGTTTATCGTTTTGCAGAGAGGAGTTCGCGCCATATTCACGCCCGCATAAGCTCGAGGTGATTCGACAAGAATAGGGAAGTGGTGACTCCTTTCACGTAACTACATTTTCTTGATTCATGAATGCAACAAGGAGTTTCCTGATCAGTTGGTTCCGGACAATGCAGTTCATCCTTCGCGAACAAGAGCAGGTATTAACAAAGTAAATCATGGATCTCGGATTTGCTCCAGTCGTTCGCACGACTAGGAGCGGAGGAAATAGACGCTTCCGGTGCGGAAATTCGCGATCTTCACGGCGGAAGTCCGAGGGAGACCGTAGACGACGTTGGAGAAACAGCTGAGATAATATAATTATGTCACACAGATACAGCGATTCGAATACGAACGAGTGACGTTCAGCAATATGGGAAATAAATATTAATTGCAGTCTTCGATATTGATTTAAAAATAACTTTTTGCTAACAGAATTTTTATCTAAAATCTCAATTCTAATTTTAAAGTTTATGAGCTTCAAATGGGTAATCAATAACGTCAAAGAAATTCTTCGGAGACTCGATTCGGATTCTTTTCTGTCTGTGAAAATGACAACGTGTGCGCGCGCGCGCCAAGTGTTGTAAATTCCACAAAGTAAACTCTGGCACTTATCCGAAGTATCGAAGGCGGAAATCTCAAGGCGTCACCGAGAAGAATTTATCTCGAAATACACTGGACGGTGCATGAGATGCGCCTTGAAGGCTTGAAGCGCGAAAAAAAAAAGAAGAAAATGGACCCGCGCGCATCAGGTCGGCGCGTCCGGAACGCGGACTATTTCTGGACATTCCCCGGAGGATCCGTTGCGAAAAATTCGGTTCCTGGTTGCACTTAGTTTAGCCGCGCGTCGCGATGTACCGATCGCCCTAAGGGTAGAACCATCGGGAAACCGACAGTCGCGCGACTGCAATCTTTCTTTTGGGTACTGGCGCGTCGACAAAGTTCGCAAATCAATCTTCGAGTTTCATTAAACTTTTATCGCACTCTATACAATCGCAAATGTTGTATCAGAGTTCAATTATAAAATCATCTTTGTGTACAGTTCTACGCGCGATTATTCTCGCAAAGTTCAGTCACGAATTTTATCGCAATATTTAAAAAAATTTTTTTAATAATAAAAAAAATATGACGATTATTATAAAATGGAATGTCCTTTCTATAAATTCATTGATGGAATAAAAAACTGTATGTCGTTTATATTACTTTACTTCGACCGAAATTTCCAGTTGCAATAGTATCAGACTCAATTATAAACATCAATTATTTTGATGGACGATCGTGCGATCGATTTTAATTCTATAATATCGACTTTAATTGCAAAAAAATACCTCAATTATGTAAAGTATGGTATCGATACGCGCACATGATATCGGCCTTCTGTTTTCCTGCATGCGATATATCTACGCAGCGTTCGGACACCGCGTATAACCGATACGTTGCGTAATCCTCGTCAACAATATACTCCGGCTCGTCAAGGTGCAATGAGTCACAAAAATATGAGATTGAACAGGGGAAAAAAAAAGATGTACCCCGATCCTGCCAGGATTCGAACCTGGAATCTTCTGATCCGTAGTCAGACGCGTTATCCGTTGCGCCACAGGACCAATTGCTTACCAAATACTTTTAGATCATACATCTAGGAGCGTGAAAATTGTCAGGTGTAAACGAGAGATTGACACTTTCAGTATTCGATATTGATATAACTGTAAAAAAAAATAACGTCACGATAGAAGTAATAGTATTTTGTACTCGATGAGATACGAGGGTTCTCTTTTTTTTATTGTATTATGATATACTCTGTATTTATGATGTACTATGTATTTATGATATCCTCCTTTTATTATATGATATATTTTATACATTATTTATTATACGACTAAATATTTAAAACTATTTAAAATTTTTCGAGTTTCATAAATTTCCTCAAATTCGCGTCGAAACTGTCACCGATAAATGTTTAATTTATTCTAAAGTTGTATCAATCATCTATGTATCTGTATCGATCATCTATATATTATGCAAAAAAATGGGGTAGAATCGAAGTGAGATGTCCTAGTTTCCAAGGACACGACCTTCTTGAACGTCTTCACAGATTTTTTAATTACGATCGTTTAATAATTTAAATGTATCAACGCTTATAAAAATTTCAAAGCTCACAACAACATATACCTGTTAATAAATTTTACATTATTCCTAATGTTGCTTGTATAATCCCGAAAAAAGAAGCGAACATATCAAATAAATAAAAATAAGGAGCTGTAAGAAAAATAAAGGATAGTCCAACCTCATCTTAAAAAAAAAAAAAAAACAATTTCCTAATTAGCCTATCGTTTACATAAAATCTAAGATAAATACCTATAAGCATCCATTGTGCTACAGAGATTTTTTAATCGAATTATCGAATCGAATATTAAGGAAATAAGAATAATTTATCTACTTTTATCTTCAAATGAAAATTTCGCAATAAAACATTCGATTCTACTTTCGATAGTTCGATTCTGTTTATCTGTGTGAGGTCTCCTTGGATTCTAGAAAACATCTAAAAGAATGACGTTAGTTTCTAATTTCAACGAGCGGCTCTCCACGCTGACAATTTCATTATACTCATGCAATATGTCTCTGGCGCAAACACTCGTCTCACTCGTCCGTAAATCACGGGACGTCCTTCTCTTCGTGAGAGGCGAATATTTCACGGACACGTTGAATTGCAGTCGCGCGTTTCCGAGCGAACCGCTCGTTTTCACGGCACATGCAGTATCATTCAGTCTTGATGACGGTGTAGTCAATCGTAAAAAGTTTCAACTAAAAATTCTACGCGTAGCGTTCGTATTTTTGAAGCTTCGCGCGAGGAAGCTTTTTCTCGTTCAATTAAATATCCGATACTACCATACGTACGTAGAGATTTGTCCATCAGATTTTCGAATCGTGCTGGTCAGAGTTGAGCCGTAAATCTTAAGATTACATCTACTATCTGTTTACGTATTGCTTGCGTTATGTTTACACGAATCTTTTTCACGTAGACACTGTAAGAAATGTAAATTATCATAAATTGAGTGATTGATTAATTGATTGATTTCTTTGAACTGTATTTTTACAAACAATCTTACAAAGATAAAAAGTAGCTTTAAATGAGATTAGATTAGATGCATTTCAGTTTTGACTTATTTATTAACTGTACAGCGATATAAAAGATGCGTGATATTAATATAAAAATATTATTATTACGTTGATCTCTATGACTTTTTAAATGACAAAAAGCAGTATATTGTTTCATTCACTAGTTGCAACACGCAATATGCATGTTAATTTTCTTCTTTCGCAGGTATAAAATCAAAATCTTTCATTTTACTGATTTCATGACTTAGATTTACACTTGAAAAGAACCAAGATCAATGGTAAAAATATCACGACAGCTATATGAAATAAAGATAGCCAGTTTGATCGAATAAAAAAAAAACAACATTATTGTTAGTTACTGGCGAAGCAAAGTCTCACGTTTGGTTAAAAATCTTTGAAACCATTGTTAATTTTTTCTAACATTCTAATAAAAATTGCATCTAAGTTAAATAATGATACTAAAAATAAAATTGCAAACAAAATACATAAATTTCCGATTATTATAATAAAATATAAATCTTCGACGAGCCTCTCCATAAAATATTCATTTACATAGATGACACGTTAAATAGTTTACATTGTACATGTACCACGTAGATGTAGATTCTTATCTTTTACACGTCCAACCCTGATGCCGATGTTAATTATCGACTGTTTTATTAAATCCGCACAAAAGCAGACTCTCGCCTATATCAAATCATCTAGATCGCTTGATTATTAAGAGGATAATGCGTCTCGACGCACTTCCGGGATGAATGCGCGGTACGATGAGTTGTACGCGGTATTGTTTCGCGACTCGTCCTCGAGTATTCGACGGACTCGAAGCGTGTCCCGCACACAAGTTTCCTGAAGTTCTCGATAACTGCGTTCGACGCGTGTCACGCTTTTTAACAAAAACGTCGTACACGTCGGCGAATCAATACGGGACGATGTGATTTCCAGAGAAATCCCGGCACAATGAGGAGCGGGAGAGCCGAGAGCGTAAGCGCAATTTCAATATTTATAGGATATTTAACTCCCGATTATTTCCGTTTCACGTTAAAGTTTCAAATTGGAGCGAGAAGTCAAGGTAATAGATTGGAGCATTCGATACATAACGAGCTTCGCGACAGAAACCGAACTGCATTCGTAATTAAAATAATTATCTTCCACAACATTTCTGCGCGGCATTTCCAGTCTCGCGCACGTCATCGAAGAAAAAAAATTCAGGCTTGTCAAACTCAAAGATCACCTCATCCTCTCTTCAAGATAAACTTACTACGTTATATAGAAAATTGCTTATAAAATAGCGAAACTCTGTGAAATGGGGAAAAAGTCGGCTTTCTTTCCTCTCTTTTTTTTCTCAAGTAATTCACTCCGGGAGGAAAAGTCCAACGCAATAACGGGGAAACTAGCGTGATTTCATAGTTGTACGACACAATCGCGCTTTACGTAAGCGTAAGATATCCGCGGGCGAAGTAGCGCGGAAACGTCGCTTTTCGCCACGCGCGTGAGCGCGCGGAGTCGATAGGCGCGGCGCGCCAGTATTTACACGTCGGTGTGTCACGTTGACAGCGTCCAGCGAGCACGGCTGGCTCCGGTTCGTGCACGCTGCACGCTGCACGCTGGACATGACAGCGTGACGCGAAAACGTTTGCGCGATACCTCCCCTCGGCGAACGTGCCGCAACGCAACCCCCCCGCCGCGCCGCGACAAAATACGCGAAACGCGCGTATCGACGCGCAAACGGCAAACGCTCGTCCGACACTTACGATTAGCTGCGGGAGATCTCGCGCCTCGCTGTCACCCTGTCGTGTTAATCGCCCCCCGAAGACAGAACACAGAAGGGGTGCTGGACGAGACCGCGTTCGGCGTCTGTTGAGAATCGGAGGGGAAAAAAAGGGCGACGGGCCTGCCGGCGCGCCGATCGTCGCTTCCGCGGTCGTCGCGATTGTCGACGCGCGTCACATGGATCACATTATCGCGTGCGTCCCGTTCAGAGAGACGCGAGCACGGCCGAAACGCGCTACCATCCGCCGCGGACCGTCGTCACACTCGCCATTTTGATTTACACTGACGGCAACTGACCGAACGGCGAACTGACTGACGGTTGTGTTCCGGAGCGGGCGGCAAGGTGTCCTGCGCGACGCGAGACCTGCGCATGCGCGCGACAGGTGGCTGCCCGGGTATATCATACCCTTCCGCCCCCACCGATGCCACCACTGGCCACCACTGGCTGCGTGCTGCGTGTCCGCAGGTGGCGGGCGGAAAGTGCGAATCTATATCTATCTTATCGACGATGTTCGCGCGCAAGACTACACCAGTGCCTTTCTACTGGTCAGAATGGTCAAAATTCAAAGTTTTCGACACCCACGCACTCATCTTGATGACACGTGATGCATTTATTGTTGCTCTACGCAAAATGTAGCAATTAATTTTGATCTACGGAATCACAGTATAAAGAAATAATTTATTAAAATTGTATTTACAAATAATAATGATATAAACTTATTATTTTTAAATAATGTCCAATACTGATTGCAATGGGATCTTAAAATGAAATTCATCTTATTGATCAGTTTTCTCGCATCCAGTTGAAGATAATATATCCTATCAGCTACTATCAGCTGTTGTCGATAATATACCGATTTTACCCGTTTTCTAACTAATCAAGAATAGATAAATGCAAAGGGGAACAATATTTAATTTATTAGAATAATTTCGAATTTTATCAACTAAAAGTAGCAGGGCGAATTTGAGAATCAGGGAACATATACAAAAAATTAAATATTTTCTGTTAAAAGAGGTAGATATTTAAAAAACAACAGTCGAAAGCAGTGACAACTGTACGATAACTTTCATCAGTTTTTGTTTTTTATGTTAATATTGATCCATATAATATCAAATCTATCGCTACGTTTAGAATAGCAAAATGTTGTAAAGTGGAATATTCTAATTACCATTCTGTATTATATATATACTCACAAAAATAATATTACTTTATAAATTAAAAAAAAAAAAAAAAAAGGGATCTGGCCCATGAGGGGATCGAACCCGCGACCTTCGCGTTATTAGCACGACGCTCTAACCAACTGAGCTAATGGGCCTTCCTGTTGACGTACCTTTGCGACAATGTTTTCCGGACAACTTGCAAAATCTACTTGCAAAAATGATAGTACTTCTTTGATGCGAAATGCGAATATTTTGCTAAAAAAGAAACAGCACGGACCATGAGGGGATTGAACCCGCGACCTTCGCAATACAATTACAGTGCGACGCTCTGACCAACTGAGCTAATGGTCCTATTTGATTATATATATTTGCGACAGTGTTTTCAATATAACTTTGTATTTCACTTGCGAAAATAGTAATACTTATTCTTCTTAAACATTTCGCCAAAAAGAAAAAGCATGGACCATGAGGGGATTGAACCCGCGACCTTCGCAATACAATTAAAGTGCGACGCTCTGACCAACTGAGCTAATGGTCCTATTTGATCATATATCCTTGCGACAGTGTTTTCAATATAACTTTGTATTTCATTTGCGAAAATAGTAATACTTATTCTTCTTAAACATTTCGCCAAAAAGAAAAAGCATGGACCATGAGGGGATTGAACCCGCGACCTTCGCAATACAATTACAGTGCGACGCTCTGACCAACTGAGCTAATGGTCCTATTTGATTATATATATTTGCGACAGTGTTTTCAATATAACTTTGTATTTCATTTGCGAAAATAGTAACACTTATTCTTCTTAAACATTTCGCCAAAAAGAAAAAGCATGGACCATGAGGGGATTGAACCCGCGACCTTCGCAATACAATTACAGTGCGACGCTCTGACCAACTGAGCTAATGGTCCTATTTGATTATATATATTCTTGCGACAGAGTTTTCAATATAACTTTGTATTTCACTTGCGAAAATAGTAACACTTATCCTTCTTAAACATTTCGTCAAAAAGAAAAAGCATGGACCATGAGGGGATTGAACCCGCGACCTTCGCAATAAAATTACAGTGCGACGCTCTGACCAACTGAGCTAATGGTCCTATTTGATTATATATATTTGCGACAGTGTTTTCAATATAACTTTGTATTTCACTTGCGAAAATAGTAACATTTATTCTTCTTAAACATTTCGCCAAAAAGAAAAAGCATGGACCATGAGGGGATTGAACCCGCGACCTTCGCAATACAATTAAAGTGCGACGCTCTGACCAACTGAGCTAATGGTCCTATTTGATTATATATCCTCGCGACAGTGTTTTCAACATAACTTTGTATTTCACTTGCGAAAATAGTAATACTTATTCTTCTTAAACATTTCGTCAAAAAGAAAAAGCATGGACCATGAGGGGATTGAACCCGCGACCTTCGCAATACAATTAAAGTGCGACTGCTCTGACCAACTGAGCTAATGGTCCTATTTGATTATATATCCTCGCGACAGTGTTTTCAACATAACTTTGTATTTCACTTGCGAAAATAGTAATACTTATTCTTCTTAAACATTTCGCCAAAAAGAAAAAGCATGGACCATGAGGGGATTGAACCCGCGACCTTCGCAATACAATTAAAGTGCGACGCTCTGACCAACTGAGCTAATGGTCCTATTTGATTATATATCCTCGCGACAGTGTTTTCAACATAACTTTGTATTTCACTTGCGAAAATAGTAATACTTATTCTTCTTAAACATTTCGTCAAAAAGAAAAAGCATGGACCATGAGGGGATTGAACCCGCGACCTTCGCAATACAATTACAGTGCGACGCTCTGACCAACTGAGCTAATGGTCCTATTTGATTATATATCCTCGCGACAGTGTTTTCAACATAACTTTGTATTTCACTTGCGAAAATAGTAACACTCATCCTTCTTGAAGATTTCGCAAAAAAAAAAAAGATTGGCCCATGAGGGGATCGAACCCGCGACCTTCGCGTTATTAGCACGACGCTCTAACCAACTGAGCTAATGGGCCACTCTTGCCAGACTTGCCATATCTTTCTTTTTATTATTTATATATTTCAGATTATTAACTTATTAAATATTCTTAATAAAAATGTGAGAAATAAAAATGTATACGTAATGGATGTTCCATAATAAAATCTGACTTACTCATTTAAATAAATTTATATTGTGAATATAATTAATTGTAATTAATACGATATTTAATATAATAGCATAGCAGTACTTAATGAAATTATCTTGTGAATTGATTATTTTTATAAAGCAAATATGAAGCAAAATGCAGATAATGTTGACATAATAATGATAATAATCTTGATAATTATTATCCATTTGCTGTTTTAAATTGAATTAGTGTGACTTAATCTGGAAGCTAAGTATTTCTCGAAGCGGCTACAATTTTTATTGCTAAAACTAATATTATAAAACTATGTCATATAATTAAAAATAAAAACACGTTTCATCGTACGTAGTAACGTTCACTCTTTTTGCGATTATTCAAGCAGCTGTAATTAAACTTCTTCACTTTCGTTCACTCTCTATAAAATATAATAATATATGCATACATCTATGTATTATTCATTAAGATCTGATCAATTTAGGAATAAAAATGTACCTAAATTCTCTTCGACCAGTAAAGATAATTTATTCTTAAAAAACTTTATAACTTTGAATTTTTTAAATATCCTTGACGTCTTTCCACGTAACTCGATCGAAGATACCGCGAGTCGAGGCTGTTTACAGAATCTTCAGAAACCATCATCCGTTATATAATCTCTTCTCGATCTTTTTCCGCGGCAAACGTCAGTGAGTCTTCACCTTCCGAACACGATCAATCCCATGTCGTCCTCACCCGAGAACTTGCCTTTGCCGCTTGCGAGAGTTCGTGAACCCTATATCGATTCCACTATTCATAGAAACGGCAAGGAACGGTCAATGGACTTCCGTCCATTTCGATTGATACGTATTACGTAGACTGGAGTTAACAACTGGTCTATAACTGACTTCCTTCTTTTACAACTTTTATATAAAGTGTAAATTGATCGAAAGCGTCAACGAACATACGTTGCAAGGGCACCGCACTGTCAAATCAGTGCCCCTCAATATAACGCAGAGCACGTCACAGCAGCAATGCGATCTTTCAAATTCGAATCCATAACAATTAATTTAAACTTCTTCCTCAAATTTAATCCGTCAATATAAATTTAAGTTCAATTTTCTTCTGCTCGATGTAACCAAGTAAAATGTGTCTCAAATGTATCTTAAAGAATGGTGCGTCGACTATATATTATCTGTATCCACGCCACTTTGAACCTTTGCGGATATACGTTCGATTCAGCATATGTCGAAGAGGAACTCTTGATTCCGTACGTCACTATAAAAGTTACGGATAACACAAACATAAATCAATTATTAAAATTGACTGAAGTTTATAGTCAAGGCTATCTGCTTCTTATTTCTATAAATTTTTTACAAATTATTACAATATAGCTTTGTACAATATCATCAAGTAAACAGCGCATTGGATTGTTATATAATAGATATACACATTTCTCAATAAGCATCTGTAAAAAAAGATATTTCAAAGACAAAAAAGAGAAGTTTAATTGTAGTAATTCCATAAGAATGTTTCACGGTAGAGTGCGATCATCCTGGAGAAGAAGAAATAAGCGTACAATGACCATGATTCATCATTAAAAGAGTATAAATCTCGTTGCATTAGTGTCTCTTCTTCAGCTTTTTCTGCTTTAAAAATAAGAAGTACAATGTTTTCTAAAATTTTGTTAAAGGTTACGGTTTTCTAAAAATTACAAAACTCTCTTATTTCTCGCAATTTTTATCAGAGAGATATATGAGAAATATAATATATAATATTAATTTGTCAATAAAACACGTTGCTATCGCGATATTTTTCGTTCTGTAAACGGATAGAAGCATGTCGATGGAAGGAAATAAGTAACCTGACATTCTATTCGGAGGTTTGCACGTATGAGAGACCTAATGTGTGCATATCGATCGATAAATGTTACGGCCGAAGGGAATCAATAAATTGGAGCACTGCCCCGAGCTCGGCTGTGCGATATAACCCTTTCTTTCCTATCGAAGGATAAATATAGTATCAAAATGTTTAATCGGATTATGATGTATGAAAGCGCGACCTCGGTAATACGCGATACATGTATGCGTTATTTATTACAATTTATCGATTTGTAGACTGTTTCAAAAGAAATAAAGGACTCGCGATTACACGATAATCAGCATACTCGTTGTCAATAATTGAAGTATATTGAAACGTCAGAGCGCTCTCTCTCTCTCTCTAGGTACACCAGTCTGTTATACAGTTATCATGAAAACTGGTATAAGAATTAAGATTGTAATTATACATTTATGTTGCATACATACACCACGTTGTTATTTGCTCAAGAAATGTGAAATCATTCTGCTATCAGAAGACAAATATAGCTTATCATGTAGACCTATGCCTCGTTGCCGATTAAAATTGTCAGTATCTACAAGATATTCTGCGATACGTGTCGTATAAGGTTTCGCGTAATTATACTTGCGTACAACGTTATTATTTTGCATAACTTCAAAACATCAAAAAAACTTCAAAAAAACATTAATTACAAGAATTACAATAAACGACATATCTTTATTACGTCAAAGGACATGTGAGTAATTTGGTGGCATTAAAACGGTGGCGTTTGTTACACAACATATATGTATATAACGACAAAAAGGAATAGTTTGATAATAATAATATGAAAATATATCAATATTCAAATAGCATGTTATAGAATCAAATAAATTAATCAAGATTCGTATCAATATAAATTGATAAGACTGATTTTTTCTTGTCTTTTTAATTGTTCAATCAATAAAATTACTTTTTATTAGAAAGTAATTTATTGGTCGTTATTATTCATTTTTATTACATGTATATTTCAAATTTAAAGTATGTGTTAATAAGTTAATATTAATATCACGTTTATAATCAAGTCTCAAGTTTAATTTATTTGTATTCTAAAGATTATTATATTCGTAAATAAAAAGTAGTATCGGTTTTAAAATGCGTAAATTAATGCTAATAATCATTTCAATTTAGAGTTATTAATTTTAATGACACATAACTATGCAACAATGTATAATGTTAATTTCATATGTTAATTTCTTAAATTAATTACAGAATATTGTAAATTTACATTTATTTATGCATATATATATATATATATATATATATATATATATATATATACTCAATAAGTAATCATTGATTGTAATCAAACGATTTAAAGATTTGAAAGAGATTTAATTCCTATTATTCAGTAATTTAACTGCAATAGTTAAAATAATATTAAAATGTATAATTAAAAATTTATTGAATAGTGTTCCCTCTTCTTTATTGAATTATATAAATTATACTTTATCGAAATCTAAATCAGATATTCTTGGCTCGATACAAAATCATTACCTTGAAATTTGACAAAGACTGAAATTCAATTTTTTATCGACTTATTTTTAAATTACTAACCTACCTTTCAATATGTCTATATATTAGTTACAATTTTTCTTGCGTGGTGACGTGCTACAGAATAAAAACACACTTTTTTTTTATTTATTGTTTAGTCTTGTCCGCATCAGATTTGCTTTCCAAGAAGAATCTCAGAGCCTTTTTTTTATATATTTTTATATATTTTTATATTGAGACATTCTTGTTTCTCAGGGGCGTTAAGATATAATTTTTAACTCCAATATAAAACGGGCAACCTCAATTTCAAGGTTTGCCCGGTTGATTAAATCGACGACTTCCATACAGAGAAGAATCTATCTGTATCAAGTTTGTAAAATTTTCAGTATAAACGGTGTACAATAAAATACTTGTCAGAAATGTCTTCTAAATTAATTACTTTTATTGAAAAATATTTTAATTTCGAGATGGTTCAAAAGAGTGGCTCAAAAGTTTCAAGAAATCATTAGATTATCAGAAAGTTTATAAGCTTCTGAGTTCTTTTTATCTTATATATCCTTGATAGCACAATAAAAATTAATGCTTATCGTAATGCTCATGACTTTTGATCCATACTTGAAAAATACAAGTGTAAATATTAACACACTTTACCTGCTACTATGAAGCGCATATCCAAACTATTGGAATGCAAGGTTAAAGAATTAATAATATAAAAAGAATTTAAAAATCTTAATTAAAAAAAATAATTGAAAAAGTAACAAAGGGCTTTGCTTCTTGAGACTGATGCTCGTTGAATATTCGACACAGCAAGATATAATTTTTTGTTACGCGCGCATATTCAGGTGCGTGGCTTATTATATTTAATTATAATTTTAATGATATATTCGATCGGTCGACAAGCGCAGTCAAATCAATAAAATAATAAAAACCATACGAATGTTCGGTAGTCTGTCAGGCTGTGGATATGCCAGTATGCAATTACTCCGAATCGATCGCATCTTCGACGCTTAACTCCCAGGTTGAAAGACCAGGAAGAAAGGAGAGATTCAAATTCGATTGTCCTTTCTAAAGCGTAAATCGGAGTCGCAATATATTATTAAAAAACTTAATGTATCAGTATTAAAATCTACGGGATTACAATTCCAATTTCTTATTTACGGAGCATTACAGAACAGAAAGTCGCTGTGTTAAAATGTACCTGTCACTCTGACGTGTCGTGAGTCAGTGTTATAGATTAGTTTTTTTTTTCAAATTTTAACAAGTTGCGTACTATGGAATAATACTTGATGACGTCCGTTTCCTTTTAATTTGTATTTACGAAGACTAATGTATTATAAGTGTCTCGATGCAAAAACACGTCTAGCTGACATCGCTAGTTTTACATTGATCAAAGATTAAGAGATTAAAAGAAGTATAACATCGGTGGATTTTATGCAAATATACAAACTCCTACGTATGTAAGAATGTAAGAGCATAAGAGCAATATATAACGTAGCACAAATGCGGACGCAGAATAGCTTACTTTTTCGATAACAAGGACGCGTTTTTATACATTCTCTGAATCACGCTTTGTGTCTTCGTCGATAACAATAATGTGATGATCTTAGAAACTGATTGCATCTTGTTACAGAGTTCAACCGGTGATGTGAAAACGTTGTGAAACATTTTTTGCGTATCAATGAATACTCTACTTTTGCCGCATTGTAAGAAATGTAATTTGAAATTGTAATTAGATAAAAATAAACCTTTAAAAGGACAAAACTATAATCATTTTACATATTATCAAAGAATAATTAACAAAAGCATTAAGAGCCAATACGAAAATCTCGATGCGAAAAACGTATAATAGTATATAAAAATGCTTAATTAATTCATATAGTAATCCATTTTGGACATATTTATATTTATAGTTTTCAAATTAGGATTCTCTCTCTTTGATAGTAAAGGGTCAAAATATTACAAGTTGCTTTATATTGAATCAGGCAGATTAAATAATCCTTTCATAAAAGTTCTTTGTGTTCAAAAGAATATTTCCTTGCCTGTCTTATGTAAAACGCGACTTGTACATTGACTTCTCCAGCTATTTACTGAAAATGTCTGAAAGCAAATATCTTGTATTGTATTGCAGATTGCTCTTACTTGTTAGTATAAATTATACTGATAAATTAAACATTTATATTGTATACCGTCCCATATTTTTGATACATTATTTTAGATATTATGTCATTGTATTGTTATTAAAAGAATTTGTTAACATATTATTATCTAAAAAATTATTAATACATCGAATATATAATGTTCTGTTTAAGCAATAATAAATTTAAACAATATCAATATATTAGTTAAAATAAAATATCTTGGTCAAATTTAATACTACTCGAACTAAATACTTAGATTTTATATACTGATTCTAATTATATAGTTTTCAAGTTTTCCATATTAATGGATTCGTTTCAAGATCATCAAAGATTGTATTATCAGAAATTTAATCAGGTTGGCCATATTCGAGATGTAGACCTTCAAGAAGTTGTAAAGGATACCTTCAAGGACCCGTGATATTTGGCGGTAGAGAGAGAGAGAGAGAGAGAGAGAGAGAGAGAGAGAGAGAGAGAGAGAGAGAATGTGTTTGTGGCAGAATACTTTAAAAGTAAGGGGAATCCCGTCAAACCAGCCAATATAATGGGCTTTACGTATCACGGACGAAAGTGAGACTGTGCAGAACATTGTCCGAGTTAGCCAAATAAATACATAAATCTTAAAGAACCGCGCGAGTCCAGGTATCTAGTTTTTTGTACGACGAAAGGATGCAATCGACGATCTCGGCAAAAGTGCACGCTTAAAATTCAAAAACTCAAATATCGAAAAAATTTCTCAAAAAGCACAAGCATAATTAATTAAAACAGCTAAAGAATTTTTTAATTAAAAAAATAGAGAGAGAGAGAGAGAAATTTTTCTTATCTTCTTGCGTAATCCTGTCTAGAGTGCAAGACAGATTACATTGTTAGTGAATTTCCGTGGAAATCGCGCGTGACGATGTCGGCGATTCAGGCAACATTCGAGACACGAAAGAGTACTCTGAAATACTGTCACGACTTTGGTTTCTCTCCACTCTTGCACGTGCTGCGCTACCAGCTATAATATAATTCTCCTTTGACTCTAGCCTGCTCTAGCTCTACGGCGATATACTAGCGGAAGTATATGAACGCAAACCGAACGGCCACCATCCAGGGACGGCTTGCTTTGTAATAGTCGCTTCTACCGCACACTGACAATACTTGCGGTCGTCTTATAGTCAAACCCTGGTAGCGGTTTTATACACGCGCTCGCGCCAACCAGCTATTGTGGTAGTGAAAATTCGCATTGGTAGCAGTCAGAGTGTCAGAGAAGCTCTATAGTCGGACTGGTTTAGTCGCGGTCCGTACGCGAACGGCGACGGTTCGCAATTCGAACGTCGAAATTTATTCGCGTCGGTGCACTGTGGCGGATTTAGCAAAGATTTTGGCAGATAAGAGTGAGTAATTAAATGGCATCATGCACGATACGAATTTCCTCCTTTACAATGACCATAATAATTCGTTCAAATATACAGAATTTCAAAATATCGAATTTCGAAATCTATCTGTTTTTAAATATCTGTTACTTTTTCTTTCCTAAAAATGTAAAATTATCGAAAACAGAAAATTAATTTAACTTAATTTATTTTATTAATTTAAAAAAATCTAATTAATTTATTTTATTTTTTAATTTAAAAAATTAATTTAATTAATTAACTTTATATTTTCTAATTGATCTTAACGGATTTTGACGTTTATGCTGTTATTTTAGTATTCTTATCATATCACTTTCTTTTATAATGGCCGGTTATTTAATAAATCTGAAAATGCAGATGGATAAAAATTATAAATACATAAATTAACTATAAAATGTAATGTAAATCACAAACATATACAATTCCGTTCTTTGAACTATATTTTTATAATTGAGAAGAACCTATCTTATTTTATTGCTTTCAATATTAAATATTCTGATGTTTAAAAAGATTAAGAGTTAAGAGTACTAATTAAAGTGTTGTAATCTAAAATGATAAAATTGTTTTCACCTTCTAGTATTTACCTTGATAACCAAGCATAACACACACCCTACACCCAATCAAATTTTATTAAGGCAAATATTATTTAGAATGGAATAACCAGTATGCTTTTGTTATTCATTTAAGAAGTCCTGGATCTCTCTCTCTCTCTCTCTCTCTCTCTCTCTCTCTCTCTCTCTCTCTCTCTCTCTCTTTCTCTCAGTAAAAGTTCTTTAATTCTCAATGCTGAATAGCAAATACAAATACTTAAGACGTAAAATAAAATAAAGTTTTCATAATTGCCAAAAAACAGGTTTATACTTTTCAAAAATTATATTTAAGAAATCGAAAATTATATTTAAGGAATTGTAAATACATATATAGCTTATATATTTCAGTAATTCTTTTATATATTTTACATTGAAAACGTCGTCATAGTTACATGACATACATCAATTAGCGTTGTAATTCAAATTAATTATGGGATGAGAAAAAGAAAACCTTATACAGGTAGGCCCCATTTTATGATGGTCCATTTACGACTTTGCACATTGTGATCCTTTTAAAATTACTTAAAAATGAAAAAATGGGGAAAACATGAAAAACAAAGTAAATGCTAACATAGTTACATTTTACGCTTTTGTTTATCGTGTATTATGGGAGGAACGATATAATTTATTTTACCCTATTTTGCTGGAACCTAACCTTAACGTAAAACAGGTCCTATCTCGTAACATATAATTACATACACAGACACAGACACACATACACACTATATTACGGAATCAACTTGACCTGTTCGGTACTAGTGAAACTTTATTAGTATATTTCCAGGATTCCATGAAAGAGAATTATTTTTTATTATAAAAAATAATTAATTTATAAAAAATAATTCTTTTTTATATTTGATCGTACAGAATTTCTGTTTTGATATTTAGAACTTTATAATTATAATTGTATTAAAAAATTTAGTATTAGAATGATCTAATAATAAGTAGACAAACAGAAAAACATCTACTAAAAAGTAGATTGGCTACTTTTTGAAGATAGACAGATAGATATATGGTAAGAAAAAGAGAAAGAAGAGAGAGAGAGAGAGAGAGAGAGAGAGAGAGAGAGAGAGAGAGAGAGAGAGAGAGAGAGAGAGAGAGAGAGAGAGAGAGAGAGAGAGAGAGAGAGAGAGAGACTGAGAAAGAAGGAGAAGGAGAGAAAGGCAGAAAGAGACGTGTTTTTATTACCAAATCTTGTTCTTAAATAATCCAAGCAAATACACACACACACAGAGCTGGTGGTATTCGCGAAACCCTCAACGAACTAAAAAGCATTAGGATGGTAAGAAGAAACCTTTCGATTTAAGTTCTGATCAAATTGAAGTATTCATGCTGCTGTGGTAACGACATTTGTTCGATATATGTTCAACAAATTTGTAAACACATCAGTTATTTACTTCTGGAGGGAACTTGTGAGGATTAGCCAAAGAAACAATTTCTTTTCGCATTACGAAGAATGGAATATATCGTAGGCCAGACATATAAAATTGATTATTCGTAAGTGCATGCGTACTTGCGTATCATTCTTTGCAATTCACTACTTAATGACGAATTGTCTTTGCAATTATTGATAAATTATTATCATTACACAACAAGACACGACAAACAAGATACGACATAAATAGCTTTCTTGTGAGAAAAGCATGATTTATATTTACTGCAAAAGTTAAAGCACTGCGTGCTCAAGTGTTTGGAAAATTACAAACCTATATAAATATTTTTGATATATTAACTTCCTCGATTATCTGTATTTTTATATATTTTGAGTATATATTTTGAGTTCTTCTAACGGAAATCAAGAAGATACACATAAGAAAATAATCACATACAAAACGCTCAACCTGGTAGACAGGAGGATACCCTTATTTATCTAATCTTGCCGAATGATTGAAAAACACGTTCGTTAAATACATTTCTGTCAGGTTTAAAAGATTGCCATTTTCACATCTCTTAAACGTGTTGCACCGTCGTATGACCTTGCATTTTAAAACGTGCGATTAATCCTTTTTTCCACATTTCCGTAGTCAGCCTGAAAAAACGTGATCTTGATTGATGACAGATTTGATTATTTGACCTTGATTGAAGTACATACATTGATAATCACATATGTATAAACAAGCAACTTATATCATCAAACTTACGTCATTAACAACTCCATTTTATTACTTGTTTATCGAATAAGAGAAATTTTCAAACAAGGATGGATGTGATAAGGTATTAACACATATAGAAAATTAGCAAAAATTTTGTAATGCAAACAGTTATTTTACTGTGCAAATCTGCAAATTTACCGGAATTAACGGAGAATCTAAACGCGTGTATCTTCTTAAATAATAGCTACATAAAAAAATATATATCTATTAAATTTATTTATCTAATTAAAAATTATATAAAGTTAAACTTATCTTTTGTTTCTTTTTTACATATACTTTGTAAAAATATTACATATAATTCGGAGAATAAGAAATATTCATGATTGAAGAAAGTTGAGAGAAAGGATCGAGCCTAGAATTAATTAGAATTGACTTATGCTTGCAACTATCGATGTAACTGAAGAAGAATGATCTCATTCATATCGTGCGCTCGTCTATCACGTACAACGTGTCACGTAATCAGTACTATTTGTCACACAGTAGCTGCAGTAACCCAATTCCTTCCAACGTTAGACAGAAGGTAGAATATGCACAACTTGGTATGAAGAATGCGGTAGGAAAGGATTAATCGTCTTCTCTCTTCGCATCTAATATAATAATGCTTTACGATTACTCTAATAAAAATGCAATTGTTTCCAGAGATATTAATTTTAATATCTCCACAATTAGGAGCATAAGTTAGTTTTAATATCTTGACACTGGTTTTTTTTTTCGCAAAAATGTTTAAAAATCATCTGCTTATTCAGTAACGTGTCCTTTATAAGAAATTAGCTGGTACCAAAATTAATGCATTATTTATACAGGCAATTTTCACATTATTTCGGAGTGACGGTATCATATTTACGTGTTTTGTGTGAGTCACTGTAAAAACATCCATTGCCATCCTTTCGAGTCGTAGAGTTTTGAAAGAACTAACGCGTAAAAAACAGTATTTCAAGACAATTACACGCCAGAGTTTTATTCATGTAATGCTTGAATAACTCACGCGACTTGTTATAGTTAATAATGTAAGAGATTGATATCGTGGAGATCAACAAGTATTATGTAACGCAATGCCAGATGTACAGTATTTTGACGAACTGAGTTCTTGACAGAAAACAAAAAGGTTTTTAACAATATTATAATGAGACTGAAAAAAAAATGTTGTATATATCACCATATTACTATTATTTTATAAGCAAAGCATAAAAATAAAACAAAATATTTTTCACACTTAATATGTATCTGTGCTATTGATATTTCTTTTTTCTTTTTCTTTAGATTACTCTAAATTAAATTATTCTAAATTACTTTAGTTCTTGAGTAAAATTATTAGCTAATCTATTTCTATTACATCACATTTTTTACATTAACAAAAAAGCATTGAAATAATTATATGGATTAAGTAATTATATCCTATTGCGCTTTATTGTATTGTATTCAAAGCTGATGTGCAGTTTCGTGAGAAATTTTAGCAGTAATTATTATATAATGATTAACCACAGGATATTAAGCAAATGTTGAGAATGTAGGAAAATGCGTAAAAGAATAGTATCGAGTTTAAAAACTGGTTACAATACCGTGATCTATTTCATTTTATTTTTACTTTACTAGAAAAATGTTTTTTTTTTTTTTGCTAAAAACAAATTTGTCAGATAATGAATAAATAAATGTATGAATGAATTCTCCGTCATCTGATTTTTCTGCAGTCAAACAAGGATTTTATTAATTTTGTAGGCCAGAATATCAAGCAGTCATGGTAAAAGCGTACAACGGCGCGTTGGTCCTTGCGGACGTTTTGCTACTTATTTTGAAGATTCTATATTACATTTGCGAGAGCGTGTATAGATTTTTCGTTCCATCAGAAGAAAAAAGCGTGGCCGGTGAAATCGTTTTGGTATGTATCTAATTTGAAATATTGATGCATGTGTCGTGTACTTTGTTGATGCTGTAACGCTGCGTTCTTACGTAATTTTTACGTATTGCGCAGAATTTATTTCTTACATTAAATTTATTATTAAAAATAAAGTAAATAAATAGTAGGAATGAAATTTTACGTAAAAAGAAACATATTTTGATTATGGTATATCAGACAATTATTTTTCTTATTTACTAGAAACCGCAATGATTTTATTCAACTTTTAATTTGACAATTTTATTTATTTATTTTGTTCAATTCAGAAACCAATTAGGATACACAGTAAAAAACATTTTGTATTTGTGTTAAAATTTTCCGGTGTAGAAAGTTTTGTGTTAAATTTCTGACACAGTTGTATGTTAATTTACCATATCGTTGTTGTGTTACTTAACTTTTCTATGTTAAATTAATATTAACCATTTTTAAGAGTTAAAATAACACAATTTATATGTAAGTGCATGAATTCTTGGTGATATATTTTATATGTTAAAGTGAACAGATAAATTGTGTTATCTTCCTTTTTATAACAGTTACTATGTGTTAAATTGACATAATTCTTATGTTATTCATCATAATTTCATCAAAACTAAAAATAGATACTTCTCTCAAATGTTAAAATAACATCTTATCTTAATTACATTTAACATTATAGAGATGTCAATTTAACATAAACTTTGATTTCTGATAGCGTCTAAATGTTAAATTTTTATGTTAATTTTTTACATATTATGTTTGTTATTTTTTTACATATTTGCTTTATGTTAAATTAACACGAAAATTTGAGTGGATAAATTGGGACATGTGAAATGTGTTAAATTTAACACAAAATTGTTTACTGTGTAAAATTGTAAATTATCGTAACGTAATTAAGATAGTTTATGCTTTTACACATGCAAAAGAGTAACGGTATTATTGATCATCTATACAAACGATTGAATATTTAATCTTGAACAATTATAACTACCTACAATTTAAAAGAAAAGATAATTTTTTCATAGTGTGAATAATTAATTAAGATATAATTATAACGTTATTTTCGATCTTTATTAAACTTGTCATAAAAGATTGATTTGTAAATAGTTCTTAAATCTTTGCAGAGGCAATTTAAAAAAAAGTCAAAAGCATGAAAAACAATTTACATTTACTTGTATATTAAGTATATTGTTCAAGTAAATTATTCAATATTAACTTCACATCTGGAAAGAGCTCAATGAAGTAATTTGCGAATGAGAGATGCTAAAACTACACGATAATTCTATACTATATAATTTATTACATTTTATAGATAACAGGCACTGGTCATGGCATTGGAAAAGAGTTGGCTCTTCGTTATGCATCGCTGGGCGCAACGGTGGTCTGCTGGGACATAAATCAGGAACTGAACGAAGAGACGGTGAACGAGATAAAGAAAACTGGAGCAACCGCGGCATATGCATATCAGTACGTTTGTGTCATTTACAAAATGCAATGAAACTGAGAGAAATGCGGTAGTGCAACCACCGATCTAAAGGCAACCGAGACAAGTTCAGAAATGATTTTATCTTGTTTCACAGATGCGACGTGTCGAAGAGAGAGCACGTCCTCAGCGTAGCCGAAAGAGTCAAGAAGGAAGTCGGTGACGTCACTATTTTAGTTAACAATGCTGGTATAATGCCTTGTCACGCATTTCTCGATCACACGACGGACGAAATTAGACGGATCTTCGACATTAACGTGCTGGCTCATTTCTGGGTAAGTTAAAGGGCTAATAAATTAATTGAACGTATGTACATGTAGAAATAAAGGAATTTTTATAACATATCTAAACGTAATCCAAAATGATCTAATATCGTTATTATTTCGAATACAGGATGTATATGATAATGTTTTTTTTCTAATTACAGATTATTACATATTACTGTCTACTATGATTATATTACTATCCACTTTTATATTTGGATTCTATTGTTTCTACTATTTTCCAGATGCTACAAGCATTTCTACCAAGCATGATCGAAAAAAATCACGGCCACGTAGTTGCGCTCTCGTCACTGGCTGGAATCGGAGGCATTCCAAATTTAGTTCCCTACTGCGCTTCGAAATTCGCAGTCAGAGGTAAGTCAGTCTGTATTTAACTCGATTTCAATGTTGCTCTTTTAAGCGCGAGCAAAGAAGCGTTTCATTCTCAACTAATTGGCGCAAATATTGCAGGACTTATGGAATCGATTAGCGAGGAACTACGAGTATCCAGCAAAGGAAAATCCTTAATCAAATTCACTACCATTTATCCGTATATGGTGGACACTGGACTTTGCAAGAAGCCGAAAGTAAGGTAAGTACACGATAAAATGGTATAAACAACATTTATGCAATGTATAATGCTGCGTCATTTGATTGGTGCAAAATATGTGCTATTATTACGTAATTATTATTACGTAAAAATACTTGTTAAATTTGTAATTACACGTGTCCATTCTCGGACATGTTGATGGACGTGTTTATAAGGTACAATAACAGATGTATGTAGATATACGTAAATAATTATACGTCGTTAATTGGTTGCACTTTTTTTACATGCAGACTAGATTTTTGGATGCGAGGTAAGCTGTTAGAGAAACACGTCTTAAAATAAAATTTTATTGGGCGTTTTACATTTTAAGCCTTACATTAAACATGACTTTATGACGATTCGAATAACATTACGAAATACCTAGAGGTGTCACATTCTTACTTTCGCAATAATACCATCCAATAAATATTTTAATTTCAACAGGTTCCCGAATGCCATGCCGTTGGTTTCACCGGGGCAAGCAGCCTCACAAATAATTCTCGCGCAGAGGCGCAACTACCGCGAAAAAACTGTGCCTCCACCCTTCTTGTTACTAAGCGCGATAATAAGGTAAATAAAGCGCAAGATTATCCAAATAAATATATAAAAATACTAACTTTGGAGAAAATATATGAAAAGGGTAGTTTGGCATTTTAATTTTAAGGAGGTTGATTGCTCAAATCAATATGATAAGAATTAGTTCAAATTTATGGAAGATATTCGTCTATAGGCTCTGTCGTCCATGCCAAAGTTGAAGACAATTGTCTGCATTGTTGTCGAGTAATTAATTATTGAAGTTATACTCTTATACTCTTATCTCTCTCTCTTATACACGGGCGACATAGCAAAAATGTTACGACACCTGTAATGTAACTCTCGAAAACATATCAAAAATGATAAGAATTTAATGAAAATAGGTGCAAATAATTCTTTACATATTTAGGAAGAATTTTTACAAAGATTGTAATGATTTGTCTACAGTCTACATAGTTATCTTATATAAGAAATTGTAAAAATATAACATATTGCCACATTTTAACGTGGATAATAACGTATTTGGGTTTTAATTGTACAAACAATGTTTGTACAATTCCTCCTTAATAATATTAATGAGACAAGAGAGCTACAAACAACTAATATTTCAAACAGACACGCGACAATTATCATGGATGACTTTTAGCACAGTAAATAATAATAAACGATAGTAAATAAATATGTTATTCAGCAAAATCGGGACACACCTATTAATACGTCAATTTATTTTCTTGTAATAGTGAAGAAAAATTTCTGTTTTCATTGACCTCTGACAGGTTTCTGAAAAATATTAGATAAACAGAAATAAGAGAAAAGTAATAGGAAATAAACATTTTAAATTTCAGAATTTTTCCCGATGAAGCGATACGCAGCTTGATAGACTTTTTTGACAGCGGTGTCGAAGCGGATAGCTAACAACTGCAAAAAAAAAACATCTCTGATTTCGAAATAAATATGTGAATAAACATTTTTTTTATCTAACTGTCCAGTATGCTATTGCATTATTTATAAGACATCATACAAGTAAATACCAGGATTGTCAAATTTTAAAATAAGACATCTTTCGCCCTGAAACTTCGGAGGCTCTACTCGGCTACTCTAAATATGAAAATAATTTTTTATTAACTAACGATAACTAATTAATCATTGTCAAGAACTGATGCATGTAAACGCGCAAATGTAGATGTTTTATACTGATAGCAATAAGTATCATATGACATAAATAGTAAATAAATCTTTTGTATAATATTGAAAGAAATCATCATCAACGCCACATTGTTTCCTAGTAGCATCAGCACAGTATGTAAATCAGTCGCGCTAACAATAACGTTTTGTTCTGTTTTGACAAGCAAAATTGGTGTAATGTATTTACCGCGCTGTAATGATAAACCCCGCTATTGTTCTATTATCTGATATTGTTATTCAATATATTATTAATATTTGCGTTTATTATGAGATAGAAGCATAAGTTGTGTATAATTGTCGTCTAATAATGTAACTATTGTCTTATACATATTATTACCTATAAATTATGTTATAAATAGCATATACAATACGCATATAACGCAACCCCCCCCCCCCCCAGCTAGCAAGCTTATTTTCGTCATTTTGAAATCATAAATGTCATTTTTACATTAAAATGACGACAAATAACATCAGCTTGTTACCTGGGAATTTATCGATAGTATAAGTCTTTGAGAAGACGATTTGGTATCACTTCAATCAGTACACTTCAATCTAACGCGCACAGTTATAAAAAAAAGGTGAAAAGAGAATAGAGAATTATGGATATCAATTATATCCATAACATAAAGAAATTTATTCAACGAAACTAACGAAAGTTGCGACTTCGATGTAAGAAGTGAATTGATTATAATATAGATACTATATCGAGATTCGGATTCATACGTTTGTGAATACAGTATGTGTTGTTCATTAAATTTCTGTCCAATTAAATTTTACGAATTAGAATTTTATATTAAAAATAAATAATACAAATAATAAAAGATTAAAACTGCTAAGTAATTAAATAAATGTTTATTTGTCGCTACAGCCACACACACATTCACATATACATAGATATTAATATATATAAACAGAAAAAATAAACGTATTTATTTTTATTTTTATGATAATAATGTTCACATTTTTTATCATTGAGTGATTGGTATAAGAAAAATATATGAAAAGATAAGAAAAATGCTTATCATTTTGTTTTAGTAATAATAAAATATATATGAAAATATATACATATAATCTTCAATTAATCATTAAACAAACTTTATGTTAATAGACTTATAATTTATATATATATATATATTTATATATAGGTATATAAAATAAATGGTCACATAAATAACAACATAAAAAATTTTAGAAATAAACAGTACGCACGTTGATTCGCGCATCTTTATTAATTAACAAATCATTATTTATTGTCATAATCGCTAAACGGCGCAGGACTTTTCTATTCAATTTAATCCTCTCTACCTACTTTCTGTGAGTGTCACACTTATTATTATCAGACAACCTCTGTATATGACTACGTAATCTTCCCTTGAAGCAGGTCGCTTCGTCAAAAATAGAAATTGCTTGAAGGATATCCATTATCTGGAGTTCTAATTTATATGCACTATTGACCATCTTATATAAGAATGCATGCGCATTACTATATGCAGCGCATTACTGTATGTTAATTTAATTTATACAATTATATCTGCACAACAGAAAAAAAATTTGTTAAAAAAGCGATTTATAAGAAGGAAAAACACAATGTATATCATTATTGAATAATAAAAAAAAATGATTACGAGACATTCTTTTTATTGTACAAGACTGATATTGCATCACTTATGGGAACAGAGACGTCATTACTTTAATGAAAAAATATGTACATTATTATCAAATCTTATTTTAGTACTGTTATTTTATGCTCTGAAGAATGCTTTGGGGATAAAAAAACAAATAACTTAAACCGAAATAAGCATTTTTACTTCGACATGAATGTAGGGAGAACCAGGTTCGAATCCTGACCGAGGTAGTATTTTTCACAATAAATTCTTTACAAAGATTTAAAATAAGATGTTCATATATTTTTTAAATAGAATGTTTATATTAGCATAAAGATTAAAATTCATGGCCGTATTGTCGTGACGATTATAAAGATAATCAGTTAGATCGAATAAAAGTCTTTACTTTTAATGATTTACTTGCGTTTTCTATATTTTTGAAGGTAATGCAATATTTTTTACCAGTACGATAAATCAAAATATTTTAATCATCATTAAACTTTAGCTCTTATTTAAAAATAAAATTAACAGTATGGCATTACTAAATGATCTGTCTCTGTTTGCGGAGATCGGCACACATATATGTGTAAATAATAAATCTTGAAATACGTTAGCGTTTAATTGTATACCTTACCATGTATCTTAAGAATAGTAATTTATTATTTATTAATTAAATTTTGTATTAATTACATTATATATAAATTATAGTTAATATCAAAAGACACAGCAGTGTCTTGTGCCAAGCGAGATTTTAAGCAAATTTTAATTATACATTATTGATTTTATGCAATACAGGTACAGGACATATGACTATTATATTTTGCAATGCGGTAGTAGGATAAGGTGGCTTTATGATTGCTATATCAAATGAATTATAACATACAGTTGACATTACAGGTATTACGAAATACGTTTCTTCATGCGATGTTTATTAATTCATCCTACAATTGCATTGTAACAAAATAAAAGTTTATATAACAATGATGTAAGTATATTTTTCTGATTCCTCCAAACGTCAGACTTATTTTTGGTTTAAAGATAAACAGGATAGGGAAGAGATCCTTTATCAATAATATTTTAGAAAGACGAACGTGTTACAAACACTCAAACAAATGGTATAAAAAGAATTGTTATTCATTCTCTATTCGAAAGGTTAAGGTCAGTTACTCAACTTGTTTACGCACATACTTAATAAAATTAATATTCAAAGAAACAAATCTTGTAAAGAAGAGCTTTATAATGCTTGTATTTAATCTCATTCAGTCATTCTACTTTAGAGCAGAATAGGAGTTTAACGTGTCGCTGTTAACAGGAATTATGGATAGCAATTATCAAGTAAGTAAATCGAATTTTATCTCTTTGTAACAAATATTAACACTCTATAACAGATTTGGTTTTTTATAACAGATAAAAATTATAAATGTAAAACTACTTTTCAAAAAAGACAAAAACATAGTACTTCTTTAGAAAAGAAACCATAAGAAAACTGTTCTCACAATTACGTAATTATTCGTAAATTTACACTTTTCTTTGAAAATATTTTTACATTTAAATATATCAAATGAGTTTTCTCTCTCTCTCTTTTACTCTTAAATTTGATTAACCTTTAGAGGATGGAAAGCCTATTTTTAAACTAAACTATTTATGCGCTAAAATCTCATATAAGGGTTTTTTGGGTCGCTAAGTTCCGTAATTTCGGGAAAACAAAGAAAACAAGTGAGAATGGCCAATGTGTAGTATGTTCAAAAAAATGTACGAAGATCAAAGTTTATGTGTCGTGAGTGCGATATGTCTCTGTGTGTTGTAAAAGGAATTTCCATATTTCTAATTCAAAATTAAATAATATTTTTTTGTAATTTACAATTATGTAAATATTTTATGTAATTTTTTCATTTTTATCAACCTACCGGATAGGAAGCCTATTTTCAGGCTCTATGGAGGTCGCTTATTTTTCATAGTATACTTTTAACACAAATATGAAAGTTATAAGTAAAAATCATAAAAAGTCATGAAAAAACTCTAAAGGTTCTTTTCTAAAAGAAGTTTTAACATATAAAAGTTGAGAATTAATAATCTTCACTAGATTTTAATCAGTCTTTCTTGCTTTATAATCATCTCAACACATAAATAATACATTATATAAAATACAATATATTGTTACGCTTGGTACTAATTCGCGCTTCGCATATTGCCACTGATGCTCGCGCCGCGTTTACGCACTCTCGAACTCACGAAATTGAAGGACAACAACTAAGAAGAACAGCAAAAACTACTTTCTTTAAAAGACTATAAATCCGCCCATTCGAAACGTGCATTCGGTTCAGAAACTCCACTTATAGATCAAGGCGACAGTTCATCAACTTCAACTCGTTGCTAAAAGACAAAGGCACGTTTCCTGACTTCTCCGGCTTGCTTCTAATGTCTCAGTTACGAACGTAACAATATTTTATATTACATTATACAATACATTTATGTTTTCTGTAATATTATTTTTCGTGCAATGTTAATACAAACAGTATTTAAAAATATATACAGGGTGTATCTGAATGGGTGTATCTGTAGATTCCAAGGAAACCTGCCTACGTGTTTATTTATTTCCTCGCCTAGCATTTTTTTCTGAATTCCTCGCCAGTCAGTGCGGTGACGTGCGCAGACTTCCTTGAAGGTAAGCAAACACAGTTTGTAACATTATAGATCCTATGCGATTTGCCGTGATAATTTCTCCAGTTGCAGGAAAACTTCGTACCGTCGCGTCGTAATTCCAGAAGCAAGCGTTTCCGACCCCATGTTTATGGGACATTTTCTGCTTGTAAGTGTGTTTCTGGAACTTATTCTCAAAGTTTGTACAGACCATTCAGGTACATCCTGTATAACCATATAATTATACAAAAATTACATGTTCCGTGTACATATTATATGTACATACAGAGTGTTTATTTGAAAAGTTTCCACCTCATGGCAATATCTTCTACAGTATGCGTTGTATGAAAAAATGTTGAATATAAAAGTTGTAGAGTTTTAAGTGAAAATATTGAGATAAAAACTTTTCAAATAACACCCTGTATAGAGCGTATGTATACGATATATGTAACGTTTGATCAAAGAGAGATAGATATCATTTACAGATGTTTCTGTATCAACCAGTATTCGATAATTTTATAAGTTATTAATTTTTCAGGCAACCATGATAAAAATACATAATATCTTGCTCCTTCTAGCAGAGATATTTATGCTTATCTTGAAAGTTCTATATTATATTTGCAAAGGTGTATACAAATTGGTCGTGCCAAATAAGAAAAAGAGCGTAGCTGGTGAAATCGTTTTGGTGCGTATTAAAATTTTAATATATGCACAATTATATAAAAAAAATGTTATATATGTATATATATATATATATATATAATATTCATATGCACACAGTAGAACACGTATAATACGTGGGATGCATTTCGCGTTATATGAAATTGTGTTATACGAGTCACATCATAGATTATACATATATGGATTACGTATATAGAAACACATATTTATAAAAGAAATAAGGGCTTACTATAAAAAATGTAAAGTAAATATTAAAGGTGTAATATTAAAATATTTTTTATTTTACATTAAAACAAACAAATATTAAAAATTTTCCGTGTTATACGAATCCGTGTTATGTGAACTCGTATTGGAGGTTTACTGTATTAAAATAATATCAAATTTTAAAAAATCAAGATTGTAAGATATATCAATTGCTTCATTAAAATTATTTTATCTTATTAAAAATTTCAACATTGAAAATAATACAAATCTGAACTTTCTTCAACGTTTCAAATTTTTCTGTTTATCTAATTTGATCTATTTCTTCATAACTACAAATAACCGCTCTTTCAAATTATATAACCTAAGCAACTAGAATGCAAAGATTTGCATTCTATATTATGTACGTTCATCTGATAAGGGTTCTTTCAAATCATGTGACGTAACCCAAGGAGAACAAAAAGTTAAGATAATGTCATTGACGTCAAGGTAACGAGAAAAAGTCAGAATTTGATCAATGAACTATCATGACTCCAAAATGACTGTACTCGTGACAGTGACAAAATTACAGTGACTCGTCATAAAATCATTACATGATGATATTTTGACTTTCAAGATTTTTATATTTATTTTCGAAAACATAATTTGTTTCAATCAGTTTCGCAAATTGTTCTGAAAAAAAGCGTTTCAGTAAGTCCCTCTGGAAGTATCTATAAACGGTTTTCTTTTATTTCTGCGAGGAGATTGCCTCTGGCACTTGATTCAAATCATCATCAATATATATATATATATATATATATATATATATATATATATATATATATATATATATTGATATATATATACACACACACACACACACACACACACACACACATACAGACACATAAAACTATAACTCTTGAAAGATGTTTTGACATTATCTTAACTTATTGTTCTCCTTGGGTAGCCAACTAGAATGTAAAGATTCTGAATGTGATTCTTCATTTGATAATGACATTTATTTTCATATTATATTAAACAGTCATTTGGTATTTCTTTTTAGCATAAGCATAGGCATTATTTATTTAAAAAAATATATCTAATATCAATGTCATTTTAAACTTCAAAAATTTGTGAAATGTAATTTGTAAATTGTAATTTGTAATATTTTATATTATGTATTATTGCAGGTAACAGGCGCAGGTCATGGCATCGGAAGAGAATTGGCGATTAAGTACGCATTGTTAGGAGCAACAGTAGTATGTTGGGATATTAATGAAAAAACCAACAATGAGACGATGAATGATATTAAAAACATGGAAAAAAACTCTGTATATGCGTATCAGTAAGTTGATGTTCTTCTTTCAATAAAAGGCTAGAATGAAAAAATTACTCAAATAGAATTTAAACGTGTACGAATTCCTGGGAGCGCCTCATTAAATTGCAAATACTGATTAAAATTTGCGTTTTAGATGTGATGTAGCAGATAGGGAAGAGGTCTTTCGGGTAGCCGAGAAAGTAAAAAAAGAAGTAGGTGACGTTACTATCCTGGTCAACAATGCTGGTATAGCGTTTGTTAAATCATTCTTGAATCACAGTCTCGATGAAATTAAACGAGTTATAGACGTCAATGTGACAGCGCATTATTGGGCAAGTAATGTACCTCTCTCTGAGACACACGCAAAAACTACGAGACGTAAAAAATAACCATTAATGCAATTGCTATCATTTCTTAAAACAAATATATGTATATAAGCTTGTTGCTCGTATAATTGAAATGCACTGTACGATTTGGACGAATATAATTAAGCTTTTGCAAACCGCTGTTTACAAAGGGATATTACTTCCAGACATTGAAAGCATTCTTACCAAGTATGATCGAATCGAATTACGGTCATATTGTGGCACTTTCATCAGTAGCAGGACTTGTTGGCTCTCCTTATGGGACGGTTTACTGTCCTACAAAATTCGCAGTCAAAGGTAATATATTTCACATTCAGCGATTATAATATTATACGAATAACATAATATTATATAGACGAATATAAATTATACGAATAAAAATATATATATTATAAAATAAATATAATGTGTACGCGCGCGCGTACACACACATTTATTCATCTTATATATATATATATATATATATATATATATATATATATATCATAATACATACATAATACATAATACAGAGGGTTCCAAAATTCAATACTTAAACTTAAAGGGTTAACAGAGAGATTTGTGAATGAAATTTATTTCCCTTGCCCCTCTCTGTTAACCCTCTAAGTTCGGGTATTGCATATTGGAACGCAGTACATAATTATATTATATAATATATATATCATATATATATTACACATAATTTTAATAATGCCCATGCTAATACTGCAAAAGTGTAAATGTAATTATTAAATACGCTTTTCTAACATATTGATTTACAGCAATAATGGAAGCCATGTCTGAAGAATTAAATGAATTAAGTAACGGAAAATCCTCTGTTAAATTCACTACTGTTTATCCGGCTCTCGTACTTACTGGACTGAGTAAAAAACCTAAAATTAGGTAAATTTACAACAACACACTATTGTAATAAATGTCTTGCAATATCACGCAGTTAATTCCTCTTATGCACTGCCATATTGGACGAAATCAAATTTTTATTTCAATTGTATCATACCTTTTGATAATTAGATCTTTTTATACACCAACAATATTATTTAATTAATAAGATATTTATGGCATTTATTAATGGCAAGTGATTCAATTTTATTCACCCATATAGATTCCCACGATTAATGGGAGGACTTTTACCGCAAGATGTGGCTTCGTCAATAATTGATGCGCAAAGACGAAATTACAAAAACAAAAGCATACCTTCACATTGGCTACCCTTATCTAAGATATTAAGGTACGTAAATTATAATACACTCAAGATATATATTTTTAAATATACGACAAAATGAGCCGGAGGACAATTCACTATAAATATATTAATAATATAAATACTGTTGTACTATGATCACTATTTCTCTCTCCTTTCTGTATGTCTGTAATAAAATTATAATTTTTATTTCAGACATTTACCAGACGAAGCATTAAGATGCATACTAGACTTCTTCGATACAGGAGTTTATCCAGAAGATTAAAAATATCTGTAAAATTTATAAATTTTATGACATATTATATATAGTTTATTATTATATTAGAAGGTACGTCCATTCTTTTCTTTTCTTGCTGCGGTGATTTTCTGTATAAAAATAATTATCTAAATAATAATCGTAATTACTTTATGAGTATATAAACTTAGTATAATGCTTGTATGTTTGAAATGTAATAATTCTGATGACATAATTTAATATTGTCATCACAATTTTATAATTTAAGACATAAATTAGAAATAATTTAAGAAATAAAAAAAGGTTCCTTACATGTACATTAAAATATCGTTAAAGATAAACTGTAGAAAAATACGTGAAAAACTTAAAAATTACCAAGTATTTTTATCTGTCTTATCTTTTCTTACCTATATAGACAAGAATACAAGGTCGGACTAATGAAAGAGTTTTGGGACTGATAAAATAAAAATCACAATAAGTAACACAGAATAATATAAAAAGCTTTTTAATTTAAATGTATAACATTTTAATTTAAATATATTCTCTTTATACATCCATGATTTATACGTTGTTTTATACGTCGCTTGTATAGATCCTGGAATGCTTGAATAAATGTGTCGGAAGAGAGGCTGTTGCATTTTATGATGAAATTTATTAATAAACGTCGAAATGTCTTCTCTAGGATGTTTTTGGTAAACAACATAAAATCGCTGAGGAATATATTAAAAATTAAAAAGCGTTTATTTTATTCTACGTTATGTTGTAATTATTGTAATTTTTATTTTAAAAATATTGAATAAAAATTTATTGTCCAAAGCTTTGTTCCCGAGAAAATTATTATTATGTACTTATAAAAGTATTATTGTATCAAATATAATATATGCGCATTTCTTTTTCTTTATTATTATTCATTATTATCAACCTTGCATTTTAATAATTACTTTTAGTATAAATACTTACTATTTAATAAATACTTTTAATTTGTTTTGCTATTTCTCATTTCTTTATTTAAGCTCTCACTTACGACATTTTGAATAAAATTTTTGATGAAATTTGTTTAAAATTGAGATCATCTTCAGTCACAAAATATGTTACAGCATATGTCTTGCATTTTTGCTATTAATTGCAAGATAATTAGAATAGAAAATACATAGAAAATAAAAATCAATATCTTTAAACTTTATAAGTCTGTTGCTATTCTCTGAACATTCGATTTCAATCAGAAATTCAAATTCGAACGAACAGAAGACCCAAACAATTCTCTGATTTATAAAAGTACGTTATAGAGATTTGATAAATACAATCTTGAGATTAGTTTAAGATTTTACAAGGCCCAAAATCTATTCTTAGATATCCGCTAGAATACATTTTAGCACAAGTAACCTTGACTTCTATTTAGAGATATATAAACATGGTCTGCCGACTGGAGAAGAGAAATAAGGTACACATTCAAAATATAAACGTACCGTAAAGGACAGCCGTTAACCAGCCGATCGATCGTCGTGAATGTTTGTAATCAGGCAGGTATAGTCGACGTGTTCGCATTCGCAAGCCTGTTCGTCAGTTCTCGCTTTCGTTGGTACAAGGAAACACGTCCTACTTATAATACAGTTTCATACGCAACAGTGTGGAAAGGCATAGTTGAAGTGTCGTGATCACAAAAGGCTCAAACATTAGCTCGTTCGGACAATTCTTCTTCGTAAAATGGTCAGTCTTACACTCACATTTCCAGAAATATATTTATACATTTATATATTTAAGAACTGAGACAATCGTTGGAAAGTCGTTAAGTCGGAAAGTGAAATCAAACAGCTGTTATTTCTTGGAGTGTTATAATAAGAGAATGGATAAAATGAAATGCATTAACACTATATATTGAAGAAGAAATTTGTTATTTCTTCTTTATATTTGTAGTAATATCGGTATTACTAAATTAATTATTATTAATTTAATTATATAATTATATTATTCTAGCTTTAGTTTAAGATTGCGTTTCAAGGCCGATAATAGTGGCGATAGTAACCGTGCGTGATTTGCTAATGCGAAAAAATATGTACATAAATTCAATATTATTATTATTAGGCATAAAACAGATCCAGCCCAGCCGTATAAGGCTTATATATTTCTGTCTACTTGTATTATTCACATATCGGTCAAGTCTACTTATATCTGTTATTTTTATTAATATATTTAGTATAAACTATACATACACGAACTTGTAAAAATAAATATTATAAAAAAGAACCAACAATTTAGCTAATTTTATAGCTTGCAATTAGGTAATATACATATGTTTTCGAAATGACGATTATCTGAACTTGCTCAGTTATCAAGACACTTTTGAAAATTATTACATTTTCTATAACACTATATTTGGCAATAACTATGTATTGTGCCTTCGAAGAATTCCGGATAAATATCTTTCATGGAAATGATTGCTCGTGCTGATAATATCTGAACGTATATGCCATTGTATCATGCGACCAACCTACTTTACATTCTTCTTATGTTTATTTATTTCTGTACAAGTTTCGTGTACCTATATTTTTATAAATTGTTATAAATATTCGTGTATATTTTTTTATTGTATACTATTCTACCAGGGAATAATAGTATGTTTTTTTTTATAGTGTTGCTTACTTTATTACATTCTTTCATCAATTTATTATAAAACAATAGCTATTTATTTTTAGCAACTTCCTAATTATCAACTTGTACATATTTAAAATATAAAGTGTTTGTATATTCATATGTTTATATATTTAAAATACAAAAATATTGGAAAACCTCGTACCGAAAATTATAAAATACAAAAATTATATTTTTTATGACTTACAAATACAAAAAAACTGGATTTTATATCTTAAATATTAATATATTATAGAATTAACACAAGAAAAAAATATTGCTAAACTCCACTTAAATTTTACGTTTTCTAAGTTTTCTTTGCTGTTCTTGCAAATAGCTGTTAGAAAGAAAATCGATTTCACGTTATGTACCATGTTACTTATGCGTCACGTCAATCTATTTGTACTTATACTAGGTATGAATGCTAATATAAACGACTATTAATATAACATTCTCTAAAAATTTTTGCAGTTAAACGAAAAAGTATTCTATCCGCATTTTGAAGTCGAAAGTTGCAAAATAAACAATATAGATGAACTCGACCGATCTGTGGATACCACAAATAGATATAAATATGTCTTATACGGTCGGGCTAGATTTTTTGTACCTAATAATATTATTCGCATGAATTTATGTACCTTTCTTCGCCTTAGCAAACCACGCGCTGTTACTATCCGTCTTGAAACGAAGTCTTAAACTAAAACTAAAATAGTACAAATACATAATTAAATTGATAATCAGTTTAACAATACTAACACAAATTTTTAGAATATAAAAGATATAAGATGTGAAAAATATGGAATATAGGATATGTTGCGAAAAATAAGTCAATCAGTTTTGTAAAATAAATGTTACTACGTTAACACACGTTTAAAATTATATTTTAAGAATTTAATGTACATATCGACACAATGTACCTCACACAATGTATCAATAACACATCTGAACCGCTGAGGTCATCTGTTAAGTATTGACACAGCTAATTCTTAAAATATTTGTTATCGTCAATATCACGTATTCTATGATACACTTAACAACGCGTAGAATTTTACCTTTTTCACTTACAAATAACAAAATTATATATTCCAAATTAAATATATTCCGAAACATTAGCTTTCTTCAAGACAATGTGAAATATTTTGTCCTTTCAATGAGTCTTCTTTCACTTTTTAAAATTTACAGCTTTAATTTTAATTTATTTATTATCTGTAAGTATATGTAAGTAGTTAATACTCGCGCGATATTCATATAAGAAAATTAATAACTTTTCAGTTTAAGATGTTTGCCAATATCATAGAAATTTATGTAAACCTGTTATGGCTTACGTTGCACATTTTTTACTACATATGCCAAAGCGCATACTACTATTGCTGCGGATTACATGAAAAGGAAGTGGCTGGTGAGATTGTTTTGGTACGTATTGAACTTTTTTAATTAAAAAAAAAAATTTTTTTTAAATGAATATATTTCAGTAAAAAGATTGTTTATCGATTTATATATTTATCGTAATTATATACACACATATATATGTATGTGTGAAACAATGAGAAATAACGGAAAACTTTTGATTTTAATTAGTAACAAATATGTGTTAATTAAGATAAATATATAATGTTTATTTAATGTTAAGATAATGTTAAAATATAATGTAATATTAAAATATAACTATAATGTAATATTAAAGATTAATCTTTGATGATATATTAAATAATGATATAATAATACACTTTACGAAGAGCGAATAAGTTTTCACAATAACAATGTGTTTTTATATTATATTTCTTTACATTTACAAGATAACAGGTGCAGGTCACGGTATAGGAAAGGAGTTGGCGATTCAATATGCGTCTTTGGGCGCGAAAGTGGTATGCTTAGATGTGAATAAACATACAAACGAGGAAACGGCCAACCAAATTGGAAAAAATGCATACGCTTATCAGTATGTTACTCTTATATTAGTTTCTTGTATCGACCAGAGGAATTTTGATTATTACTTTGAAATATACAACAGTCGAAGTTTATTTTATTTAACAAAAAGTAGATAAATTCGTTCTATTGCACAAATTTTCCAATTATTATTAAAATTCTTCTGTTAGGCAACGCAAAGGTCACATCGTAAATTGTTCTACGTCTCTCTTTTTCTCTTTCTCTTATTACTATAGTAATATATGGGTATAAGAAATGTTATTATAATATTTATAGTACGATAATCAATCTAATTAAGATTTTACCATTTTATAGATGTGATGTAACTAAAAGAGAAGAGATTTTTGCACTAGCTAAAAAAGTGAAGGAAGAAGTCGGCGATGTCACAATTTTAGTTAACAATGCTGGTATAATGCCATGTCGTACTTTTCTAGATTATACAGCCGATGAAATCCAACAAATCTTCAACATTAATGTGCTAGCACACTTTTGGGTAAGTTGAAATCGACTATTATATAAATATTAAGTTGCCTTTCTGCTCTTGTGAATAAATAGTGCTATTTTAATTGTTTTATTTTTCTGTGGAATAATTATTTGATAATTAACAATTTTTAATAATTAGAAATTATTATTTCTTAAAAAATTTACCTTATTATCTATCAGTGTTATTAAAATAAAATGTGCAAAATGATCAGTGATCAAACTGACTTTTTCACAATAACATCATCTTGACTTTTTGTTCTCCTTGGGCTGTTACGCACATAATATTACGCGCTCTCACAAACTATTGCGCGATTTTTTTCAGATGTTGCAGGCATTTTTGCCGATTATGATAGAAAGAAATGATGGTCACGTCGTTGCACTCTCATCAATAGCAGGCATCGCAGGACTTCCTAACTTAATTCCTTATTCCGCTTCAAAGCATGCAGTCCAAGGTAAACTTGTGGCTTGTGTGATCCTATAGGATCGTTATAACGATCCTGTTTATATTCGATTGTGTGTGTATAATGTACACTCAGAATTGACTAGAATCAACTGATTTAACTTCATAAATATTCAAATGCTTCAAGTTTATGTAGATTCTGTTTTTCAGGTTTAATGGATGCCCTTGATAATGAATTACGAGTGACTAGTAAGGAAAAATCCCAAATTAAATTCACTACCATCTATCCTTACATAGTGGATACGGGACTTTGCAAAAGGCCAAAAATAAATAAGATGTAGGTTCTTTTTTATAGTGAAATTAAAATAATAATACAAACAGATAAATGCAATCACACACGCAAATATGATAAACTCGATTATTAAGACTGATACTCAACATTTCTATTTAATCTTGCTCCTAGGTTAAAAGCATTCTTACTACCAACTTCACCGAAAGATGCAGCTGCACAAATAATTAAAGCGCAACGACAAAATATAAGACAAAGATCTATCCCATCATTTTGGTTATCTTTCGTGGCATTTGTTAGGTAACTAAATTGCAATATTCATATACATATGTGTACTAGTAAAGTTTTAAATATGGTTTACAATTATGATATTATGCAATATTTAATATATCATGCATATATCTTGTGGCATCATATATTTTAAATTTTTTATATAACATTTAAAATATTTGATATATACTATCTATGAAATGATTCAAAATCAATAAATAAATAAAGAGAGCACAGAGCCACAACAAGATCTTAGTGTCGTAATCTTTAATTAAGATAAATAATTGACAAATTTAAGAAACGTTTCGGCCTGACATTAGACCAAACCCTCGATGCAATAAATTAAATTAATTACACGAATAAATGAAACTTAAAGTCGCAGAACAAGCATGCATTATCGTATAATTTTTGCACTAAAATAAATTATAAAACTAAAATAAAAACATTTTATTTCAGCTTTATACGTCTCGACATTTATTATACATTTCTTCTTGACTTTTTATTTTTAAAACATATGCGTTTCCGACCAAAAATAATGCTTGTTTCGCGACTTAAGTTTTATTTATTAATGTAATTATTTTAACTTATTGCATTGCTGAGGATGGCCTAATGTCAGGCCAAAACGTTTTTTAAATTTGTCAGTTATTTAACTTAATTAAAGATTACGACACTAACAATAAGATCTTGCGGCTCTTTGCCCTTTTTATTTATTTATTGATTGTATAATATATAATATATTGTACAAGAGTACAAAAAATAAGTCAGAACATAATGTCGATTATGCAATTCCCATTATTTTACATTAGTATACAAGTATAGATAAGTAAATATAATATAATAAAATATATTTTTAATTTCAGACTTTTGCCCGAAAATGCGCAAATTAGTGTAACAGATTTCGTCGACACTGGCGTCGAAACAAGCTAATTTTAGCATATATAAGAATCTTACAAAATACTAAATACAAAATACTTACTAAATACAAAATACTTGAGATTATATGATAAGTTTTCTTTCAGTCGTGTTATTAATGTTAATGTTAATGTTAATATATTGAAATGTTTTATAGCATATATATATAGATAAAATATTGCAGAGTTTACATAAATAAATAATAACATATAATTCTTATTTAGTTAAAAACAATGAAATACAATGAAACAATGAAATAAAAAATTAATTATTTTTAACCTAATTAGCAATAAAGACTCTTTTAATCTACCCTAATTGCAATGATTATAAATCGCTGCAACTATTACTTACAATCGTCATGAAAAAATGTCACGCATTTTCGACCATGGATTGTTACAACGATTGCAACCTTCATGACAAATCGTCACGCATTACAAATTAATTTATTTAAATATTAATTACCACATCACAAAAAACAATAGATACAATACGATGAGCATATCATAAAGTACCGTATTTATAACATGACTTTATGATTGCTATCACCATCACGTGTAAAATATAATAAACAAATTATATATACAATAGAAACTACGAAACATGTATTCTCATTGGCTCTGTAAACGGGAATGCCGTACAGCGTCGCATGGAAGACTTTTATTGATAAAATTAGTCCACGTTCGTAATAATCCGCGAATGTTACGCGAATGCAATCTGAGGCGGGTGATCTGAAAAGAGAATGAGGCCTGATAATCTGAAAGGAGGGGACAGATCTATATAGAAAAAGGCATCGGGCATCAGCAGGGCAACTTTACAGTATAAACTTATTATTCGTTTCTTAAATTAATTGTCTATTTGATTGTCTACTTAATTTGTTTATTTCGATGATTTAAGCAAGAATTAGAAACAAAAAGTTTTGTATTAAAAAAACTTAAAAGATGACTTCTTTACTTAAGAAAAAAAAGAACATTTAGAAGTATAATATGATGATTATTTTATTAAATGTCTATTCGAAGATCAAATATAAAATTCAATGCATACAATAATTATTTCTTAAAATATTGATTGCTTTTTGAATGTTTATACTTTGAGTCAGATTATATTTGTGTTACAGAATTATCATAATTAATTTATATTGTACTATAGACATCACAATCACAGACGCGCGCTATGCGCGCGCTATTTAGCTTTAATTTAATATTATTTCACTATTACACTATATTAACCCCTTAAATCCTTTATACATATATATAAATTTAAATTTAAAATTTAAAATTTAAAATCTTTAAATGCTCTCTGATATATGTGACCTGTTTTTATCTGATTACATCCGATAGAAACAGATCAACCTATAGAGGTCCACCACCACCCCCGTCGATTCCGATCGGCGGTTCTCTTTTATTTACAATATGTTTTTTTTTTACATTTTTATCATATATTTTATTTCTTTTTACAATTTATTTTACAACATATACAACATTATAAAAAAGTTACATTATAAAATTGATATTATATAATATATAATATCAATGTATATTGACAATATAATATACAATAAAATTAAATATAATATTTCTTTTCAACACGAAGTTGCATATACAACATTCGGTATGCGTACAAGAACACGAAACTCTCACAATATAAAACATGTGGCTATTATGTAACATTTTTTACTAATTACAGAATAACAAGTCCAAAATTTATTTTACTTTATTTTTAATTTACGTAAACAATTATGACCAAAGAGATCGTTAATAAATTTATAAATTATGTTACTCAATCAAGAAGAATATCAATTATTGTCATACTATACTATATATTTTGCGAAAAAGAAAATGACCAATATGCAAAAAAAAATAGATAAAGCTTCAATATAAGACAATGATCAAGCTAAAAAATACACAACAAATAAAACGAGCCCAAGCCACTTCCGATATATGTATGTGATTTTTATATCCGTTGTAATGTGCGCGCGAGTCCCCTATAATTATTACTTCCCTCGCGATAATAAATGTTATTTGACAAATGTTAAACGTTTCGCAATATCGTATATGCCTACGATTTTAATTATCTATATAATCGAGTAAACAGAACGAAATAATTGATCGCGTATTTGAATTCTAATTTCCATTTTACTTCCGACGACGAGACAAACTTCAAAGAATCACGAGCAAAAACGTGTTATCGCCGGGTTCAATGGAGGACAACTGGCCCAATGATTTCACCAGATCAAGATCCCTCCGCGCCGAGCGGCACGCCGGATAATATCCAGTACAGAGAAGAACGATCCACATAGTGGAGAGCGAGCTGTACTCTGCTTCTGTCGTGTTCCACGGGATCAATCCACGAAGGAAAGTTAAATAACCCGTTTGAACACCAAAGATCCTGCTGCAAAAGGAAACTCGGATCTTCCAAACTGCTCCCGATAGCGGTCATTTCGGCAGAGAGTTAACGACTCTCATCTCTTTCCAAATATTTGCATAATGCAAGTATTATGCAGCTTTTGAATGTTTTTACAATAATTTAATCAATATTCATCAAAATTTCTTACAAGATCAAGATTCGAAAATATATTGTTCCATTATTAAGAAATTATACATTTTTTTATTACAAAAAACATGGATAGAACAATTCCTATATCGAAGAGTGGTTACAAATAATTAGATTTAGAAATAAAATACATGTAGTTTATTATATGTGCGAGTACAAAGGTTCTCGGGTACCGACTCTTCGAGATGAATCAAACCGATAACAGTGAGATTTCAATTAATTTCATAGTTCAATATTTAACGACAGACATAAAACTCGTGTTTCTAACTTTTCTGTGATATTTAATCAATTGTAATCAAGCAATTAAGTAGAATTATCTAAATATTGAGTGTAACATTTAGATAATTAGAACTGTCAAAATCTTACTGATATCAAGGTACCCAATCGATTCGTCTCGAATTTATTAAGTGCCCGCACGTTTTTAATTATACGTTCGTCACAACAGCATTTGTTTCAATGAATATAAATCTTTTTGTCATAAAATTTTAGCAACTGAACAAATTATATAAAAATTTCTTACGTAATATATCATACATATTGCATATGTATTTTATTATATTGAACAACTTGAAGATATATTAAATAACCTGAAAGATTAAAAAATTAATTAAAGTTCTGAAATGTCCAGTGCCTGAAAAAGTTTCTTAAAAGAAACTAAAGGTTAAATAAAAAAAATATATCTATTTGTAACCACTTTTTTCTTAAGTCCCGGTTTACAATAGGTGTTTCAAGCCCTAAGCCTTAAGAAAGCCTTGTTCAATCACAGTTGAATTTGAGGAGAATAATTGACTGTGATTGGTCAATTTCTTAGGGCTTAGGGCTTAAAACACCTATTGTAGACTGGGACTGAAGGAGTCATATTATGAGCGGCACTCCCGAAGCAAACGCGACGAACCGGCTGCGGTTCGTTTATTCAATTAAATCGGCGGACGAGGGTACGTTAGCTTCCCCGTCTTTGGATTTTTATCCAAGCGGAACAAGAGTTTTGCTTGGGTAAAATCCTCGTACTGGGTACTGGGCCTTCCCACTTCGCCAAGGTCGTACCCGTGGGAAGGAAGTACTTTACTCTGTGATATAAAAGCAGGTAACATGAATTTTTTGTGCAAATTTGAAGGAGTCGCGACGCCGATTGCTCCGATTCGTTCCGCGTTACCGGCGTTATGTTAATGGACGACGAAATGTTCCGAGATGTCGGCAACTTGGCGCGATACTACGCAAGTCGCGCGGACGGTTAATAAAGACACGCACTTCGTTAATCAGAGATACGCTGTTGAAATTAAATATCGCACGCACAGAGTACATTACCAAACTATACTCGTAAATCCCGCGAAAGTAAAACTGCATTATTATGCACGACGAAGAATCGTGACTGCCGGCCGCTAATTTACGGAGAGAATCGGTGATAAATCACACGTACGACAATTCCGGCACAGCGTTCAAAGCACGACACGAGATAAATTAATACCACGCACATTCGCGAATCCAGACATGGCGGGACGAGCGACTATCACTCGCAAATATCACAGCGAAACCGCAAAGCAAATCGTTCACAATTGCCGTACATACCTTCGCCTCGACGTCTCGAGTGAGCGATTCGCGCGACACGTTCATTCCGATAAACACCTCATACACTCGCAAATAGTTGTACACACACGGCACACGGCACGCGGTACTTGATCGCGTAGCGATTATTCCCGCGGCCCGCGAAACCAGGAAGCAGGAATGCCATCAATCACCGAAACCGAGCGCGTTTCAAAAACAGCACGAAGCACGGTCACACGGTGACGGGCGCGCGCGGAGCACATTAACTTCCTACCTGTGCGAAATTCCTCGAAAGAATGATAGTTGAAAGAGTAACAACCTCAAATGTGCGTCCACGAATACAATTCTATTTTTTATTAAAGAACAGGAACGTAATTCGTCGTAAATGTTTAAAATTTATTTGCACGTGTGCTTCTTTATTCCTCATAATCTCTACTTTACAAAAAATTAACGTTAAATATCGGTTTTTATTTTTAAGTTTCTTCGCGATTGTTCTCGCGCGGTAATCGCGCATACCATAAAAAACATTAGACCGTCGCCAAAAGATATACTTAAAAATTATGAAACATTCTCTGTTGCTTATTCCCCAAATATATTATTTATTTTGCTTACAAAATTTTCTATAAACAAGCCTATTGCTTCGTATTTCGTGCTCTTATCTTGCAGATTTATTAGCAAGAAAAAGAAAGAACGTTGTCGATTCGATCGCGGCGCTTTAAAAGGGAATTATTGCTACGAAATTTTTTCTGAAAGCTAATACATTTTACAGTATGTTACAAACTCATAGCCCCCTAATATATTCAGCCCCTTATTAAAAATAATTTTTTGTTGATTAAAAACGAAACAAGCACAAGATTTTTTCGTATGGAGATGGGTTATTTGGAGAACGTATAAATAGCATTATTATATAATTTATTTTAAATTTTGATTAATTGGAAGGAGAGGGGGGGCTAGCTAGGCAGACGTCTCGAGACTCTCGAGTCCGTAACTCCGTATGACTCCGTACTCCGTAGGATCGTTGTGTGGATATATATACGGATCAGTCTTCTCTGCGAGGAATAGCGGGTAGCTGCTACCGACTGAGCAGTTGCAGTACTAGCCACTAGGTAGTACCACATAATCTGTGGTAGTACTAGATTTTAGTCTATTGAGAATGTCATTCACGTATACGAGTATTCCTACAATACACAAATATTTGTGACGTTTAAGAGGTTAACTGTTAAAAGTGACAATAAAATAAGTAATACGATATTGAATTAACCGATAATAGGTTAGAAAATAACTAAAAGCTGTGCCCCATCTGATCCGCAGTCGCTTTTTTCTTTCACATATCAAAAGGAAGTATGTTTTTGTGTACAATCCACCCGAGCCATGTCGGATGCCTTTGAGGAAATACAAGCGATCAAGATAAAGAGAAACAGCTATCGTGAGAAATTACAGAAGAGGAAACGCGAGAGGCATGAATTGTACACGCTCACTTCTACGCCGGTTTCATCCGCCCTGACGGCGGAGTCGGCGTGTCCTGGTAACGAGCATACTATTATGATTACATTACCGTTAACGTTTGTAATGTGCGACGAGAAGGGATATGTTCTCGACTTTAATGTCTCGAACCTGTTACAGATTCCAATGCATCTTCACGCTCGGATCATAGTGAATATGAGAGGGATGTACTTTGCATCTTGCACGAGTCCCTGCCTAGTCTACCGATAACATCTGCAGACTTGATAGACCAGCTGCGTAAGAATCTCAATGCCGACGTATCCTCTTCGGACATTCATAAGATTCTGGAAAAGCTGGCTGCGCAAGATATAATTAAGTTAGTAAGAATCATTATGTTCTATATACTATTCTGTTGGTATGTGATATTTAATGTAAGAAGATACTTTATGTATATTTCTAGAATCAAAGAAGTCACAGAGAATGGAGTGTTTGGATATACAGTGTTGTCGGTGACGGAGTCTCAATCGTCATGTCAGTCCCAGTCTGATGACACGGAGAATGCGGAGAGCATAGAAATGTCTATGTCCGAATTACATGACCACGTGCCTCCAGAGAAACAGGCAAAAGTGGACAAAAAGAATACCGAGGACATTATGTCCCTGATTTCAATGCCGACTATCAGAGAGAAGGAGAGCAAGAAGGTCGGCGAACAGATCCTAGACTTACTGTCGAAACAGACTTCCAAGGAGAAATCGCTGGCGGAACGATTTCGTTCTCAGGGAGGTGCCCAAGTCATGGAGTTCTGTCCACATGGTACAAAAGTAGACTGTATGAAATTGAACGGTGGTCCGGGATTCGCGGAGAAATGTAAAAAGCTGCATTTTAAGAAGATTATACAGAGTCACACAGACGAATCTTTAGGGGACTGTAGTTTTCTCAATACCTGCTTCCACATGGACACGTGCAAGTAAGTGAAAAATGCTACCATTTATCAATGTACAATCAAATGCATTTCCTGGCACGGATAATTGTAACTCGACATTGACCTGTAGATGGTATAGATCTAAATAAATCATACATAGCTTGGCTATTTCTATTTTTAAGCCAAAAAAGACCTAGAACTAAAGATATCAATTTTTTTCGCGCAGATATGTTCACTATGAAGTAGACGGTCCTACAGCACAACCGAAAGAGATCAATGATTCCGATAGTCCGAGCAATACCGCGTCCAACAAGACGTTGAACTTAGATAGCAAAAACGGCAGCAGTAGCAGTAGTAACGTAGGTAGCGAATTGACTCTGTATCCGCCGCAGTGGATCCAGTGTGACTTGCGTTACCTCGACATGACTGTTCTTGGCAAGTTTGCCGTGATCATGGCCGACCCACCATGGGATATTCATATGGAGTTACCGTACGGTACCATGTCGGACGATGAGATGAGGCAATTGGGCATCCCTGCTCTCCAGGATGAAGGACTCTTGTTCCTTTGGGTGACCGGCAGAGCCATGGAGCTGGGGAGGGAATGTCTGCAGCTATGGGGCTATGAGAGAGTCGACGAGATCATTTGGGTGAAAACTAATCAGCTGCAAAGGATAATACGTACTGGTAGGACGGGCCATTGGCTGAACCACGGCAAGGAACATTGTTTGGTCGGCATGAAGGGCAATCCTCGCATCAATCGAGGACTGGACAGTGACGTGATCGTCGCCGAGGTTCGTGCCACTAGCCACAAACCTGACGAGATCTATGGCATCATCGAGCGCATGAGCCCCGGCACCAGAAAGATCGAATTGTTCGGTCGGCCGCATAATGTACAGCCCAACTGGATTACGCTGGGCAACCAAGTGGATGGTGTTCATCTAATTGATCCGCAACTTATTAAAGCCTTCAAGAAACGTTATCCCGATGGAAACTCGATGAAGCCTACTAAACCATAAGATTATCCTTGTCTAATAAAGGATTGAATAGAGAATAATTATTGAATTTTCGAAGAATTTAAAAAGTAAGTCTTATTATTGAAAAAATTTTGATTGTTTTTTAAAAAGGTTACATCTCGCCTATTCACAATATACCGAATTGAATAGACCAACTTTCAGACATCATTGTTACATTATCAAGTACAATGTTGGTTGAATTTGAACTAAATAATCCTTATTACCTTTTCTTTATTTTTCAAAAATTTTATAAATTGTGTTATCAAAATCTTTCTAAATAGGTGTAACATCTATCGATATAAATTAAAGCCACTTCATATTTTATTAGTTTATTGCAAAAAATATGTATATATATAAATTCCTTTTACCATTTAAATATATAATAATACAAAATGAACGCATATAACTATTGATATAAAAGACTGACTTCCCGTGAATATTTTGAGAGATAGATGATAACATTTGTACATATATATTACATTATTTTTAGGCCATGCTTTTTCCAGCATGTATATGTATACACACACGTGTAAGTTGCTCTTAATAAAATTAATTATCGGAGAATATCAATGCGGATTAAATTCTTGGAAAGCTAAGATCAACTTTTATGATATAAATCAATAAATTTTAGCACGAGGTCACTGCAGACCTCGTAAATTTAATGTGTTAACTGCTTCATTTAAATATAAACATAAATAAATCGAATCTTTCTAAATTTATATCACTGTTATGTTGGAATGTGTAATATATTATTATTTTGAAAACTTTTAGTTATTGACAATTTTTTATTATAAAACAAGTCTCGTGAAGAAAGATTGCAACATAGATAAGAATAATTTTCGTTATATTAATTTGAGATTTTTGTACTAATATACCAACAAGAATGCTTCTTATTGAAGAGATGATAGCTCGTGAATAAGCTTTTACTATATATATCCAATACTGTTGCGTTTTTGCTTAAGTAGACTCTTCCTTATGGAAAAGGAAAATAGATTATCGTTTATACTGCTTGTGGAAGTTCTCCTGGATATCGATGTCCTCGTGACGCAATTATTTGACATTGATAACTTTGTGTTGTCCAACAAGTTTTCCTTGTCGTCGGTATTAAATACTTTATCTGGAATGCATCTAGAGTGTATCTTGTTGAACGAATCAGCCCAGTGTCTTTTTTTGTGCCCGTCTTCCATTATGAAAGAAAATTCTCCAATTTTGAAGCAGATTTCTGCGGTATTTTTATCTTCTACTTGCACATATATCTGTTCCTTAGGTATGACGGGAAAGAGTAGATTGTACTTTTTACTAATGCGTCGTGTAGGACGAGTTATCGCGAAACAAGTGTCGAAAAGAAAGCAATGATATTTCTGCAAAGATATTAATTCAGGTTAAAGAATCTATTTAAATAAAATCTAGACGTGTTATCTTCTATAAGAATGTGATATGAAACTTACTATCCCACGTGTATCCTTAAGCTGACCCTCCGTAATCAACTCTGTGGCGTTAGCGATGCATTTTTCAGGATCGTGCTCGATTTTCGCGTTTATTTTTGATTGAGCAAGCTTGCACTCGGCGTCGCCCATAATGTGATCGATATCCTTCAGCAAATCGGACAGCACGTTGCTCGCCTCTTTCAACGGTAAATGATCCGCATCGGTAGCAGGCGTGTATTTTAAAATCTCTTTCACTAATAGCGGATACTTCACGATTCTTGAGCGTGGCACGTCGAGATAAGTCCACAGGTCAATGGAACGTGGCGATTCTAGGCGCTTTTTTAGAAACGACTGGAATCTCTTGTTAGTAAATCTCTTCTCCTCCAGTAAATGCCTCGCCCAAACCAATGTTCTGCATCTCTCCAGATATGGTTTCTTTAACGTAGACAGCTGTAAACACAATGAAATTAATGTCACATATAACACAATGGGATTCCATACAGGAGTAGCAGACTCAGAATCTTGACTTCAATCCCTCATCTCACATACAGATTTTTAAATTCGTAATTTATGTAAGCTAGCTAAAGATAGGAGACCCTGACAGAAATCTCCCTGGCCTTTTTAGTTAAGGATTGTGCAATTGTACACCTATTCAGGATGTGGAGCAAATGTTGATCGATGACGCACAATGAAATATATCAATAAAAAAAGAAAATTAACTGACCCAATTTAATAGCGTTGGTCCCACGGCCTTTGTGAACCCATATCTATCCCGTAACTTGAACAATTCATCCCTCAAGTTACTGTGTATCTCGATGAGATTTATGAGATCGCCAAAGAGTGTGGATAATTCTTCAGAGTTAAAGATTTCGGTGGTTGACATTGGTTCGTAATAGAAGTCTCTCAGCATACAGAGCTCATTCAGTAGCACATTTTCGCCACAGTATAACTCATAAATAGCTTCTTGCCGCCTGATATCACTTCGACTTAATACACTGTTCAATCGTTCCTTGCCATGTGGCTGCGCGATGTCTGATATCCAACTCCTGATTGCCAAACTGTTACAGCTCTCAGAAGCGTTATTCAATCTGAAATTAGGACATGGTTTATTCTAAGAGAATTTTCCTCTTAAGCCGAGACATGCCTTTAAGCGATTACTTTTTGCGTAACGTCCTCGTGTCTGCGTCGTCCTCGATGATAGACAGATCCGAGGAGTTTGGCTGGATCGTGAAGGATCTGTGCAGAGTGTTTCCCGATTTATTCGCTGCAGTAGAAGAGGAAAATATGCTACTGGCGACCTCCGTGATTCTGCGACGCTTCTTCTTCTTGCTTGTGTCGGAGCCCATAGATATGTCCATCGAGCTGACGCTTATCGCGTCGCTCTTCAGCCGTTTCCTCGGTCTCTGTAGCAAAATATCTTGACGTTTAGACGTTGGGAGTCGATGTCGGCGACAAGAGCAATCTCGTCGTCGCCTAGCAATGCATGTAACGGTAATAAATACCGGTGCCGCAACGTATACGTGACACCGGTGTTACTTTAATCGCGACGACTGAAAAATTGAAAAGGGAAACACGCGGCCCGCGTTGACATTAATGACATTGATATTCGAATGTCGGTTACAAGTCAGCCGGTCGCTCCAGACATCGTCTCGTAAAATACCGAGCATAAATCGTCATACTTACCAGCCAGAATCTTTTTCGTGGCTCCTGGAACGTTTCCTTGATCGTCGTGTTACACTCATCGTCCATCGCTATCTCGAATTGCCTAGAAAAAAAAAGATAAAAATCGAAATTCCACGAACAGTCCGACTCGTCGATTCATACGCTACATTTAATTTCACGGGCTCGCCGCGAGCGGTTGTAGCGGCTTCATTCTACACGCTACACCTCACTCTTCTACACCTACACCTTTTACACTAATGCTTTGTACGGCTTTGTTATCGAAAATCAATATTATAAAATTAATAAGATATTATTTTATATATTTATAAAATTCAATATTTTAGAAAATTAATATTATCGTGGAGACGCAAAATCGACGTTTATTTTATTGTTACAACAAAATTTTATAATCTTTCATGCTGGATGCAGAGAACATCTTTAGATCCACTCGCTGAACTTTGTACATATATACTTTTAAAAATTTCCTCTCTTTTTCTCTCTCCACTGTCTAATTGTATACCCTATCTCGTTTCAGGTGTAGAAAGTGCGCAGCTACAAAGAACAAGGGCTACTTGTAATTCAAAATATTCTTCCTAAAGCTGCGCTTTTTGTAATTCTTTATTTGAATTTTAAATTCCCTCTGAATGCAAAAAGTGTATCTAAATGCATGTGCATGTGCACCTAAAAAGAATTATAGACTGGGAAAATATAGAGAGACAGGAGCTTATTAATAGTTCAGAGTTCAAACTCGCAGTATGTATAAATCCTTAGATTTAAAATTTTAAAATTTTAAAAATTCTTGAAATTTAAATTCTCTCTCTCTCTCTCTCTCTCTCTCTCTCTCTCTCTCTCTCTCTCCTTCCAGTTATATATTTTCCTATTAAAAATGTAATTCAATTTTGGAAAATTTAAATTTTTGTTAATTATAGCAAAATCTGAGAATTATCTACAAATAGTAAAGTCAGCAACTTTTACCGACTCAAACGTTATTAGAATAGTACGATTCACGTGTCGAAGTATTCGTAATGTCATGTACACTTATTTTTCACAATCTGATTATACGAGATTTCTCATCTTTCGGACAATAGACGTTCAGTAATTTCAGAAGTCGAATAAGTTACGCATCGTAACTTACGCGGCCGCGAAACTTGGTGTTGCCGGGTGTAATGTTATTTTTAATATTCTTCGTGTGTTTCATTATTTGGATGCTAATCAGGTAGGAATCGATTCATCATCGCCGACTACGGAATAACAATAATTTGAATAGAGGTTTCACTGTATAAAATCGTCACTGTTAATTGTGATAAAGATAATAAAGCCTTAAAACTGTTAAAAGATTATCGTACAAGGTTAGGAAATCTGTAATACCGATTGCGACGTTCGCGACAAGTAATTCATTGATATTCGCATCAACCAATCGTAGTCGAGTATTTTCTAGAATGCTAAGTTAGGTTATGGTTGCTATGGTTTTCGGAATTCACGACATACGTTGGAATTTGGAATGTATGCTATATTTATCTCGAAAGGTGGAGTGAATAAAGTTACGATTCTAAAATAAATTCGTAAACGTATTGTTGTTATCAATAAATATTGCTAATAATATAATAAAATAATTTTCTGTTTTATCAATGTGTACGTGCAATTTTAATCGACAAAATAATTGTCATACTTTGTAATATTATCCACGCCGTAATAAGAAACGTTAAAATTTTTTAACATTCAAGAATCGAAATGTATTGTTAATTGTGCATACATCACTTTATAGACTATTTTAATTTACATGACAGCTATATAGCTACATAGGTATGAAAATATCAGATATATTTAAGTGATTAGGTTGTAAATAGATGGCTATGAACTATCGCTTAATACTTATTGATACTTATCAGAGAAAGAAGAAAATGATGAAAAAGAAATATTTCCTTTTTTTTTCAAGAATGGACAATGGATCATCTGCTTCAGACAAGAAGAAGAAGAGGAACAAAACAACAAAGCAGCTTACTCCAAGCACTGAACGTAAGGCATCCGGATGCAATTGGGAGACTTACAAAAATTTGTTTTCCAACACAAAGACAGAAGAAAGCACTGGAGAAAAAAGCGTCTCACAGAACAGATATCCAAAGCTTAAAAAAGTATACACCACTCCACTTCATACGGTAAATGTATAGATGTATAATACTATTTTGAATATAAATGTTATTAATAGTGAATTATATTTCTTGATACATATCTGCCAATTGTAGGAGCCACAGGAGGAAAGCGGCAAGCACAATGCCGTCAAGAATAAAGAAAACAAAAACACTCTGACGAAGCAAGTCGCCATGGACTGCGAAATGGTCGGTATCGGCGACGGCACAGAGAGTATGATAGCCCGAGTATCAATTGTAAATAAACACGGCGATTGCCTGTACGACAAGTACGTCAAGCCGAGGGAGAAGGTCGTGGATTACAGAACGGCGATCAGCGGCATCCGACCGGAGCACTTGCAGAACGGAGAAAACTTCCACGTCGTGCAGAAGGAGGTGGCGGATATCCTGAAAGGTCGCATTTTAGTGGGCCACGCGTTGAAGCACGATCTCAACGTTCTGTATCTGTCGCACCCCCGAAGATATTGGCGGGATACTTCGAGATATAAACCTTTCCGTCAGATATCGAAGGGGAACACTCCCAGCCTGAAGAAGCTCGCGCACGAATTGTTAGGTAGGGAGATACAAGTAGGCGAGCACAGTTCCGTGGAAGACGCAAAAGCGGCGATGCAATTGTACATGTTGTATAAAAATAAGTGGGAATCGGAAAGGAAACATTGACGAGTAGATTTTCGTAGATAATATCACAGGACAATCTTCCACTTTTCCAAGTCTTTCACGGAACGTCATGACCGTGTAACATAAGGAACAACATCAAGTAAAACAATCTTACAAAACTCAAGAAAAGAAGTTGCATAGTGCAACGTTGCCATTTGTATTTGTCTAATAGACTATTATACCATATCTAACTCTATGTTTAATTAGACAGATATAGTTAATAAGCTGTAATAACATATTTTATTTTAAATAATAAAATCGATATATACATATATTTTACTGTATATAAAGGTAAACCTCTTTCACATCACATAATTTCAATCAATTGCTGTTTCCTCTTCTTGATATTTTCTTTTTATGGATATCGCACACATTAAGTTTTGAGGAAAAAACTTAAAACCAACTGACGTCGAATGTTGTGCTAATCGTCGCATTCAAGGATAATAAAACGTGTAAAAGAGGTTGAAGGTCTAATCTTAGCGTTCATTTGGTAAACACGCGGGATACATGACTTATCGGTATCAGCCTTGTATTTCCCCCTTTCTTTAATGATCGCTTAATACTCCACTCGGTCATTTTGCTCTTTGCTTCAGCTGTGACACATGTATCGCGCACTCCACTGAATTCCGTTTTTGCGCGAGCGCTTTGTGTTTTTCCGTTGGTGAGTAACTAGACTGTACTTTATCAAAACTTTATCTTGAATTTGATTAACACGCGCCACAAGAGATCTGTCTTGTCTTATCAAATCTCGTTAAGCGCGTTCTATTTATGCATATGTGGCGCGTTCAACGTGTAAGTTAGTCGTATTTTCAGAAGATTGACTCGCATCTTCGATATTCGACCGATTAGGTCTGAAAAGTTTCAAACGTGATATCTAAATTTAAATGGAGAAAAATAATATGTGAATGTGATTTTTCTTAATACGTGATAAAAGTGTACGGAAAAAAGAACGAAGGTTCGACTTTCGATTGGACCTGTGTTGCACCTTTCACAAGTCTAGCCGGTTCACCCGTACTGTCGCGACCGATTTCGACAGGAAAAGTTGCATAAACGGATCGCGCGGATGCACGTCCGTTTGCAGATCTTAATTAATTTCTCATTAATTATCAAGAAAATCGCAAAACAGGACTTTTTTGTTCAGTTTAATCCGTTTTACTTGCTTACGAGAGATGACACGGTTACCAGACACCCTATATAAATGTAATCTTAATTATTTATAGAACGACTCGTCAGCTGTATCAACGTTTCGACCGATTAATAATAATATTACGATAAAAGTGATTAAGATTCAATAGATTAAAAATCGAAGGAAATAAATGAGCTAACGAATCGAGCTAGTTATTAGTGTGCTCTCTTTAGTTATGTGTTATAACTTAAATAAAAATAAACAAAGATGTGTTAAACGTTTCGATCTATAATAAGATCATGAGCAAATCATGAGCGACGGTAATTACAACAGTAAATCGTCATTAAAGTTGTAAAATATAAACGCAATTTGGAATTTGTTGCATCGCTAATAAATTTCGTAGGAGTAGTAGGTACAGCAATTTTGTTGGATGAACAGGTCAAAACGTTTAACATTTTTATTTATTTTTTTTAAATTATACATAACTAATAACAATTCCGGATCATTAGCCCATTTTATTTCTTTCAAATATTTCACTTAAAATAAATATAAGATAACAGCTTCTAGCATATTATTACTTAAATGTAAGCAAATAGATAACTTTTATCATTATTCTTTATCACTATTTATTATTCTCGACCAGAGCGATACATGTATCACAGTGGAGTTTATCTAGTCTCAGCTTATGAGTTTAATTTATCTTTCTTTCGGTAAAAATAAAAATGAATGTTAATTGAATTTATCAGAAACCAAACTGATCAACTCCAATTTTTGTAAATTTTTTACTTTTAATATCAGAGCGCACGATTGATTTATAATTTCATCGATTTTCTCTGCTTTTTATTTTATAGAGTTGATTATTTTCACTTCTGACAGGCTCAATTATTCCTCTAGCTCTTATCAGAGAAAAATTGCTTCTGCATCGGTAGAAGAATGACGAAAGCGAGCGCGATAGGTGCAGGATATCTATTTATTAAATGAATATATCACGATCATGCTTCATTAACTATTGAAATAGGTTGCCGATCTAGCACTTTCGCTGAAAGTGCCAACGAGGATTCCACGTGTTCTGCGAAGCTTAAAAAGCTAACGAGCGCGCAATCATGAAAATCGCCGTGATCGGCGCCGGAGCTGCGGGACTCGCTGCACTCCGGCACTGCGTTTCCGGTACTTACGGCGATCAGGTGGTGTGCTACGAAAAAACAGATCAAATCGGCGGGACCTGGGTCTACCGGCAGGAAACTGGTTCCGATAGATACGGTTTACCGATTCACACTAGCATGTACAAAAGCCTCAGGTACGGCCGCGTATTCCTCTTGCAGGCAATTTTCGTTCTCTCAGTAATCCTGCATAGAGAATACGTTAATAATAAAAGTTAATGGTCTAATTTTTAATTTCATATATCAATTTTACTCCTATATGTCGCATCGTTACTCTTGAAATTTTCCATAAGTATTTTCGTAGAACGGTAGAAATAAATACTCGATGAAGTTTATCCGTGTATTATTGCAAATTATTCGATGCCGTTGATGAAAAAATACTGCCTAATTATTCTAGAACTAATTTACCGAAAGAGGTAATGGGCTATCCGGATTTTTCGATATCGGGGGGACCCGAGAGCTACCTGTCGCGCACAGAGATATTGGATTTCCTGAATGCGTACTGCGATCACTTTGCGTTACGTCCTTACATTCGGGTGAGTGCATAGAACTGTAACCACGTAAAGTTGTGCATTAAATATCATTACATTTCATTCAAATTGTTAAACATGAATTTACAAGCACAACAATTACTATTATTGTTAGTTATAATATTATAATACCATATTAATTATGTTATTAATTTACATTGTAATATGACATCATAATAATAATAATAATATTATCATATTAACTTTATTATAATATTAGTACCGTGATAAATAATTAACTGATAAATAATAATAACTAGATTCTAATGGTATAAGCTTGTCATGGCGTAAACATTCCAGCTGCTGCATAATGTAGAGCTGGTGAAGCCGGTTGCGGGGGACCGGAAGTGGTCGGTCAAGGTCAGGGACTTGCAGGGGGACGTAGTCGTGATCGAGCCGTTCGACGCGGTCATGGTGTGCAACGGTCATTATTTCGAGCCCAGGACCCCGAGTATACCCGGCCAGGACATCTTCACGGGCAAGCAGATACACAGCCACGATTACAGGGTACCCGAGGTCTTCGATGGCAAGAACGTCGTCGTCTTGGGAGCTGGTCCTTCCGGTACATACGTCGTTATATCACTCACTTAATTATTTCTTGAACGAGACATTTTTTTTATCGCGATTCGAACGATTTGTGCCAGTTATTGACGTTTCAATTATTAATGTTTTCTTTTCACGACTTTTAATTCTATTAACGTTTCATTGCTAAACAAACGTTTGTGGACACCTAGTTTTGAAGGCGCGAACAATCAGAATGAAAAGTTCTCAGGCAAAGGTATTCGCGATTAAAACGCAGCGCCCTTCTGTTCTCCGATAGGTATGGATTTGGCGTTGGAAATATCCAAGAATGCGAATCGCGTGATTCTGAGTCATCACCTGACCGAGACCATTGCCACCGTGTTCCCCGAGAATGTCGTGCAGGTAAAAGCGCAAGCCCCAGAAAGAAAATAGTAAAATCACACGCGGAGGTACTTCTTAGCGGCGGATGACGGTTTTTGTTTTAGAAAGCTGACGTAGTGGAATTGAAGGAACGCGAGGCGGTTTTTGCGGACGGAACGAAGGAGCGGGTCGATGTCATCTTCTATTGTACAGGTAGATTCTCTCCCTTCTTTATACGGTATAATTGCTATGGGATATTGTCTCAGTCTAACAATTGAAATAACATCCTTTGAATCTCTTTCCTTAAAAGGCTACAAGTACAACTTTCCCTTTCTCGCCGAATCCTGTGGGGTCCGAGTGGACTCCAACATGGTCACGCCCCTTTGGAAGCATCTGGTGTCCATAGAGAACCCTACTCTGGCGCTAATCGGTCTTCCGTACTACGTCTGCGCCTTTAGCATGTTCGATTTGCAGGTATAAATCTTTTTCTTGCTAATCATCTCCCTAAAATTTAGAACTCAAAATATTATGATACCTACGTCTCTCCATTTTGACAAATTCACTTTTAAGTCTCTCGTACTTTAGGCCGTACATCGCGCTCTAAGTTTCAAATTGATACTTCGAGAGTACGTCAGACGTACAAAGGCCACGCGCAATTCACTTTAGACACGCGACATTCCAAGCCCGTGGGGCATCCGGAGCGGATGAGATTGTCTCCGAGCGCGGCTGAAAGGAACGCGGTCGCGCGGGGGAAAAAAAATGCTAGAAAGTCACCGTCGCGCATCCGCGGCGTCGACCGGCCGGCGTGCCATCATCTGATAATGGCAATACGATTTACTTGCAATTTCAAGGTACGATTCGTCCTACGACACTGGCACGGCGAGAGGCAGTTTCCCGCTCGAGCGGATATGCTGCGCTCCGAGGCGGAGGAGGTGGCGAAACGCGCTGAGAAAGGTCTGCAGAAGAGACACTTTCACATGATGGGCCCCGAGCAAGGTCACTATTACGACGACCTGGCGAACGTCGCGGGGGTCACGCCGCTGCCGCCCGTGCTGACGAAACTTCACAACAACAGCAGCATGCGCTTCCTGGACGACCTAGTGCACTACCGACAGGACCGCTACAGGATCCTCGACGATTACAATTTTGTAGAGCTTTAATGCTGGAACGGTTATTCGCGAGGATTATATATTTTTCAATCGTGAATTTTGTATTTTATTCAATCTGGGGATATTTATATACTCGAAATCGCGATAGAGAAACGTTCGTGCCTATTCTTGCTTGTAAATCAATTCTTGGTTTCCTTCGTGTAAATTAATGTGAATTTTTCTGCCATTTCGAACACGAGTAATTATCTTTTTGTATTGATTAGAGTTACTTTCATGTAGACATTATACTTTTTAATACGATATAATTGTTTAGAAGTCTAGAGCTATGATTTTGTTATCATTATTTGAGACTCTTTTAATTTTTCAAATTGTCCGTACTAGCGAAGCTACTTAATTTGAATAACATAATTAAAAAATATTTAGTTTTGTTTAATGGCCTATGCAAGTTGCAACTTTGAAGTAATAATTTACCTAGCTGCCAGCAATCCTATTCTGTTGCATTAATTCTTAACGATATTGTCGTTGTGCATAATATATGATAAGAAAGCTGTACAACAACAATAAAACGATATCGACTTGTTATTATAAGTTGCAAAAGAGATCTATCGGATTAACGGAGAATGTCGAATGCCTGCTTCTTTCGAACCAGGTCATATTCACGGACGTTGTGCACGTAAATGTGCCGCTTCGATTACGAATTTTGAAAAGTTTCCGTAGAAAGTAATCTAACCGAGTTTATTTCCCCCTTTGTTTCGAACATTTACATCTCAACATTGTTTGTACTCCCCCTCTTAGAATCAGATCTCTCCTTCCTGTCAGGGAAGAACCCCCAAGAAGACGAAGCCTCTTCCCAGGTAGAACAGAAAGTCGTAATGAAGTCAAAATGATGGAAAAATGGTGGTAAACGACTTAAAAATCGTCATTTTGTCGTTATATCGACATTATTTTGACTTTATCGTGACTTGCTGGACCTGAGTTTCAAAGTTCCCGCAATCGTGCGATCGCGTGACTCGCGGCGCGCGCACGACGCAGGCGCAAGAAGTTCCTGGGGCGGCGGCGGTGGTGGCGGCGGCAACGGCAACCAGCAACGTACGACGGTCGGCCGTCGGTTAAATGTCTCGTACGCACGTACGGGACGGCGAGTGGCGATGCGCCGTGTGATGTAGTCCCGGGTCGTCGATGTTGGCGCGAGCGTGTGTGTGTCTGCATGTGTACGTTAACGTTCTCCCTCTCTCCTCACTGTCTCGCCTCACACGAGTCACACGACGTGCGAGCGCGCTATCGTCCGTACGCGACGCGGTGCGATGATCGTTTCCGCGATCCGCGAGTGATTCAGTGCCGACGATAACGGATTATCACTTGGCCGCACCACCGCCTGGAACCATGACGGTTACGCGTGCTGCTGAACGCGTCATCGTGCAGGAAACGCAGCGTGAGTAATCCCCCGAGTGTGTTGTCGCCGTTGTCGCTCTCGCCTTTATCGCTGCTGTTGGAAGAAAACGGAAGAAAAACGTTCGCCGGACATACACACGCCCGCAAACATATGTATATATATATATACATGTATATACTTTTTCCTCTCAGTTTCTTTTGCTCATCTGCCTCACGCTCCACCTCCCTCTTTCTCTCTCTCTTTCTCTTTCCGCGATAAATAACGAGCCGTCTCTCTTTCTCTCTCGATATTTTTCCGCTTGGCTCGTCGCCTCGAGAACGCACGCTTCACTTCGTGGCTAAGCTAACGTGCGCGATCGAGCAGATCTCGAATGCAGGTCGGGAGGTAGAACCCCGCGATATCGCGTGCCATTGTTGCACCGCGCGGGTGCATGTGGCCTGGCCTGGTGGGCCATGGTGGGCCTGGCCACGTCGATGCGGGAGTACCGTGCGAGAGAGAAGGAGAGACAGCGAGAGAAGAAAACGACGAGGGAGTCGCCCCCCCCCCTTCTCCCGCTCCCCCCCGGGGGCGCAGCAATATTTACGTTACGTAGCGGGTGAGCGTGATGTCGCGCGAAAAGCACGCTCTTTTCTCTCCTTTTTTCCTCCCCCCTTTCGCCCTCCCGCTTCTAACTTCGCTGACTTCTCCTTGTACCTCGTACGCGGGAGAAACGAGCAGCTAGAGTCGGAGTACGCACACTACGATCGTCATTGCCCTCCCCCTTTTCCCTCGTCTCACTTCGGGGCGTAGAAAGTGCAGGAGAGCGCCTCTCTAAACGAATGGACCTAATGATCGCCGCGTCATACGCGAGCGGCACATTCGCGCTTCTCGCCTCGCCTCGCCTCGCCTCGCCGCGCCGCGCTGCGCCGCGCACGGGTGAATGCATTCGTAAGAATGCATTCACGTTCGTGCGGTCCCCCCGCCCGTCCGCTCATTCCCCGCGTGCGTGTTTCTCTTTTTCTCTCTCCCTCTCCCTCCCTCCCTCTCCTCTCTCTCTCTCTCTCTCCTTCTGGCCCTTCCCTCCCGCCCGCGGTGGCGTTCCTTGCCTCGCTTTATGTAATTGCGTCCCGCGGACACCTGTCCGTCGGGAACACGCGTGCGGCACGGCGTGAAGTTGGCCCCGAGACCACGCGAGCACGTGAGTCCGCTCGAATTTGCGCGGATCGGAGATACGTTTCGTCTCTCGGCCGCGCCTTCCGCCTCCTTTTCTTCTTCTTCCTTTTTTTTTCCCTTGCCTCCCTTCCGCTCCGGAACCTGAGGACTACACGTCGATCTCGTTTCCAGTGCGGCTCAATGAGGCACGCTTTATCGAAGGTGCGATTGCAGAAACGATTATGAGGAACACCGTAACGGTTTTATAGAGATTTTAAGACTGGATTAAGACCGTTCTACTTTCCCCACTTTCCTCCACGCGCTCGTGCGTGCCGACGTTTTTTTTTTTTTTTTTTTTTCCGAAATGCTATCGGAAGATCGGAACCGGCGAGCCACCCCGGCGCGGCGTCGTCGAGGTGGAAGAGAGAACCACCGTCCGTGACGCGTGCAACGTGATACGTGACGCGTCTCTAGGGACGAGTCTCTTCTTAATTACGCGACGGTCCGGACGCTCATTCTGTGCGTATTTCGTTTGCATGCGATAGAACGTAGCAAACGTGCGTGTATGTGTGTGTATGTGTGTATTCGATCGACGCTCTCCTTCCTCGAAATAGCGATCTCGATATCCCGGCAAATTGCTTTAATTACGAGGTTGAAAAACGTGTTTGATATACTAACTCACGCGTTTTTCTCTTTTTTCTTGTACTTAAATTTCTGAGGAAAATTCCACGAGGGAATTATTAATTTAGCTTCCCGTTATATGTAATTAAACTTTATTTCTAATTCTGTTTAGTTAAAGTTTTACAGTTTTATACTTAATTTATGGTTGTCTATAGTTTTATACTTTATTTTTAATTGTATAGTTTAAGCTATAATTTACAAGCTGTATCTAGCTACGTTTATATATTAAGTTATATTTGTAAATTACACACACACAATTTGTGGTATTTAACATTTCGTGACAGTTGCATTCTTCTTGACAGGATTTTGAGACGAACGCAAGGATTTTAAGATGGCTGCGAAAACGGACGACGCGGCGTCCATCGACAATCCCAACGACGGTAATTGTTTGTTGCTCTCGGATATACTGACGTAATGTAACAGCGAAAGTTTCTTAACGCGCGTATCCCGTCTGCTTGAAGGAGAGAGTCTAGACAAGGAAATATTGACAATCGGTGGAAACGATGGGAGAAGGATTCCGCCAACGTATCTGTACAATACGGGATCGGAGCAGAGTACAGGGACCTCGGACCAGGAACAAACCGCTCGGAACCGCACTCCAGCCACGGAGGATCAGTTAGGTCCGTTACCACCTAACTGGGAGAAGGCGTACACGGACACAGGAGAAGTTTATTTCATAGAGTATGTATGCGACACACCTATGCAATTAAATGATAAATTCTTGACAATTTTTTTCAAATTCTTGAAATCAATGAGTGATAGAGCCGGCTATCTTGCATTGATTGCAATATATATTGTTATGACAATTTTATTAATAATAACCTTATTAAAGCGCAAATGATATATACATGGAAGAAAAAGTGTATAGTAGAGAGATGCACTTCAAAAGGTGAGACAGCAATAACGTTACTTACAAGCCTAGATCTTTGATAAAAATTAAAATAATAAGATAATAATGATAATTTATATGCGCGAATATGTGGCTGACACTAAAAATATGTAAAGACGTTCATACATATTGATATATAAACATAGAGATGTAAAGAATAAGTAGTAATGATGTCAAATTAAAGCAATTAAAGAGAATATTAACAAGTAGACAGTAAAAATAACTTACGAGAATACAATGCGTGAGAATGTGAGAAATCTAGTTAACATTCGGTATATAAAATAGTACTTGTACAAATATAATCCTTGTTCTTAATTAATCTTATTTCTTGACACGTAAAAAGTGATATTAGTAAATCATGTTATAGCCACAATACCGGCACATCTCACTGGCTGGACCCGCGTCTATCGAAATTTCAAAAGAGATCGCTGGAGGAATGCCTCGACGATGAATTACCTTACGGTTGGGAGAAAATTGACGACACCCTGTACGGCACGTATTTCATCGATCACGTGAATCGTAGAACTCAATACGAAAATCCGGTGTTGCAAGCGAAAAGAGCGCAGCAGAACTTGCTCGAGAGGAAGAGTCCCAACTTCACTAGAAATCCCGACAAGCTGAAGGGTCAGAGGATACGGACTACCTTATTAAAGAGTTCGCGGGGCCTGGGATTCACCATTGTCGGCGGGGACGATGCCGTGGAAGAATTCCTCCAAATCAAAAGCGTCGTGCCAAATGGTCCAGCGTGGCTGGATGGGAAGCTACAAACCGGTAATTTCCAGATACCGCTAATTCTCAAGCGTGTGACTCACTTCCGCTTCCGCATCTGTTCGCATAATTGTAACTTCTTTTCAGGGGACGTGTTAGTATACGTTAATGACACCTGTGTGCTTGGATTCACGCATAATGAAATGGTGAATGTATTCAAGTCAATTGGTAGCGGCGATACGGTAACCTTGGAAGTGTGTCGAGGTTACACGTTGCCTTTCGATCCCAATGATCCTAATACAGAAGTTGTGACCACGATCGCCGTCAACGCGCCAGGTAAAGCAAGTGTTGGGGATAGTTAATACGTATTGATATTTTTATGTCGGAGGATTAGAATTATAGACTTATCCGAATCTTTTCGACAGAAGATCCTGCAATGTACATGGATTTAAACTCGTCTCTTCAAGACAACGGACGTTTCAATTTTTTGGACTCCACATTCTTGCCGGTGCACAGTCTCCAGAATGGTGAGAATCTCGCCACGACGTCTGTCAATTCGATGCCCGATCTCTGTATTTCGGACAAAATCAACACGATAAAGAGACCGAGCAGCACGGATATTCTGCTGTCGGAAAGTAGCGATTTGAACGATTGTAAGGACTCATCGGTGTCTTCCAAGCCAGAGTTTCTCAGCATCGCTATCGTAAAAGGAGCCATGGGGTTTGGGTTTACGATAGCGGACTCTGCACACGGCCAGAAGGTCAAAAAGATTCTGGATCGTCAACGTTGTAAAAACTTAATGGAGGGCGATATTCTGGTCAACATAAACGACATCAACGTCAGGAACATGTGCCACTCAGAGGTGGTGCAAGTATTGAAGGACTGCCCGCGTAACGAGGAAGCGTTGATACACGTTCAGCGAACGACGACAAAGTCGAAGGAGAAGAAGGAGAAGACTGCGCAGGATTTTTTCAGAAGCAAAACGCCCACCGCGGATATCTACAGCACCCAGTCGAAAACGGTAATACCTAGCAGACCGAAAACACCATTGATCGACACCAGAAATCGTTCCAAATCGCCGATTAGCGCGAGCAGATCGAACTGGAGCGAGGTGCAGGGCGAAAATGAATTGAATCCGCTAGATAACCATTATAAGTACGCCGACTATTCGCATGGGATGTACTACTCGGATCCGTATAAAGCTAACATCACGGCCAATCTGTCGGAGAATTTTGCGGTGATGAATCTCGACGACGATTCCATTAGGAACGTTCCTAAGCGTGACTGGGTGGCAAACGACAAGTTGAATATCAGTAACGACATGTATTCCATCGACATCTCTCATCATAATAATATGCTCAAGCAGAACGGATATTTGCACTCCGATTACTACAAAGATGTCTATCCAGTTCAATCGCATTCCCAGTACAATGACGACTACAATATGTATTCCATTGGGCAGGAGCAGAATGTTGACACCGGCGAGATCTGGGATAAGCGGAAAGAGACCACCAGTTTCGAGCACGAACAGCCACATTCCAGTTCCATATCTCGGTACGTATATCGTCGATCCGTCAAAAGTTAAGATTTTAAAGAATTTATTTAAATCGTAATTGTTTTTATCTTTCAAAGATCCCAAATTAATACTTGTAACTAATACATAAAATTTGTGCTTAAAAATTATTAAACATGTTTGTGTACACAGAAATTTGAAGAAATACTGAAAAATCATTTTATTTGTGGTATTAATTTAAGATATCCTCAATACACGAACGAATTGGTCTGTCCAATGGTACCCGACATAGAATGGATAGAAACTTTAGTGACTTTAGTCAGACAAGACACTGGATTTGGATTTAGAATAGTTGGTGGTACGGAAGAAGGATCTCAGGTTGGTGTTGATGATCTGTATCAACGATGTTACTTTCATATGTTACAAAAAGTGTAGTCATCACAGCTAATAAAAATGGAAATGTTAAAAATATTACGGTTAGCAGGTTTCGGTCGGTCATATTGTTCCTGGTGGAGCGGCCGATCTTGATAATAGACTCAGTACCGGCGATCTGATCATGTCTGTCGACGGAGAGAGCGTCATGAACTCTTCTCATCATCACGTAGTGCAACTAATGATAGCGGCAGCACAAAACGGCCGAGTAACTCTGGGAATACGACGTCGGATCAACACGCAGGAGCATCTTCAAGAGAACCTTCAGTCGTCTTACGGCCGACAAATGAATCTTCAATATCCGTATGACGTTACTGTCACTCGAATGGAAAACGAGGGATTCGGTTTCGTAATAATCTCGTCTGTCAACAAAGCCGGCTCCACCATCGGCAGAATAATCGAAGGCTCGCCCGCTGAAAGATGCGGAAGATTAAACGTCGGAGACCACATTCTCGCTGTCAATCATATAGATATCACAAACGTTTGCCACAAGGATATCGTTAATTTAATTAAAGATTCTGGTTATTCTGTCACATTGACGATTGGATATCCGTTGGACGATTGCTGTAGCAATACATCTCTTTCTCAAAAGGTATAGGCTTGCTTCGACAAATTTTTTAACTTAACAGTATATTGCGAAGAATTTCTTTTTTTATTTTATTCTTTGTACGTCCATATTGATTATGGAGCGATTAAAGTGTTGAATTTTTCTGTTTAGGACGAGCCTACAGGAGATGGAGATGGGGGCCAGTACCATGCTGTAGAGTTAACTCGGGGTACCCGAGGTTTTGGCTTCAGCATACGTGGTGGCCGTGAATTTCAAAACATGCCGTTATTTGTCTTGCAAATCGCGGAGAACGGCCCGGCATCTATCGATAATCGGCTTAGAGTGAGTAAAATTTTGATATACTTATTTCCGTTTGAATAATATTGATTGGGTCGTTTGTAACAAACTATAAATTCAGTACGAAGCTGATACAAGCTCCAAGTACCTAAATGAAAATCCATGTCTTGGGCTTGTATTGGCCTATTAAATTTAATGTTTAATTGGAAATAAATTTAAATCGAATATATATTGCTAGAAATATAATGCGTTTTAAACTATGAATACACAATGTTATATGCAAGTATTATGTTATTTCTAGATTGGTGATCAAATAATCGAAATAAACGGTATTAATACCAAAAATATGACGCATACAGAAGCGATTGAGATTATACGTAACGGTGGACCATCTGTTCGTCTGTTAGTGCGACGCGGCTGCCAGATGCCTTCAGTGGTAGGTGCTCCTCCACATCTCTACGATATGAACATATAGACAATTAACTTTTTGATAATAACATATTAATCTTAACTTCATGACATTTTCTCCTACTTTTGACGATACTAATGCTAACATTAGCACTGTATAGAATCTCTTTGACGATCTGGAAAACAAAGCTTTTCAGGGTATATAACATTAGGTATTATGCTAAATGAAGAAGATGAAAGACAATACAAGAAAAAAAGAATCTCAAATAGACGATTACGTAATTCGCTATTACAATAGGAACGGTAATATAGACATGATGAAAAAAAATTGTTGTATCGCACAATTCTTTGCAAAGTCTTAGGTGAATTTAAAGTATGACAGGGACAAAAAATATGCATTATTTATAACAATTATACATGTATAATTAGTTTTTGCAACAACATCGCGTGATACTTCCTTTTTACGATGTTTCGATAACGTTATATTTATATAATATGAATGATTTAAACTATGTTCACTTGCAAATTTGTCATTATGATGTACTTGCCTTTAAAAGTAGCGCTGAGCTATAAATTCGATAACACCAATTGTGATCAATTTGCGATAATGAACGATGAACAGTGATGACAAAAAGTTTCTATCGTAATTAAATATGCTTGTAGGCGTATTAAAAATATTCTCTAAGTAGAGAACGGATATTCGAGAGGGAACACACAGATGACTTTTTTTCTTGCAGCTATCATTGCGCAGCTTGCGAAGGTTTTAATATAAGGACAATTGTACTTGCTCATCCTAACAAAATTAGGCTGGTGCTAACCTAGTTTCTCTTAATTGATCTAATCGCAGAGTAAACGTAATTCATCCTAACACGTGTGATAGCTTTGAAAGTATATGTGCCTTTTTGCGCGTGTTCCGTATTTTAATGAGATTATTAAGTAAATACCGCAGCCTTCGAAAGTGATTGTAAACCTTCATTGAAATTCATTGTAGAGTAATCTCACAATCGACCAAATAAGTATTCGACCGAACCACGAGGGCACCCCGTGCAGGCATTTATCGAAATTACCCGAGAGGGGTGTGCCCCGCAAAAAACGTCAAAAAGTTCGATTTTCCATTTCATTGAACTGCTGCTCATCCAAAAACAGATATTTGTAGCGAGCGCTTTCGGCGTTTTCATGCTTCTCGGACGATACGAGATAAGCTAATATTTCGTAAGATCGAGAATTTTATTCTTTTACGGAAAGAGCGATTTTCACAGCATTTATGAAATACGTTTAAGCATAGACTTCTCGTTTCTTCTTTTTTTTTACTTTTTAAGAGAAGCAAACTGTGTAATTTATACAATTGCGAATAGTAAATCACCAATGACTTACGCTGTGTGAAAGTACATATATAGAAAATAGTGCAGTAATGCGTCAAAAGCGTAAAATTGCGGACACTATCTATTTGCTGACGCAAGCAGCATTGATACACATAAAGAATCTCAGAATTCGATATCTTATATCATGTAGAAATGACAAACAGCTGTATGCCCATACGCTGTAAGGTGATACTGTAGACTGGCGTTTATAACAATATAAATTTATTATTCGTCTGCTCTTCTCAATAATGTTTCAAAGTGTAGACTTTTAAAATTTAGGCTCCTATCATATACATATATATAGACACCACTTTGTAAATCTTTTTTCTAGATAGTGACATAATTGTGGCCTTGACGATAAAGTGTTACGCCTTTTGAAAGCACATAAAGAGATCTCGCGTGAGAGAGGTAGTAATTGTTTAATTGTTCTCGTAACGCGCGACTCTATCGTTTTCGGATTATGATAAAAATTTAAACTCATTCATCATCGATGTCTTGTCTCCCCTTTTTTTCCTAAGTATTTATTAACAGTTATATGAAATGTATATGTATGTCAGTAATTATGTATAAAATTAAGGACTCATACAACCAAAGAAGTGAATGCACTTATCAGCCATTTTGTTTTGAGATTGAGTGGTGGAAGATCGATATGATAGAATTTATTATTGTAATAATTAATCAATCTCTTTTTCGGGCGATAATCATTCTCGCGCCCGTGATTAATTCACGTTGTTAATATCGATGAATCATGCATGACAAAATTATGATGGAGAACGTATTTGACAGAAGTTTATCTTCATTCTTCCTGTCTTTTTTCGATGTTTATGAAAGTTACATGTTTGAAAGAGTAACGTATATATTTTTTTACTTGTAAAATAGTGAGAGATGGCAGATGTTGTTCGGCACGATGTATTAATGAGACAAATGATGAAAAAAAGAAAAGATAAGCTAGATTGTATTTTTAGATCTCAGGATTGATGTGTAAGGAAAAAAGAATGTAATACATATATACATATATACATATATATATATATATGTGTATTGTGTGTGTATATATATATGTATGTATATTGTATATGTATATACATGTTATATATTTTATATACATAAAATATATATGATATACGTTGTATATATAAAATATATAAATATATATATATATATATATATATATATATGTTTTACACTTATTACATGTGTATGTTTAACGAACAATTCGTATAAGCGATAAGCAGCAGCAAACGCATTTAATCGGATCACACAGTATCCATTTTATAATCATCGCGTTTATTTTTTATAATTATATATAAAGAATTTGTATATTGTATAGGATATTGCGTAAGTTTAGTGTAAATGTATATACTTGTTTTTCGGAGATTAAAGGATAATGTTGATAATTTATAAGGCGTATCGTAAGAAGCAATAACGCGTCAATCGTTGTCTTATCGAGATTCACACGTCGAGAATACACGCGAGTCTTTACTACTCGTTCTGCCTTTTCTCTTGCCAAAGCTCCAGTTATATCGCATTTCTTTTTAACGTGATCATATCTCGTAGGCAATTGCGACGAATGACTTAGAGTCTAGTTGGAAAAAGAAATATCGGAACGTTTCATCTCGTTGCCCGCGCGTTACACATCTCGAGTAGTAAAGACAGCACCGATCATTAAATTTTTCATCGCACGCACGGAAAGTATTTTATACATATTCGATTGATACACCAATTTAACTGAATATCAAACGGTTATTTTGTACGAGCTTCGTATATTTATTGTAATTCAGATATAAACCGAATTCTGTATATGTCCGTTATGTCTTAAATAATCGTCGTTGAATAATCCGAGGTAAAAGAAAACCGATATTGTTGCTAAGAATATAATATACTACCGATATATATTGTTGTTGAAATATACTGAAATAATAAATACTGCATTGAAAAAACTGCGAAGGAATGTGATTTATAATCTTTTGGAGATCGTCTTATATTTCCTCTCTTTCTCTCTTCCTCGGAATTAAATTGAGAATTAAATATTTGTCGTTAAAAGAGTTTGCAACAAAGCATCAATGTGCAATACAATACTGATATAACTGCAGAATATTTTTGTGACACATTGTTAATTACATAGGCAATTCTACGAATATCACAATCGAGGATTAAGTTATCATTAATCAGTTATTTTTTCATCGATATATAGATATAAAATAATAGCTAACTATAAGTACTGGTTAATCAACGACGTGCACATAAAGTTGTGAAGAAATTTATATATTTTTTTTTTTGGAAACACAAAGAAACATATTTCCTTGATAAACAATCAAGTATTTTATATTTTATTTATTATATTAAGAAAAAGTGATTTTCAATTTAAGAGAAATTCAATTATTTATCTCTATCTTCGTTTTAATCTTTTCTTTTTATTTACGTTCTATCAGTGAAGAACTGAGATTGCTTTACATTGTAATGCGTTTAAGCCTTTCATTCTCAAATCATTTAATAGCTGCAAGAAGGCATTCGTAATTTTGATATCATTTTATTTACCGAGAAGTTTTTAAGTATTCATTTTTTATCTGTATATGTATAGATATGTATAAATTGGATCTATAATTATATATGACTACAATAAGAACGACAGGACTAAATACCGAAGGTCTCACAGTGTAAATTTGAAATTAATTTAGTACGACCTCCCCCCCCCCTCTCTCTCTCGCTTATTATCAAGGAGAAATATTTCAAAATACATTTAAAAACATATCCGCTTCGACCCGTTGCCCTTTAAACACGGTGTTGTCGCGGAGCCTATAGAAACAAGCAAGCTTTTCCATTTTCGCGAAGCGATCATTAGTGATCGTCCGTTTACGCTTGTCGGTCAAACTGGTTAGCCTACAGCCCCGCTGAATGTTTCCGCATTCCAAGACGGCGCACTTTCCGAGGACGTGAAAAGGTGGGTAAGGTTATCGATCCTTATCGGCGCATTCATTCAGGCGATCGGCGATTTCCGCGAAAATCCGCGTGTCCGATCTTTCCAATTAATCGCGATCGGCGCACGGGGAGGCCAATTACGGCCTTTCCAGCGCGGCAGCGTGCCGATTGGCACTCACTTTTGCTCACTTTTCTCGAAACCTAAGCACGCGCGTCATCGGCCGATCGCCGTCGGTTCCGCGTAAACTCGGAATCTGTTGCGATTTCTCTTCGCGCTAATTCTAATAAAATTAACCATGAGATCGCCACGTGCGCGCAAACGAACGATCGCCCGACGTCAAATTGAATGAACGCGATACGAAAATCGCGTGGGGAAAGCCGAAAGCGTAACAAATATATTATATAGATACATAAAAAAAATACATCTAGATTCTAGCTTATTAGAGATATGTGTGTGTGACTTCGACTAAACTTCGATTAAACTTTGATCGATGATTCACTTATCCGGTAGCACCGGTGCTTCCTTATTAATATACAGATGCGGAATTAAATTACATCCCTAATCTGAAGTTAGAAAAATCGAAACTTTTTGAGAAATATTCGAAAAGTTCTGGAAACTTTTGGAGCTTCGGCGAAAAGCAGCTGCGACCGGTTGTGTTTACGTTAATAAAACACCAAACATAGTCGGCGTAAGGTATCCGCATTATCCACTGTTTGTTTTGTTTAATCTCTGCTCTTATTGGAATATTGTTGCAAATGTCGAAACTTGATATAATCCTCATGGATAACAGTGGCAAGACCACTAGGAGACAATGCTCCCTAATTAAGAAATTCCTAATCCCTCTTCCAACATTCTCTTTTAAAATAACAATAAAAATGCCAATGATGTGTCTCGAGCCTTATTTAATTTTATCTTTTGTTTGTTGCATTTATTCCTTTAGAAGCAGAGAACGTCATATTCTTTAATAGATAAAAATAAAAATTTTTGAAATCCAATTTTTATTTCTATCTCACTTCGTGATATATATTATTCTAAAAAAAATTCGAAAGTATCTAAAATCGTTTAATTCCGATTTCAAGTATTTCGGATTAAAAATTCTCAATCTGCGTTAATTTTTATTGTTAATAGTAGAAAAAAGATTAGGGACAACAAATTATATAATTATAAAATTCCTTTAACAATATTGTCGCTTGAATTAATCGAAGTTTGGTCGAAGTCATCATATGAATTTCGGAGAGCTCTAAACAATAGCGATTTATACATTCGACTATCGTATTCGTTTGTATACGATATATGCTTCTCATCTCATAACGAAATAATTTCGGAAGATAAAGGTAACGAGAGAGAAAGAGAGAGAGGGAGAGGGAGAGCAGATATCGCGGGGCGTCCATCCCGCTCCGAGATTTCGAAGCATTTGCGACTGAAATTTGAAAGTGGAGATCGCGATTCGCGGCGATTCCTCGGTCGATCATGCATTTTGAAAGGTGGCGCGGCGGCGCCACCTAGCCGAACCACCCGAACCACCTTCCGCGGTTCCAAGTTCCGAGCTTCCAAGAACGCATTGGAACGCATCACGCTTGACGTCTCGGCTGTCTCGAGTCGACGTGACGTCAGTAGTTGATCAGCGGCAGCAGCAGCACGGGCACGGGTAGTCGGGTATACGCGGATCGCGAAACTCGCGCGACGTGTGCGTCACGGCGACCTGGAACGTGGTTCGCGGCGACGAGGAAACGCCGGGAAACGGCGAAGGCGCGACGCGGGCGCTGGGGACGGAGACGGAGAGGTGGCCCGCGGGTGGAGAAGAGAAATTAAGAGAATCCACGGTGGCCTCGCGAGGCGACTGAGGCGAGCCGCGAGGGTCGGCGGCGCAAAGCGGCGCAAAGTGATCCCGACGCGCCGCCCCCGGCGCGCGGAGGGCAGCAGCAGGGGCGGCAGGGGGGGAGGCGCGATCCTCCGTTGCCTCCGTCCCGCATACGACGCCATCTTCGCATTGTGCGGTCGCGCCGTCGCGGACGCCCCGCGGTCAGGTTGACGGCACTGGGCGATTGATCTCGCTCGCGCAATACGGACATACGTACGTGCGACACGCTTCTTCGCCGTATATACGTGCGTGCGTGACACCCGCGCGCGCGCGGGTGCCGTGTTTTTATCCGCGAGAGAGAGAGAATATACACGGCGCATCACGTTGGGTGCCGCGGAGGTCCCGAGGGACGAACGAGTGGACGGACGGACACGGGCGGACGCCCCCCTCCCCTCCCCTCACCTTGGCCACGCATTCGCGAATGTAAACAGAATTCTCCGCCGCGCCGGATATCGTCATGTGCGACACGGGCCGGATCGGAGCTCGTCGCGCCCGAGTCGCGCCAAGCCGGAGCTAAGCTAAGTCGAGCCGAGCGAAGTGAAGTTAGCGCGCCGTCGTAGCCGCGCGCGCGTGTCGGTGTGCGCGTTCCTCGACCCGGGTCGCGCCGCCATCGGAGTGTGTGCGTGTGCGGGATTACCGTGAAGTGGGAACGGCAGCTCCGACCGTCGTCGCTCCGGGCTCGCCCCGTTGCGTGTACTCGGCATCTCTCTCTCTCTTTCTCTTACTTCCTCCCTCCTTCCCGTCTTCCTTCTCCCGACTCTCTCGCTCCTCCGCTCCTTGTTTCTCTTTTAATCTCTCTCCCTCCCTCTCGCGGTCGCCTAGGATATTCCCGATACCTGAGACGGGTTCGCGTGCGCGAACCGCGTACGGCTCTACGTTGGCTCCGTTGCAATGAGAGATCTCGGCAGGAAACTCGCGGACGAAGCTGCATCCAGGGTGAGTAGTGTTTCATCTCTCTAGTTTTCCGCGATTTCTCGCGATTACCGCGAGCCGAGAGGCGAGAATAGCCAGGGCAATCGTCGACGACGCCTCCCGTTTACTCCGACGGCGACGGCGACGGCGTTTTACGCGAGTTGTTGCCGCGCAAACGCTCCGCTCTCCGCCTGTCCATTGAATCGAGTCCCAATTGCGATACACGTTAACCCACCCTCGCTCCTTCACGTCGTCGCGCGACGTAAAAGATCGCCAGGTCGCCAGTTTTCCCGAGTGCGAAACGAACGCGCGGTATAAGATTCGTGCTGAGAAAAACCGGATCCGGTGACGAGATTTTTTTTCGCAGGTAGGAACGTCGGATCGCTGGACGGACGTTTTTCCGCGCCGAGGGATGCGGATCGCGGATCTTTTCCTAATGGATATCCGCGCAAAAGTCGCAGGATAGCGGCCGAACCCCTTCCCTTCTTCTCCCGAGGTTCAAGTGTACGGGTTCGCTTACGCGGTTGCGTTCGTGTGCGTGCGGCCGTTCGTCGAGCGGGGTGCTCTCTCTCTCTTTCTCTTCCCCTCTCATTGCTCCGTTCACTCGCTCACTTGCTCGCTCGCTCGCTTGTAAATCGAAATCCGAGGTGCTTTTCGAGCCGCGTGTTTGTCGCTCGTAAAAAGCCCCCACCGAGCCCGAAGGCAGAAGCGGGATGGCGTACTGCTGTTTGTCTCAGGTTCGCGAACCTAAACCGACGATGGAAACGTATATACGATCGGCAGGCAGGCAGGCAAGGCAAGGCAAGGCAAGGCAAGGCAACAAGGCAGGCAGGCAGGAGCTGGCAAGCCTTTCGTCTCGTTTTGCGGTTTAACGTCCGCAAATTTATTCCTAATATAAATTGAGAAACAGCAGCGGTTTTCGGAATTCGTGCGTTTTCAGCCGCGCGCTTGTTTTCGTCGGTATTTTCCTCCTTTCTCTCCTCCGTTCTAAAACCGAGGTACACTTTGTTCCGTTTTACTAGGGAAATTCATAACAGAGTGTAATTGAAAGAGGAACGAGCCTTTCTTTAGAAAGAAAAGACGTCGACATTTTTATCTTGATGAATACACGTCGGTACATTTATTACATAATGTTGTAAAATATGTAAGGAAAAAGATATGAGATACATATTGAATACATAAGTTTTATTTATTTATTTTAATTATTTACCGTATTATTGTCTGACAATGAGTGGCAAGTTTCGAACTCTGACAGTCAAACTGTATGCTTTTTCTTGAAAATAAGAAAAATGTACGAGGGTACGTCCTTACATATTGTGTTAAAGAATTACGTGACAAAGATACACGGTATAGATTGATAATATTTATTTGTCTTTATTCGTTAAAGTTATTGAAGTCTTCGTCTTTTCTTTCCTCTACCTGATTGTGGTAATGACTCTCAAGAGTCGTCCATCACAAATTATAATCTGTAGAGCACGTTGGACATCATCCCTTTTGGCGCTGTTTTTTTTTGTTACCTTCATCAACGAAAGAGCAATCTCGGCCGATTCAAACATGACCCCAACTGCGCGTTTCAAAAGGTTGTTCTGAAAGTACCAGTGTTACAAAGAAAAAGCGAAGCTTACCGTTACATGCAAATAATTGCCTGTCAATGGTTCACCACGTGAAAACTTTTCGAGATCTAACTTTCTGGAAAAGACTGCGAATTTCGGCTGAAAAATCTAGAAAATCTGGACAACGTCTGGATACTAATGATGAGCCTCGTTGTTAATACTTCGACACCGGAAACAAAGCAGGATTTATGTCCATTTCTATCAATGTAGATTAACTTTAATCGCGGTTTAACTTACTTTTCATCTTTTTCTAGTTCTTAAAATTAGAGAAAGATAAAAGGTAAGTTAAGCCAAGATCAAAGTTAATCTGCATTGGTAGAAACGGATATTAATATTTTGCTACGATTTCTATCTCGTAGATTAGACGGCGAAATTAACGATTAATTTTTGTGATATGACGCTATTTGAAGAATATATTCTAATAGTTTCTTAAAGAGCATCCAACTTATAATATTTATTTCTCCAATTTATATATTAGATATTTATTCGTATGGGAGAGGGAAGGGGGGGCAACTGAAGTTTAAGTCAGCTCTTCCAGTTACGTATTTAATATTCTGCCAAACACTTGGAGCACTCAATTCGGGACTCGACCATTTAATTAGCAACCTTGCAATACGTTGCAATTTATTTAGCGCTGATGAGGAGCTAATTTTAGTGAGGATAAATGCATGAGGATTCGAAGGCGTAACGTAAAGGCGTAATATTTTGTGAATGCCATCCTAGACAGTCCCAGCCTGCGTCTCACCACGTACCTACCTCCGGTTTCTGTATTTATTATGTCTGCATTGACATCAGCATCACAATACCCGTAAAAAATGTCGAGGCATACCGGTAGACGAAGGTTCGAAAAAAATTTGAAGGGACAGACGAAAGAATCCGTCCTGCCTGGAAAGACGGATTCTTTCGTCCGTCCTTTCACGTCTTCGTAATTTTCCAACGTGGCGTTTTTCTAACGTGGGACGCTTTTCATTTGCTATCTTTCATCCCCACCGATCGTCGAGGATCCGCGAGGATCCGGTCCTATTGTGCATGAAAACCACACTGGTTCTGGTTGCAGTCTTCGCGCGGATTACAGATCGCTAGCTTCATATCCTTCCCGTGTTCAGTCTTCAACGGTAACTTAAACATTTGGAGTTTGCAGTAAGAGAATTTCATATATCTAATCGAATGATAACTGCAGGGGTATCTTGGTGGCGAACAAAAGTACATCGGCATGCGGCAATATGTAGTTGCTACCATAAAATGGTCTCTCTTTTCGAAGAAAGTGTGTCCGGAATCGTAATTATATGCGTCAAGCATAGTTCCCTTTCTGAATTCTATCGTCGGAATAATACTTCGAACCCGCAACGGCTCTCACGTTCCTTCTTTATCTCTCACGGAATTGAGAATGAGAACACGATTTCGTAAACACGAGAGGTAACAAAGGAAATAACAGTCGATTTGTCAGTTGTAGTTAGCGAAAATCCCTTTCTGTTATGGTTTGTCGACCACTGCGAATCGATATTTCCAACGGCGGAGCGATTCGCGAGGGGCACAGAATATTTCTGGAAAACCGTCGGGCACCCCGCGCTGATCAAACAATAGCGTGTCCGTTAATTAGAATGCAAAGTTACGTCTCGCTTCGAACGCGTCTTAACTCTCCCGCGTGCAATCTCGCCTTTCGAAGATATCTCTATCGGAGGATTATTACGACCGAATTGTCGTTTCGCGTGTTTCGTCGCGAAGACATCCTCCCGTCCTCGAATCTTACGACCAAGACGTGCGTTCGATGACGCAAATCACACACTACAAATTAAATATTAAATATTAATTAAAGGAAATTTAAACCAATACCTTGAGTTAAATAACATTCTATTATTTTTAATTACCATGTGTGTCGGAATTAATTATTTTAACACAAAACGGTATTATTTTAACTCTATTGGTGTAATTAAATTAATTTAACTAATGTAGTTAAATTGTTTTAGTTAAATTAACGAGATATTGAGTAGGAGCGGGCAACTTATAGAAATGATTAAAAATGACTCAAATTGAGTATAATTTGACATTACGATTTTAATACTGTATTGCTTGTCTCCGCACCGTATTCTCTCTCTATATATATATATATGTAAATGTCCGTTACTGTTAATCTATGTTACATTTTTATTTCATTAAAGACATTGACCTTACCGAACAATCTCGCGTTTATTTTTCGTCCGACTCCTTTATTATCGGTACTTACACGTTTTACAAATTTCAACAAAGTTCTAACGGTCGAATTGTGTACCCTTGTTTAATGATTAATAATAAATATTATATACATAGATATATGCGAACATTACCGCGCTCTGTTAGCAAATGAGAAAATTATTTATCTTTGTAAACATTTTTATTTCTTGGTGTAATCTATTTAATTATAGAATATTCAAATTAATAATTATTTTTATGAACATAGTCAAAAAAGAAATGTAAAATGTAGAAAAATGCTGCCATTTGAAAGGTTTCCTTCGGTCTATTCTCGCATTATACTCAGCTCCATGAAGAACCTTGCGTATTGTTTTCAAACTAACGTCTTTGACCGTACTCTTCACTTATCTGCACGGCAATCTACGACGCATTAGCTCTAGGATTATTTCTCACTGTGCTTACAACTTTCCTTTTCTCTCTGACACTTATTTAACTGGCTTAAGCGACCATTTCGCTCCATTTTTTTCAAACTTTCTTCATCTTGAAATTTTTTGACAAGCGGTATAAGAACCTCTTTTAATTTCTTAAGGACCGGTTGTTCCAACCTATTGATAAGCTAACAGCTAACTAATGGTTAAATCATATGTCTATCTTTGTCTAATGTAAAGGATAAACAAAGACATATGTATGATTTAACTATTAGGTAGTTTGCCAGCAGGTTGAAACAACCGATCCTAAGACCTTTCTTTGTTTATATAAATTTAATACAATTATTTTTTAATGTCGTTTCTTTACTTTTTTTACATCTCATTTTGTAGCTAGTTTATAACCACTTTTTATAACTTATAAATCAACTTATAAATAGTAAAAAAATTTACGAAAACTTTTCAGAAACCGCTTTTATCTTTTTTTCTTGTGATTACATTTATTTCTGTTAATTTCCATAAGGTGCAACTAAAAATGTAAACAAAGAAAATAAAGGTTCTTACAAAAATCAACATTTTAATTGGCATTTTCTTCGAAAATGCAATTTGATTTTATATAAACTTATCGATATTTTTATTCATCATCGTGTGTAGGTGAAGATATAGAATTTCTTCTATCTTTGTTCTCGGAGTTTAGTTATGAGCATGCTTGCTTCGGCATAATTATGATATATTATATCGTATGATGCTATACTGTACCACATGTAATGTTATGTAACATCGTGATAAGGTATGTAGCCAAATTTTCTATCAGAAATCGCTCTCGAGTCTCCTATCTTGCCAGTATTTCGCGCGAGTCGTCGAAGCATCGTTACTCGGTATCTTGACGTATCGGAGAAAAAAAAAGAGATATTACTGAGTCTTATTTACTTGCAGCAGTGATTCTTCTTAAGATCTTCTGAAATCATTTGAGAACAAGTACCGCGTTGAACGAGTCATTGATGGTTTTTAACGAATCTATCGGTATTCACAGAAGCGATACCGCTGAATAATCTTTTTTTTTTTCTAATTGCTGGCAATTCAACAATTAATTAACTTGAACATTTAATATTCCGCTTCGAAAAAAGCACGGGTTTCGTTTGAATGGCACAGCTCAACGATATGGTTTCAAGTATCAGTGATCGATTTTTTTTTATCCGTAATGATCGATGGGGCGACATTCTCGAGATTCCAAAGGGAACGAAGTACCTGAGAGTCGTTGAAAGCAGAATTTGCGAGCCCCGATATGCCAACAATAATAACGTTTTCGGAGATTTGCAACAGGCACCGATGTTAAGCCGATGACGCCGAAAAGTTGTATAGATACCCGAAAGAGATCGATCTGTCGCGCGTCTGAGCGAAGCCGATATCGCCGCGTGTAATCTGGTCCGATGGTAATCGATGAAAAGAAAACGATCGATGCGAACAAACAATGCCGATAACGATGTGTTTGCGAGGAGGATATATCGTTCCCGGATCTGGTCGCGCCGATACCTCGCCTCGCGCCATTGCCATAGCCGCGTGGACCGGTCGCGAAAAGCGCATTCCCGCGAACGCCCCCTCGTCTCATCGGGGCGGCCTTTTTTTTTTTCTTTTTTTAGAGAAATCTGTCATTCCACGAGCGCTCGCGCGGAGATATAAATACACGGCGCTGGCGCGACGGGCGGCGCGGGGAGGCCGCGCTTTCCTCGGAAAGCGTCCGCTATACGCGATCGCCGAAGCGGAGACGCGAGCTCTCCGCGCCTCTTAATCCGATTTGCGCTATTTGCGAAATAGTAACGTACGGGCGAGATGTATCTCGGCGCGTCTTCCAAGAAACCGTGACTTCCGGTGGAAACTTATCTTCGTTTCGTAATCCATCTATCTTCACGCGACACACACGGTGCGCGCGTGAATGCGTAACCCTCGCGTGGCGCCTCGCTGAAATAAATCCGATAAAATTGCGTGCGTTCTCGGTGGTACGCGCGCGACCGGCTATGCTCTCTTATCGTCAGCTCTTAAGTTCGCGAAAGACGTTGATATTACGTCAACGGTCCCGCCGGCTGCGAAAACAGAAACGTAATACGACGTCATCGGTCACGAAAGTGTCAATAAGTTTGGCGATAAAAATAAAAATTAATTACCCGGAGAGTGCACACAGAGCCTTCCTTATAACTGTCTTATCAACGCTCTCGTTACCACGTGTTATGTACATGCAACCCCGATCGTCTATGAAAATGATAATTATAACGACGATAAGGGATACCGCAGTTTCGAATTTGCATCGCGACGTTTTAGAAATGATTGGCGTAGGCCAAAAGAGAACGATCTCTTATCTGAAAACAAATAATTAATAAGAGACGATTCTCCGTTTAATGTTGTCTCTTTTCAAAAAATTTCAAAAAGTGTTGAAATGTTTTGAAATATTTCGAAATTTGATCAGATCCCTTTCAGATACCGATAATTATCTTTCCAATTAGCGATCAGTCTAATCCTCAACGAGAATATAGAAATACCAATAATTTTCCGAGTTTAAAAAATACCGAGAATTAATTGTAGTCGAGGCACTCAATTTTCAGCAAGAGCAATGCATATTTCTGGATACCCGATCCGAAAACCGCAACGTGAACAATCCGCGGAGTTCTCACATTCGTATTGCGACGCGAACAATGCCTGCAATGCCCGATACGAGCAGCGGACGTAATCGTAATCGCGGCGCGACGCGATTAAAACGAAGACTCGGGCTCTTTATCAGTTTTCTTTAATATTCCACGATCTGCCCCGCGGCTGCGAGCGGCTGCGAGCACAGGGTACGGATCGCGAGAACGGAACGCGAGCGTCGACTTAAAGTGGCAGCGATCGATTTATCGGCGAGATAAAGCGCGCACACGATACCGTTCCCCGATTTCGCCTAGCTAGCTCCCTGAACTGAACTCCGCAAATACGACCCGATGTTGTTTTCGCGACGACGGTATATCGATCGCCTTTCTTTCTCTCTCTTTCTCTCTCTCTTTTTCTACGCGATTCCGCCGCTCGGATTCCGTTGCGAGCGCAGAAAAATCGCGCCGAAGCGAAGGTGAGAAACGTACGGTCACGGTCTTTTCCAGCGCGGAACAGAAATACGAGATTCATCCAAAGGTTCTTTCTATCGTTATCAATTCCGGGTCGGATTCTACTTCGTGACACATATTATTCGGTATTCCGCAAGACGATGCACCTGTTATTGTTGTGTGGATAAAAATGCGACGAAATGCAAAGTTCAAGGTGCAAAATAAGCGAGAAGTAAATTTTCGAACAAATTTTCACTCCGCATGCCCCTCTCTACAAACACATTTTCCATTAAAAGATTAATCTGGATTGTAAATCTTACCAATGCAACTTTTCCATTAAAAGATTTAATATGGATTACATATTTTACAAACGAATCCTTTTTCCATTAAGAGATTAATGTGGATTATAAATTTTATGAAAGCGAATTAGTTCTTAAAACTAATTTTTAAACTTTCGTACGTATATTGAAAGATTAATTTTCGCAGAATCGGTCTCGCGGCGTATTTAATTTTCTCAATAAAATTGAAGTTTAAATTAGTCTGTTAAAATACGAATTAAATGCATGAAAGTTGGTCGATTATCGCAATGTTGCACAATATTTCTTACTGCAGAATACCTGTGTATATATATATATATATATATATATATATATATATATAATACTGTGTACCAGAGCAGAAACATTTTCTTTCTCTTTGTGAAGTTATTATTCAGAGATAGAGAAAAAAAAGATTTGAAGATAGAAAGAAATAACGATGAATTTTCCTGTTACGTTCACGTCAGTAATAATGTATTTGTGTAAAGAGTCATTTGCATATTTGTGGAAATGTTTCCTATCGCGGCGTGTGTTATGCAATGCACATTATGAATAATTTATTTTGTGATTAATGACTTCAAACTTTTCTTTTCTTTACAAAATTATATAGGTTCTTTTATTTTTCTTCTCTTAAGTTATTTTTTAAACCATAGATTTAATAATTATTACATCATTTATTACAGCATTCTAATCTTTAACGTTTTGTATATACATTTTAGGTATTTTGAAGAGCACGCAGGGTTCGTTGGATTCATTTTTTTTTTACTCAGTATCACTTGCTGAATCCGAGAAAAATGGCCAAAAAATTCTAGTATCCAGGAAAAGTTTTTAAACACATTTTATACCGAAGAAAGCAACGATTGGTTTTATCACTTGAGCCAGCTCAGCAAATTTCTCTTAACATATTTTAATTAAAATCGTGGCTTTACTTGTATTAAATAAGATTTTATGACCAAGGCTATTGTTACAGAGTATCTATGAAATTAAATACTATGGATCGGAATAATAGGTTACAAATGAGGTCTACAAATGAATGTTGGTACACCTGTAACAGAGATTACGGATCTGACTTGAAGTCATATAGTCGTAACTAATTATATGCTTTTGTATGTTTTTTTATGTTTTGAAACTATGTTTTGAAACTAAGCCCTCTTCCTTTCTCATCAGGACCTGGATCCTGCAATGGTAAAATTACCTTAGGCTATGTACATATATGTATTGTTTACGAGCAATGTTACGAGACCTCATTCTGGCTCTTACGAATAAGGGTTTCTGGAGAAATATATTTAAATCTCGATAATCCGGATAAGATTCTTTATTCATCATCTCGAACTCGTACTCACCGTCAAGCAAATGATCTCTATGTAGGACTTTGTCAATAAAAGTTGGTACGGACCACTCAAGTTTCGGAATTCTTTGTTGGAAAATCGAAAAAGATGAGAATGTCTTTTTTTTTTAATTTTTCAAACTGACGTCTTTGTCGGTTTAAACCACATTTTTCTACTAATAATTGCTTGATAATGATAAGTGTAGAGCTGTAACATTGCTTGTTAAAATAAATTTACCGAATGTTCTGCAATTACGACGATTTTTTTGACCATTTTTCTCGAATTCAACAAGTAATACTGAGCGAAAAAAATGCATACTGTCCTTTAATAAGATTTTTAATTACATTTTCATTTCTATTTCAATAAATAGAATTTAACAAAGCTATATTATAAATTTAATAAGGCTTTAAATTTCATTTTTATTTCAATAAATTAAATTTATTTAACATAGCTGTATTAGAAAATTAATAAGGCTTTAAATTCCATTTCTATTTTAATTTAATTTAATAAAGCTTTAAATTCCATTTCCATTTTAAGATTCCAATTTAAATTAATTAAAAAATGGAGACATTTCTAAAAGCAATTATTAAATCATCGTTAAACTATTATTTATTAAATACCTATGTTTAATAATAAATGTTAATATATGACAAACAATATATAAATTTTAAAGATGAAGATATATTAAAAAATGATTAAAATACAATTATATTATATTTTTTAATATTTTTAGGAAAATTTTTTAAATTGTTTTTTACACATTTTAAACTATGTAAAATGATTTCTGGATATATTTATGTATCTAAGAGAAGAGGTTGGAAATAGTCTTTGCGCGAATCAGATTAAGGATTAAGCAATGCGTCTGCAACTGTGCGAAGTGTTAAATAAAAGTTTATTAATTATACAGTTATTATTATATAAATTCTATTATGTATTCCAGTATTCTTTTCTGATGTTTACAAAAACTTATGCCAAAAATAAGATGCGTACTAAAGTTCCATACTCTATAAATATATTTATATATATGACTATAAAATGTTAATAAAAATAGTAAAAAGTCCATACAAACGATAAAGATGAAAATCAATGAAAATCAACGTAGAAGAATAAGCAATTGATTTACATCGGGATATTTTCAAAGGGTTATAAATGCGACAAATAAAAAAGATAAATGTAACAAATACTATAATAAAATAAATAATGCTCAAGATAGAGGATACACAATGTCAATGTTATCATTTTCAGGAAATCTTTCAATAAAAAGCAGGAAATAAACAAAACAAACAATGGGTAATATATGTACATAAACGGTTTATGCTGATAAAGATTAGCACTTTATTAATATGCACATAACAAGTCGAAGCTGTTTCTCGCCGGAGCTCCAAGTTTTCAGAACTTTTGGAATATTTCTCAAAAGATTCCGGTCTTTAGAGCTTTTCGGATCATCGGATTAGGGATACTCAATTTGTATTTACATATCTTGGCAAAGTTTCTCGTATGCAAATATTAATCGTCGCGAGACTATATTCACATTATTCACCGTGATACGTGACGAAATATAATAACGACTTTATTAGGAGCACAGTCTCCACGTGTCAAGAATTCGCTCATGTATACCTCCCCCCTACATTCCTCATATGTTTCCTAGACCACTGTAGTCAGTTGCGTCCTAACTCGTACACGGTTCACAAGCAGCGACTGTCTTCCTCTTCTCTCGTTAATTTTTGTCAACGTAACGAGCCGATATTCCAACACTTTTATCTAAACTTTTAGTAATTCGATCTCTAGAATTAATTGTAATTAAATAATTTTTTGTATTTTCGTCAGAAGATTCAGTGTTCGATTTGACGAGAATCTTTTAACATCTTTGATGTATTTTTAACAGTAGTTTCGTGTGGTAACACATATCGATATTTTATGTACGATTTTAAGATGTGCTTTCATTGAATCTATTTATCTTTCAGTGACGGAAGTGCAAGATGCCTTCAATCGATACGCGATCGATAAGAGTGCCTGGAGAAATGGATCGGTGTCCATTGCACAGACCAGACGCTACATCGAGACATGCTGAATGCCGATTCACGCTGGATGTGTCCAGCACATTGGAATCGTCCCCCGTCGTTTGCGACAATTTTGGAACATGCTGTGACGTATCCAACACCGCCAATGCCGTCCTGTTCAAAAAGGATACCGTCACAACGCTGGAAAACGAGCCCAATAGTGCGGCTCGCTTGCAACAAAACACCTCATTATCTCACAATGCCCGTTCAACTGACCTATGCTCGTCGCAAAAAGAATCATTTGATCGTCCCATCGCTCTTTGTGATCATGGACGTGATACAAGTGTAATAGACCACCGAAATCGGCATGGTTCTACGCGAAGGAGCGACGCGATGAGATACTCTCACGCGGCGGATGCATTCTCGATAATGAGATACGGTTTCAATCAAATGTTAGGATTAATGATCATCGATTGGATAACGAACTCTTCCTGGAGAAGATTGCGAACCTGCTTTCCTCTCTTAATCTGCTTTTTACTTTGTGTGACGCAGTCTACCGCCCACACTTGTTCAGTTGGATTAAGTACACCGGGATGTAAGTTTCGTTCAAATATATCTTTGCGTATGAACACAATCGACGGACAAATATATGATACGTTTTATTCACATACTGGATATAACGCGTTAGCAATTACTGAATTAGTTATTAGAACTAACATTTAAATAAGTTTTTTAACACCGTTTTTAACTATCGAGTCAAATTGTTGAATGTATTTAGAGCCGACGTTTTATTATTGACTGATGACTTTGTATCTGACTTTGCCATTGCCTCCTATGTTACTTGCGATTCGTGATTAACTCTGTTGACTTTTAGTTCTTTCTCATATTATGCTGTATACTTTTCAAAATTCAGATATCTTTTATTTTATTTTGCTAATTTATTGTGCTAAGGAAGACACTAACAATAAGTAAAGTCAGAACGTCCACAATGTTTTTGTCCACCTTTGGACAATCAAATATAGAATACTTTAACTTGTAACATCTTTATTCGCTTATATTTGGCCTCTCAACTCTCATTATTGTTTTTACATTTAACGAGCGTTTACCTTTTTAACATATATAATATATGTGTGTACATAATACACATTTGAAGACGGTGCATATATGCAAATGTACGTGCATACGTATTGTAGCCGAGATAAAAGCCGTTGTCTTCTGTTTCTCTCGCATGCGTACCGCTGCGCTAGAATTATAAATAAAGCATATGTCTTATCTCTCCTTTTGGAATTCTAGTCGAGCTAAATGTATATATCTATATTTAATACGCGAGCTGTACAGTTCACATCGAAATTGCCAACTGTCTGTTAGATTGCATTCTCGCGATATCACTATTTTAGTTTTTATAATACTATAAAATTTGTACCACATGTATAAATTTTGGTTCAATTTTTTTTATTCTATTCGCTTAATGAGTTTGCTTATATTCGTTAATGTAGGAATTTTCATAATTAAAGTACAAATATCTTTTATTCTATTTGAAATAGTAACGCTATAAACTTTATCTTGTTCTTTGTAGGGACCTGGCCACAAGGTGATATCGTTATCGAACATGGTAAACCACTCAAAATGTTCTGTCTATTAAATCAGACGATCGTGGATATCGACTATCGTGGTAAAAGTGCGGAAGATCTTCGATTCTTTCGTAATGATCAGGAACTGGAATCGGAATTCGTCACAGTAATTAATGAAACAACGATAGAGCTGTTCATCAAATCTCCACCAGCCTCCGATGACATGTATAATTGCAAGTTGAAAATAAACAACAGCGATTATATAGCAGTTTGTCTCAATAAGGTTGTAGTTGGATGTAAGTAATTATTCTCATTTGAATTATCTTTTATGTATTATATTAACGGGTATTAGCGGGTATATTATATTAGCAGATCTCCGAATTGATGCAACGACCGAGAAAGAGACGATTTCTCGTGAAAAAATAAGTCAAAATAAGGTGGAATAACGTTTTCTTTTTTAATATAAAGCCTCGTAAAATTAATTTTATTCTACATTTTCGTCTTACTTTTTCATCTCTTTAGCTCTTTGATTGTGTCATTAGTTTTGAGATTTGTATATGCTCTATTCTATTTCAACTGAAGAATATATTTTCGGTGAATTTGATGAATTTAAGAGTATCGAGAAAGGATATATATCTTGCACTATTTACAATCATACATATCTGAAATATGACTATCTACATATTCAGTAAATGTACGCGTTTATTCTTATCAGCACGACCCGATGATGTTTTGCGGAGACAGCACAGTGCATTGATTCTCTTTTCATTAGAGTTATAAGTAAATCGTTTGACACGCACACGTCTTAGAAATCGTTTTACTATCATCGACGATAAAGATAACTAGAAAACAGACGATGTATAATACTAAGAGTTAGTCAAATCACTTCTTATCCCGTAGAAATTTGAAGAAGCAATATTTGAATTAAATTTTATATAACAAATTATACATTTATACCATATTTATATTTATTTAATAGATTTTATAATTTTAACATAATATATATAACATAAAGTATCCGCAGTCTTAGAAGTGATAGAAATTGAGAATTTATACCGATGAAAGAGTAAACTTGTAGGGTTACGATACAAAGCAGATTGTGATACGCAATGTTTACAAATACAATTTCAAGTATCTGTTATTAACATATTTAATGAATATTAAAAGCTATTTTTAAAAATTATGTATTTAAAAAGAACATACATTTCTTTCTTATGTGAAATGTTCTATTTTACTCGTTTTGTTTCATGATAGTTCCACCACGTAAGCCTAAACACTTCGACTGTGTCTCCTATAATTGGGAAAGCTTCAATTGTACATGGGAGCCAGAACATAATTTCGTCCATACAACATACGATTTAATGTTCCAATTACCTGGAAGAATAGGAGCGATATATTATTGTCCGCTCGCGACGACAGCAGAGAATTCATGCATGTGGGACATATATTCCGATCCAATATACAGGCAGCCGTATCCATTTTATCATTTCATACTGAAAGTGTCTAATGCTTTTGGGAACGAAAACTTTACATATCGTGTTCAACATTATCCTAACGGTATGTAAATTTTATACAGGCCATTATTTATACTTCCTCGTATGAAAATATCTTGCAATAAATAATGAGAAATGTCGTACAATATTTGATTCGCATATATTTGAATACACTTGATGTTTAAAAATAATTGTGTCGTTGTTTTTAGTTATTCCGGCCAAACCGTACAATCTCACCTTAATAAACAAAACATCAGAGAGCGCACTTTTATATTGGGAGCTCCCCTTTCCGATGGCGACATTTCCAGTTGGCGTACATCACAAAATTATGTATCAACATCAATGGGATCATGAAAAAAATTGGAAGGTACAATCATATTGATAAAAGCGACATTTTTTTTATTGTGTTAGATAATTTGTCGATATCGCAATTACCGGATTGAAAAATATATTAATCCATACGATAAACAATGATAATCTTGATCGAACTTATTCTTCTCTTGTCTATAGATCGTCAATATTACACATCCTAAGAACAGGGAGCAATGGCTTTTTAATCTTACCGGATTGGAGTACGCTAATACAGTGTATGATGTTCGCATTTATTTAAAAAGCTCGACAGCTGTAAGAACAGATCGATGGAGTGATTTCAGTGTTGTTACATTCAGAACATCACCGAAATGTAAGTAAATTTATGAATTAGGAAGAGAATCTATTATCTTGTGCCTTTGTTATTTATTTAATATAATTGCATACTGCAAATAGGCTATGATTAATTATATCTATCTGTTTCTATTAAATGTTTTCTCATTTGACTTTAGTACCTGGCGCTGCACCGCGAACTGACATCGGTAGTTTCGAAATTGCTGAATGTAATGGAAACAGGGACGTATACTTGTATTGGCAAGCGATACCGCAGAATCAAGAGAACGGCGATAATTTCAAGTATCAAATTATTCACGTGGAGGAAAATGGCCACAACGTTGCGCTCATACCAAGCGAAACGACCAGGACATACGCCAAGTTGAAGGGAATCAGTTTCAACAGCTATCTATTTGAGATCGTCTCAACGAACGAGGTCGGTGCTAACAGTAGCCGTGCGAAAATATACGTACCAAATCAGCAAGAAAGTGAGTATATTAAGAAGGTAGATGTTAAGAGAGAATAGGAAGATTTAAGTACATCTAACAATTGATACTTTGTTATTTTGCTCGCAGTACCACATGAACTAGCATTCACAAAAATTGCTTTCGAACATGGATTATATGAATTATCCTGGAAGCCGCCGATCGCAGATCGTAATATCGTGAATTACACGATCTTCTGGTGCGACAACGAGCGTGATCGTCCTTATCAGTGTACCGTATGTATCAATACTTCTCTTCATTATTCGAATAGATTATTCGAAAAATACTTTTTTTTTATTCGAAAATTCAAGGTGCACGTAGCGTTAAACATAATATATTTTCAGGGTTACTTGGACTGGGTGCATGTTCCTAAAAGTACTACGATCTACAATATAACTGTGCCGGATCCGTCCAAGGTATACCAATTTGCAATCTCCGTTAATACTAAGAGAGGTAGCAGCGGTATGATATGGTCGTCATGCACGGTAATTCATAACAAAGTGCTCGGCAAGATGAAATCTGTATGGATTAATCGCATTGGATCGCACTTCATCGAAGTCGGTTGGAAGCTTGATTGCTCGGATCGCATCGGGATAATCGAGGGATTCAACATCTATTATTGTCCCATAATGTCACCGTTGAATGTCAACTGTAACGGTCCCATGCTTAATAGCACCATCAAGGCAGATGCGCGTACGATACATGGCACTATTGACAATCTGAAGCCCTACACCACGTACATGCTGAATGTCGCGGTTCTAACGAAGAGCGGCGAGGGTTTGCGTAGTGATCCTCTGTATAATACCACTCTCGAAGCGGCGCCCAGCAGTCCACCGATAAACGTGAGAGTCACTGACAAATCTAATACGACACTGCATATCACATGGAAAAATCCGCCGGCGATGAATGGCGTGCTCAGATATTATGAGATCGAGTACAACGGTCAAGTCATGAAAGTGGAGGAAATAACTCATACCAGACTGATGGGTTTGAAACCGTATACGAAGTATTCTATTAGAATCTCCGCTTGTACCGTAAAGTGCAGTGAAAAGTCAGAGACGGTAAATGAATTTACGAGAATTGGTGTACCCGGCAAAATCAATATGCCTTTAGTGCGCTTCGTAAACTCCAGCCAAGTGATCGTCCAGTGGGAGCCACCACAAGAACCGGCCGGCCCGTTAGAGGCCATGTATTACGAAATAGAGTACGGAAATGGCATAGTTCAAAACGTCTCTAGAACAGGTGAGATTAATAAGAAAATTTAAAGGAATTTCGGAGTTAAACTAAACTAGGAGGAATATTCCTTTCAAATATAATTCAATTTTCTTGATCTTCAATTATTCTGTTTCCCTATTTTATTCCTATTTCACCGTTTGAATGGTAAAATGATAAATATAAAGTCGTGATAGTTGCAAAAAAGAGAAATAAAAAGAAAGAGTGAAAGATTGGGGAACTATAGAGGGAGGAATACGAAAGCTTGATAATCATACTTTTTGTTCATATTGCAGAAGTGCAATTGCCCATTCCCGATTGCAAGAACGTCGAGCACCGAGAGCAGAAGCACAAGTTCCGGGTCAGAGCTGTCAACATCAATCATAACGGCGAGATTTTGAAAGGATTCTGGTCCGACTTTGGGGAGGGGAATTGTTATAATAACGGTATTTTTATTGTTTAACATTAAAGAAAGCAAACACGAAAGAGATTAATACTATTTTATATAGACACATTTGCTTTCTTATAAAATTGGCTACATTTGTCGCACCCACGATTCACATACACACATACATGGCATACGCTAACATTTGTGAGTATAAATGTAAGTGATGACGTTTATTTAAAGGACGTGACCATTTAATATCTTTTTTATATGAGAAATAATAATGTTGACTATAGTTTTTTTTTTAGATATAATTGCGTAACCGGTTTATATGACTCGCAAGACCAAGTCGGGACTCTTTCTTCATCCATTTCTTCGTTATTTCAACAATTATATTCTTCAACAATTCTCTTTGTTGTTTTTTGGAACCATGTTTCCTACAATCTTCAGTAGAGTATTAATTTTTTGTCATTGGGATTTTCTTCATATTGATGAAACAGATGCGATAGTACACATACACGTTTAACGCGGATATTATTACGCAATCATTCTAATTAGTGTGAATGTATATTTTCCATACAACAGGACTGTCGAACGTCGCATTGGTTATCATATGGATGGTTGGCGTCTTTAGTATCACAGCATGCATCGCGTGCCTCGTGTACATGTTCAAGAGGTAATAAAACTTCTATTCTTCAACAATTTTCTATATGCAAACATGATACATCTAAATAATTTCTAACTTTCCGCAAGTTACGAGAAAATAATTTTTATTCAATTACAACCATTCCAGCTCTATACTTTAACACACTTTGTGCTATTTTTCTTACAGAATGTGGATAAAATGTCGAGCTATGCGAGATGTCGAAGTGAAACTACCGCCCGGACTTGCTCCAGATATGGTGAGATTCTCTCTCTTTCTGCCCCGTTTTTTTAATATTTTACAATTACTTATCGAAACAAATGCGGCAAAATTACAAAAATACAGTATAATGTAATTTCTATTTTATTTCGTACAGAAGCTGCTTGAGAAGAACAATGAACTACACATACGGCAGCCGTCCGCCGATTCGAGTGGCTGTTCGAGCGGTCAAGAATCCGTTACCTCTTCGCTTACGGCGGAATCTCAAGTTTGCAGTGACAGCGGCACCGAGGTCGATGCGGTGCATACACCATCTGACAAAGTGAAGAGTCAGCCTGTCCGCGAAATGACCCATCTGCGACAGAGAAGCACCACACGGGTACCGGCTTCATTATTATCAGAGGTCACGCCCTGGGAGTATGTCAAAGTTGGCAGTTCCGGTGAGGTGACTTCCGAGGAGACTGTATCATTAGCGCGGTCCACGCCTAATTTGACGAACAGCGCAATGTTGAAGAGCTACTCGCCATCGCAACACGCCTGGTCCAGCACAAACTACATCAGCATGCCGTCCTCTTCTGAGGCGCTATTGAGCAACCCGAGCCTCATTCCGCGAAAGAACACCGCTGGCGGCAACAGTGGCGACGGCGACAGTAGCAAGGACGGTGATGACACCAATGACGGTAGTCACGGCGACAACAACAGCAGCGACAGCAACAATGACAGCGGCGACGATAGCGGCGATGCTTTAATATCGATCAAATTTGAAGATGATTTCGAGAAGGAGAAACAGAAGCTGACCATCGATGAACTAGACAAGATACGGCCGATCATCGATCTGAAAAAGATAGATATACTGGCATCGCACATTAATCCCGACAAGATGACAATGGCGACGCCATACGTTCAAGCAGGTCTGATAGACGAGATACCCGAATTGCCTTCCTGTATACCCAAGCATATACAAGCCAGAAACAGCAATCTGATGTGCGGCACCTTTAATATTAAAGATAACCAGAATTTATGCAAGAAAGAATACATGTCATTCCCGCCGGCCTTCCCCACCAATACCACCTTGACTTCGGCGAGTCCGAAGTATATCTTAGCATCGATAATGCCCGAGGGAATGACGATGCCGGCTATGAAGGCAGATCAAGAATCTTTGCCGCAGAAAACGCTCTACGACCCGCACAGTTCCACGACGAGCGATACCTCGTACAATCTTGCGAGTTCCGCGCACGAGACACAGCCGCAGGAGCAGCAAGAGAAAATGGAGACGCTCGCGGACGTGACGGAGGGCATCGACGAGAGCGGCAATAAGGACAACGCGGTCGATCTCACTGCGTCCTGGTCGACAACGGATGCAACGGTAGAGGGGAAACAGGTGAACTCTAGTTATATCACCCTCGCGGATCTATCACCTCCCTCGGCAGGACCGTCTTACGTGCGACTTGAGAAGATGCCATCGTCACTGCCGCAGACGACGACGAGTCAATCGGACGAGCAGTACGCAGAGGTGACGGTTGTGCCAAGTACAGTTCAGTGAGGTGAAGAGAGAAATACGCTCTCGTCTCGTTTTTCTCCTCTTTTTCGCGGCGGTGATTATTGCCACTTGCGTAGACGGACGAAGTAAGTGCTACACTGTAAGATTGCGGTATATAAGATGGCGGTGCATGTGAGAAACTGGTGATGTTTGAATGTAAGGTTGTGGCACTCGCGCGAAACGACTGAGCTGAGCAACGATCTTTTGCAACCCTCAGAATGAAGTCCAAGTTATTGAAATACGAAGAGATTTAAAGAGACTTCCCTCCTGGAACGTTTCATACTTGCTTCGAAAATAAGACTGGGTCTAAGCTAAAAAGAAGGTCACTGGCTTCGGGATTAAATGAATTATTGGAAATTCATTTATTGGTAAAAGAGCTCCTCAAGGAGTCTTACGTTTGAAGACGCTTCTTTAAATGGCTATCACTAACAAAAAGTTTTATCCACAAAGCATCCGTACAAAAGATAATAGAGTGCGCAAGAAGCGCGACTCGTAGAGTCTTTAAGGAAATTTCTTAAGGAAGCGTTTTCTACTTCCCAGCTGGCGTCTTCTTGTTTGATTATGCTTGTATATCCGGCGCGATATGCATATGCACGCGGCACGATACGTTCGAACGACGAGAACGTCAGATTGGTGTTCTCGTTCACCAAAGTATGTACCAGTACTGCGTTATTTGTTTTTATATTATATGCGTGATGTCGACGCGATATTACTCCATAAGTTAAAATAAGTAAATAGATTATACAAATATTATATATATGTATATATATATACGGGCATATATATGTATATGTATATATGACCAGATTGACGGACAGCTTATTGCTGTCGAAAAATAATTAAATTAAGTCCACTTCAGACGATCTATAATTCAGAATTAGGCGCAATCTACGAAAGAAATAGAGCCCTTCCCCTCAAGAGGAATGTAATATTTTAGAAAATTTGCGCGTTTTTAATTTGCGCGTTCACTTCACAAATTAATTATTTTTTTGAATAATTTATAATCGCGCGCGATACTTTTTGTTACAATTGTTACGAAGTTCCAGGAAAATGTCTCTTTCTCTTATGAAAGAGTAAATATATGTATAACATGAAAGGGCGGTTATGAAATTTTTGTAAAAAAGAGCTGTTTTTCTTAGAATTTTTAAGAGACAGTGTCTCTCAATTATCGTAATGCGATTAAGCGTGAGCGCAATTTAAAAAAATTTTTCTGAAATGTGGAGTAAAATTATATATAATCTACAATTTTTTCCTGAGATATACAGAGTATCATAGATAGAGTTAACACACACACACAGATAAAATGTTTCAAATGTTATACACCATCTTGTTATACAATTTTCCTCCCCTATGCTCCTGGATCCGTCAAAATTAAAGATAGTGTTACAATTTTATGTACCGCGTAATACAAAAAGATTGAAGAATCACAGTACGCGTATTAAGAAAAAGATAAAAATAAAAAAATATGGACAAGCATAGATACATGCGGCACAGAGAAATTATGCACACAACTCCAGATTTCTATTCTGAAAAGATTATAGATCGTCTATAGCTGGTTTTTAGTTAGGCGTTTTTTCACAGCACAATTTTTTCGCTAAATTCTCGTTTAGTCGTGAGAAAATCTTTTTGCCATTTTTGCGAGGATAAGCAAACCTTTTTAGGACTATATTTTCTAGATTTCTTTATTGATGACACAGAAATATCCTTGTTTAATCCCTAATTAATCATTTGGTTCAGCTGATGCAAAGTAATTGGTTGTGTAGGCTCTGTGACTTCACATTTTTTACCATATCAGTCATATCACTAAATTAGAAATTAATTGAAGACTAAAATGACGCTACTCTGGTATAACACTAAGTAATGGGAAAAAAAAGACAAAGAAATAGAATATGTCACAAATTTATAATCTTCTCTTTAATTCACGTGGCACATCGATTAATTAAGGATTAACGTTGTTTCGGAATGACGATTCTCAAACGCTATTGCGTTTACATCGTGCTGAAAAC